>VUYV01000031.1:1551395-1604063 GCA_008711295.1 Anarhynchus alexandrinus | reverse complement strand
CTTCTTATGAATAAAGTATAGAATTATCTAAAGGACCTAGGTCAATCTAAACTTTAAGTTATTGTTAAAATGTTGATTGTTTGCCATAATAGGGCAGCTGTGCCAAAGAAACAACTGACTACAGTAACAAATCTGATATGTGTGATAGCCATTTATAAGTGGATTGAGAGGGAATGTGTAATGTGAAGTGACGAGAATTTATGTTTAATAATAAAATTATCCTTGTGAAATTTGCAGGCTGTCCAAACGCACTGTGCTCCAAAAACATATGGACAGTGAATAATTTAAAGGACAAAAAAAATGCATTATCAACAGTCTGAGGCAAAAAAGTATTCCTTCTTACTCCTTTTCTCATAGACAGAGACACAGCTATTGAAAATGCCCTTCTATAAAAAAAAAAAAGAAAAGAAATTTTAAAAATAGCTGAGATGTATAAAATGTATCTAAACCTTGGCCAGGCTTACCAATAGAACTGCCTGCACATACCATCACTATAGATTGAGGCATATATCCCTCCTGCAGGAAATGACTATAAAAATGATTATGAGGGTATCAAGCATGTGTAGGGTATGTATACCTGGTCAGACAATTCAGCTACCCACTTCACTATGAATCCTGCTCCTGGCACTTCCACACTGCATAAACATTACAATATAATGCTAGAGACTTTTGTTGTTTTTTTTTTTAAGAACCAGCTAGCTTTGTTGAAACCAAACCAAATCTGTCTAACACCACCACAGACGGTTTTGTAACCTTGTATGTCCTCTTAGTATATATATCCTCAATTTCATGGTAGAAAAATATCACTGTGATGGGTTACAGCTGAGTGGTCATGTTATTACAGACACTGAACTGAGAAAAGTAACCCTGCAAAAAGTAATAATTATGCCCAAGAGCACCAGGAGCACCACATCGAGGGTCAGGGGACGCAGGGCTTAGTGCTGTGAGACAGGGATACGACCAAACTATAGGACAGACTCTACATGCTCCCAGTTCCCAAATTCTCACCTTCTCATAAATACCACTACGGCTACTGAGTCTTGACGCTGTAATTTGAAATAGGTTTAGTCCCACTTTCATTGATGACACAGTAACATTGACTTGAAAAGAGATGTACTTGGACCCAATAGTTTCTTGAATAATAAAAGACGTTTTAGTGAAAGCCCGAACTAGATCAGCAATCCTTTCTGAATTCTGGGAAAATTTGGAATTTTATCCAACCCTCTGAATTGGGTGTCTTTTATGAAGTTGTACATCACTGCTCAAGGAAATTATGTTTATTTTACATTGTTACATTCAGCAAAACCACTAAGTATGGTTTGTGGATTTTCAAAGAGTGCCACAGATTTTTCGTATGAGACCATAAATATTCTTTGAAATACAACAGAATACGCATAACAAGGGGAGGCAAAACAGAAAGGAGAGGACTTGGAAGTGAAATACTCATTCTTTATAGGAAAAAAATCCTCTTTCTTGCTTTTCTCTTAAGAAAATACATCAGAGGCAAAGAAGCTTACAATAAAGAGTTTCTTGCTTTGCTGAATATCTTCCCAGGGAGTTGGGAAGGAAAAAATGATCATCTGTGAATTCATTCTCTGTTGATCTTGATTAAAATTCCAGACTTTTAATGAAGTTGAAAACCCATAAGGAAGAAGAGAAAAGTAATGTTTCATTGATTCATATGAAGGCTGGACAAAATACAATGAGAAAAAAATGATTAAAAGGCTTCTTAAAAGGAATAAGAGACTTGCTTTTCCTTTGCTAATATGTAAATATGTCTGAGATAGACTCACTTGCTCCAACAACAACCGCAGTAATTGCCACAACTTCTCTAAGCCTTTCACTGATGGTCTGAAAATTCTTTGGATTCTGCCTTTAATCAAAATTTCTCCTGTAGCATTTGGAACAGGGGCACCCCACTGTAGTAGCCTGTCCCCAGACAGTTCCTTGCACTGTTTTCAGTACATAGACCAGAGACAACCATTCTCATTGAGGCTGTACCTCATCCTGTCTCTGAGGGTACAGAGGGATTTCAGATGTGCTCAAAGGACTTTCCAGCATGAGTCTCATTAATATTTTTTATTTTGTCGTGGTGAAAATGTCACCCCACACTTAGAAGCTTTGTCTTTATGCTTTCACCTTCAGCCCTTCTACAGAGCAGGTACCATCCAAGCCTGTGAGGAACCTAAGGCATGTGTAAGAGTCATTGTGCAAGTACTGATGCCCCTGTGGTAGACCTTAGAAGCCATTTCACAGCACACTGCAGCACTGTGCAACAGTACAGGACTGGATTAAGTGCAGAACGATTCATCCATCACTCATCACTTGACTGCAGCCGTTGTTTAAAATGTTAACAAACTAGTGAAAAGAATATGATTTATATATTACATTAGAGCAGCTTCTAATTCTGTACTCTGTCTGGATTGTAATAGGCAGAATTCGGTAAGCCTCTATTACAAGAATACACTTCAATCCTAAATTAATTGTCAATATACTTTTCTTATCCTTGATAAAGTAAATAGGAACCTTTAACAAGTAGTGAAAACCAAAAACATTCCTAGTAAATCAACAGAAACTAAGTGAGGGGATTTTTTACAGATGCAGTTTAAATAATTATCAGTGCACAGAACATGGAGCTGTTCTGTGAAACACTTAATAGGTTAAACCACTGTCAAACAATTACACAGTACCCTCAGCACTGAGAAACATAAATGGTATTTGCAGGTAGTTGGTTAGTGTAGGAGAGCAAATGAGCAATAAAACATAGAAGACAAACAGTTCATCTGCAAGAATACAAGAAGATAAATGGCCTTAACAGAAGAAGATGAATGTTCGTGAGTCTTTATAACCTAGCGTGTTAAGCATCATTTGCTGTCATCAGTGTAAAACTCCATTCTAAAGCAGTGATAACTATTGTAAGCTGTTCTCATTTGCAGTTGAAACAAAGAATTCACAATGGCATTTCAGGCTCTTTTTCCCTCCTTTCTCATCCTGCTCCTTCTAAAATCAGTTTATCTCACCATATTTTCTCCAAGACAACTCAGATACTATTTATGCAGGTTTTGTTTTGGGGTGGTTTTTTTCGGTTGTGGGGTTTTTTTTTGTTTGTTTTTCATTTTAAATTATCTGAAGGTGGTTTTAAATCTGGAAATGCTGAAGGGCACCAGAAGAAAGTTATAAAAATAACTACAGATTTCAGGCTATGAAATCCTTCAAAACCATTGGCCTTTATACTCTGGCTATTGGAACTTTCCTAAGGTTTCTGCTACAAAGAAACTCTGTTTTTGAAACCCAGCTCAAGACCCAGGGTCAGTGTACATTCACAGGTCTCTATGTCAGTGTGGTGGGTTGACCCTGGGTAGCAGCCCAGCACCCACTCAGCCCTTTCCTCACTCTCCCCAGTAGTACCCAGCAGTACCTGGTAGTACCCAGTGAGGCTACCAGGCACTTTTGGCCTCCAAACTCCCAAAAGTAAAACATGCAATTATTGGTGGAGGTACTCCCAGGCCCAGACACGTTGCTTTCATCACAGCAAGGCTCCAGGAGGTGAAATAGTTCACAGATAAGAAGTGCTAAATGCTATGCTCAAGAACAGATACAATGCAATATCTCTTCCTCTTCTCCAAAAGCAAATAGCAATAATCTGATCCAAGCTCTAACAGGGAACCTCAGTTTTATATTGGCCGTGATTTGAGGCAGGGAGTTCAAGCTTGCTACTTTTGCTCTATGGCACCAGTCAGGTCAGCTAATTTTGAACTGAAGAGTTGTAAGTGTGTTTTCTGGGACAAAAATCTGTCAGAATCCCAGGAAGCTCTGTGGCACACAAGGGCTACTAGCCAAATTTTTCCAGGTAGCTTAAGGGAGGTTGATTTTCTTCAGGTAAGGGTCTGAATGTATTTGGCCCATTTGAAAAATCCTTGCTTCTGGTCTTAGTTGTCATTCCTTTACAAAGTCTGACACTGTAATTCCTAACATAATTCTCAGAGAAAGCTAAATCAATAAAGCACCTACCACATGGATGGAGAATTAGGGACCCTAAACCACGACATAGGGGAATTACTCCCGTTCCTTCACACTACCTATTTATCTCTGACTGATTTGAATAGGCTTCCCCTCTGTTTAAGGTGAGCACAAAATTAATTTATGAGCATGGAATAGGCTTCTACAAATATTTTTCAAATGATTAATATTTTTGAAAAAGAGGCTTAAGAGGATGAAATATGAAGGCAACAGAAATCTCAACAGTCTTGCCATGCTCAACCATTGCTGCAAGTTACATATCTACTGTGTTATGAGAACCTACAACTGCCGTTTTGCATGTCAACCATTTGCAGTACTGAACTAAGGGGATGGCAATTTTAATAATAATAATGTAATTGTACTTTGAGTAATTGTGCATATTGTATTGAATTCTAAAGCTTTGACTTTGACTTACAGCAGCATCAGAAAATGTTTTGATTCTACAAAGCACAGTACGAAGACTTTCATCAGCCTACAGCCATCAGGCACATAGGTCTCTTTCCAAAAATAGGTTAACTCCTTCTACCAAATGGAGAACACCTAAATCAAAACTCTTCAGTGTATTTGTCTGCTATGTATATCGTGTAGCATAAAGAGTACTGTAATTAGTCATCCTTTCCCGGTGGTAATTACTGGAAAAAGTTTAGACTTCAGGAACAGTGTGTCTCTTTTCAAAACCTATCAATCATTTTTAAAATTTGCAGATTATATAAAACATTTTGCAAGCTTACAGTCTGTTAAATTTTATTGCCACATCTAGTCTGAGGACCAGAGTTCACTGGCATTTTAGTAATGCAGGGAGATTTAAAATTGATATGTGAAGTTGCTAACTTTATTAACAGCAATATTATTCTTACCATGCTTTTGCTGTTTCCTTCATTTAAGGAGCTGAACATCAGAGTTAAGTGAGTCATTAGGATCCCTGTTAAGTAATATTTGATAAGGCAGACTTCTCCAGACAAACACGTTAATTTTAAGCTCATTGTTTTATACAGTTCTAAATCCTTATACAAGTAACTTGTATAAAAGAGATACTATATGGAAACCTGAACCAATCAACAAGCTTGCAAAGTTTTATTTCTGAAGATATAAACACTTTTGCTGCTGTTCTGCAAGTGTTGGCTAGTCATGTAGTCATGTTTGGTTTTGAACAACACAAAATACTGCTTATCCTATCAAAGCATAGAAATCATAAATAATAGCGTGGGGCAGTCATGATTATAAAGGTAGCATTAGCTTCTGGTGACTGCAGTGAATTGGAAAGGATGTAGTGGCAAAAACCAAAGATTGCATTAACCTTGATGGTAGAAGTGGGGGAAAGGTGGGGGAAAGACAAGTTCGTCTTGTGAGGGTATGGTTCAAAGCAGCAGGCTAATGAGTTGCTTCATATGAAATTTTCAGCCTCTGTCAATCCATCCGTTTACCATAAGAATACAAGAAAAAGGTGCCGGGAGTGAAACAGCCTGAAAACCTCTTTGTTTCTATTTATCTGGGAACTTGAAAGGGCTGGTTAATGAACAATGAACAGACTTGTTACTTATTGATCACAACAGTAGTGATGTGTGTGCATGATGGCAAAAACAATATGCACCATAGTGCAAGATTAAAAAGGGAATTTTTTTTTAGAAAGTAATATTTAACTATATCAGAGAAGTCACTGTTGACAATTTATTGGTTTTCAGCTAAGCCCTCACACAAAAAGAGCAAAGATTACACGTATCGTAACATGGCTAAAATAAAACTCTATGCCACATGAATCATTCGTACATAATGATGTTGACACCACTGAGATTAGCTAGCAGAGGTAACAGCATACTTTTCAACTGCTCTTAGTCGTGGGAGTGTCAAGCTAGAGACCACCAGTCTCAGGATATTCTAGTATCAGGACATCACCTCAATACCCTTCCATTTTCACAACCATAGCCAGTATTCTGCAGCCCCATTAGATGCACATTGTGTGACCTTTGTGGATCGGTGTGAGGTAGGGAAGGGAAGGCCTGTGCTGCACAGGAGAGGAAATCCCACCAACAACCTAAACTAACAGTACTGTTACTTTGTGCCACTGTAGGACAGGTATCTAAAAGCAAATGCAGTGTGTCATGCAGTTTTTAAGTGATCTCATTAAATGAGCCATGGGAGCCATGATCACAGGAAGCAGCGGAGCTGGTCTAGCATACTGCTCTTCCTGGCTTAGCAGAACTGGCTACGTGTCTTTCTCTTAGTCTTTCCAGGCATCTTTCTAGACACTACCTTATTCTCATGAAGATCTACACAGAAAATTATATCATAGTCCTAGCAAGGAGAAGTCCTGAATAGTCATAAAACTGGGTCTTTGCAGTGAAATCTTTCTCATCACATTCAAAATAAAACCTAACAATATATCTGTGTAGAGGCAGCCATACAAGATATATGCACTCTTCTATCAGGAGGCAGATTTTAAATAGGGCAATGGCATTTCCAGCATTTTACTATAAAAAGCAATAAGCCAGAGTGGAGCTGTCTTGAACCTGCCGTTCAGCAACTTGCAATAGACTCAGAATATTGTTATTTCATATCTTCTATGAGGGAAAAATTTCCAGTCTTACTGTAGCTATTGTTGCTATGGTTCCCTGTGTTGGAATACATGCATATTCCCTATTGCTGAGGCTACCTCATATGACAGTGAAATGAAAGGAGACGCACGTTTGAAATCTTCATCCTCCAGAATGGGGAAGTCTAGGGTCTGCTGGTGTAGACTATTTCAAGAATAACGGCCTCAAATACACTACCAGGTAGTCTGAAAGAGTGATTTAGGACATATCTCAGTTTTGCAATGGAATGTCTTGTAAGTGCATAAGCTTAGCTCTGAACAAGCTGGTTCATTTTTATAGCACAAAAAGTGCATCTCTATAATAAAATGTGGTACTAAACAGAGACTTTTCAACTCAGTCCATGCCAATTAGCACAGATTCCAGAAACAGAATTATCTGCTGTTCTGCTTGGGCAGTCTCTTTGTCCTAATTCAAAGTAGCTTTCAGTGCTCTAATGCATTCTGAGATACTGGCTTCTGTCCTAAAACTAGCAGAATTGTGTCAGTATGACTCTGCACCACCACCAGTAAACTCAGCCCCATGCTACTATTGCTTTACTGCTTTCAGTAGACAAACCAGTTTCTATGGGTTCCCTTGTGTAGCCTCACAGTAGTCCTTGGAGCAGTATTGAATGTGTCCACTGACCACAAAGCACAAAAGCAAACCACAGCCTTCACTGGGACCATCCTTGAATTACAAAGAGAGTTATAGAGAACACAGCATCAGTCAAGGTTCAGGATTTACTCTTCAGGGTCTTTCCCCAAAAAGTACAAGGTTGCTTGTCTCCTCTGTGTTCCACATCTACATGCTGCAAGAAGAGAGGTACTTGATACCAAGATACAAAGGCTCACGGGCCTCAAGGATGCTATCCCCAGACAAGCATCTCTCCTGAAAGAGGCTAGAATGTCTGTGAATACGCTTCAGCTGAGTCAGGTTCACTTGCAAACAAAGTTCAAGTGAAAAAAATGAGGGAATGGAAAAAAGAGCAAACAACATATTTATTTAGTTCCCAGTGACTCTCCTACTCACTGGCTCTGTTGGCCAACTCAGTGCTGAGAACAATTCAGGAGGCAGGTCTCCCTCACAGAGCTCCACAAGGACTGACCTTAACATTTACTCTGTTTTCCCCATGGTGAACACTGCATAAAAGCGCAGCATAGCACAAAAAGTGCAAAAAACCCCAACTCAGCTAGACCCTTGGGGCAGGTGTTCTTTGTACTCTACCTGCCCCCTACAGTCAAATAGAAGCCAGTCAAAAACTCTTTCTCCCTGGCTTTTGCAATATGGGAGAGTTTTCAATCCAATCTCTTCCTCTTTCTTTTCCATGCAGCAGTGACCAAAGCATGCTCCGTACAGCAGAGTCACACAGAGCAAACAATTTTTTGTTGGGGCAGAATTCAGCCATGTTTATTTATATAGCTAGACTAATCACGGCAACCTTCTGATGGTCACCATGTGTCTGGCAAGCTTCAGCTGCGGTGTTCTGGGAAGCTCCAGCCTTGCTTTCTCCCATGCATTCCCCTTTGCAGCCCCGAATGAGTGAGGGAGCGCTGTGAGACAATGAAAATCCAGCTTCTATACCTACATATTAGAACAGCTGAACTTTTGCTCCCTCCTTATTCTTCCTGTCCACATCCTGCATATCCAGCAACTGCTCGAGACTGTTCTTTATGCAGAGTACAATCTGAGGTGAAACATTTGTAAGAACTAGTGCTGCATGCATTTTCACATGAACTATCGCACTTAGAAACAAATGCTATTTAAAGTGGATTGTCCCAGGAGTCTCTCTCAGTTAGCACAATGCACTTTCCCAGAAGGGGTTCAATTTCAGGTCTTGAACTTGTCCCACGCTCCCAGACCTCCTGGGCCAAAGAGTGTGGCAGAGTCATTAAACCCAAACCCTAGCTGGGAGCTGGTGCTCCGATAGCTCAGTTACGAGCCATTCAAAAAATGAAGTTTGTATATCCAAAGGGGGAATCAAATTTGGCTTTCCTCAATCAGAAGCTTACCCCCTGCCACCCCAAGGAAGGGAAGTGGCGCTCTAAGCACTCCTGGGAAAGAAAACAACTGTCCTTCCTGCTTTTTCCCTTCCCAAAGAAAACCCCCAAGGAGAGCCATAAGGGGCTCAGAATTCCCCAAAAGGGGGAAATTTGGAAAAGCAAACCGAGAACTGAAAGGATTTTTGTTATCCTTATTAATTTTTGTTATAAAGCTATCTAGAACCTGAAGGACTTCAACAGGTACCTGATTTATTTTTTGTGGTGCTAAAAATCTGCCTTTTGTGGAGAGTGTCCAGTTTTGAAAGATATAGGGGTTGAAGTTGATAGGGAATGTGAAGGACATAAGAGGAGGGGTTAATCAGTACCTTGCACAAGAGAAGGCCCTTTGTTTTGAATATTCTCTTCTTTTCTCCTGTTTTTTAAAATTATCTGGCAAACAATGCAGATGGTTTACAGCAGTCTGTCTCCTTTCAAATCGGTGATGCTGTGCTGATTTGCACCTCTAAGGAAACCCATGAAGGTAGTGCCAGTCTAATACCTGTAATAATCTGCTGCAGTCTCAAGAAAATTTCTTATCAAAGGTTTTCAGCCTGGGTTTAAAAAGTATTGTTATGATTTTTCTATGTTCAGGAATGCCATGCATCAGCCACTTTATGAGGGTTAAGAAGATGGACAGTTGAGAAACAAGAGCTCAGTTTTGGTATTATTTCTTTTCAACATGCAAGATAGTCAGGGGTTGTCATGGAAACACTTTTGTTAATGTTCTTCTGGAAGAGGACAGAATCACCCTCAACATCAGCTTTCTCTGTTTATCCCCACCACATGAGTTGCTGAGTTTCCTCAACATCCACTAAAACCAACAGAAGCTGGAGGTTTAACCACTGTCTGGGGATCTCAGAACACGGACCAGCTTGATATAATGGGGCTTCCATGCGTTCAAAGATAAGATATTTGACACAGCAAAGGGCATGGTATACCTTTCTAAATACTCCTGATGGTCAAGAACAAGTAAAGCCAGAGAAAGCCAGTTCTCGGGGACCCAGACTTTGCGGGTAACAGAGAAAGTCTGGAGGAAGCAAGACTTTCCCTTGGTTGATGAGGAACAAATTAGAGATCAGTTAGACAAACTGGATATCTACAAGTCCATGGGGCCTGATGGGATGCACCCTCAAGTGCTGAGGGAGCTGGGGGAAGTCATTGCTGGGCCACTCTCCATCATCTTTGAAAGGTCCTGGAGAACAGGTGAGGTGCCTGAGGACTGGAGGAAAGTGAATGTCACTCCAGTCTTCAAGAAGGGCAAGAAGGATGACCTGGGAAACTACAGGCCGGTCAGACTCACCTCCATCCCTGGAAAGATGATGCAACAGCTCGTTCTGGGTGTCATCTCAAAGCACCTGCAAGCAAAGAAGGTTATCAGAAGTAGTCAACATGGATTCACCAAGGGGAAGTCATGTCTGACTAATCTGATAGCCTTCTATGATCATGTGACTGGATGGGTGGATGAGGGGAGGGCAGTGGATGTTGTCTACCTTGACTTTGGGAAGGCTTTTGACAGTCTCCCACATCACCCTCACAGGCAAGCTTAGGAAGTGTGGGTTAGATGAATGGACAGTGGGGTGGATTGAGAACTGTCTGACAGATAGAGCTCAGAGGGTTGTGGTTAGTGGTGCAGAGTCTAGTTGGAGGTCAGTAACGAGCGGTGTCCCTCAAGGGTCAGTACTGGGTCCAGTCCTGTTCAATATATTCATTAATGACCTGGATGAAGGGATAGAGTGTACCATCAGCAAGTTTGCTGATGACACAAAACTGGGAGGAGTGGCTGACATGCCAGAAGGCTGTGCTGCTTTACAGCGTGACCTGGACAGGCTGGAGAGTTGGGCAGAGAGAAACCTTATGAAATTCAACAAGAACAAGTGTAGGGTACTACACCTGGGGAGGAATAACCCCATGCATCAGTACAGGTTAGGGGCTGACCTCCTGGAGAGCAGCTCTGTGGAAAGGGACCTGGGACTCCTGGTGGACAACAGGATGACCATGAGCCAGCAATGTGTCCTGGTGGCCAAGAAGGTGAATGGCATGATGGGGTGCATCAAGAAGTGTGTGGCCAGCAGGTCGAGGGAGGTCATCCTCCCCCTCTACTCGGCACTGGTGAGGCCACATCTGGAGTACTGTGTCCAGTTCTGGGCTCCCCAGTTCAAGAAAGAAAGGGAACTGCTGGAGAGGGCCCAGCAGAGGGCTGCAAAGATGATTAGGGGATTGGAGCATCTCTCTTATGAGGAAAGACAGGGACTTGGGTCTTTTTAGCCTAGAGAAAAGAAGATTGAGGGGGGATCTTATTAATGCTTACAAATACTTAAAGGGAGGGTGCCAGGGGGATGTGAACAGTCTTTTTTCAGTGGTGCCTGGTGACAGAACAAGAGGAAACGGGCACAAACTTGAACATAGGAGGTTCCATCTTAACACGAAGAGGGAATTCTTTACTTTGAGGGTGGCAGAGCACTGGAACAGGCTGCCCAGAGAGGTTGTGGAGTCTCCCACTCCGGAGACATTCAAAACCTGCCTGGACGCCGTCCTGTGCAACCTGCTGTAGGTGACCCTGCTCTGGCGGGGGGTTGGACTAGATGATCTCCAGAGGTCCCTTCCAACCCTGACCATTCTGTGATTCTGTGATTCTGTGAAAATAAATTGAAACATGCTTTGGAACTCACCGGTGACACTTTGGGGACTTACCAAAAACATACATAGTGGCCATATTGGTTGGGGAAGCAAGTATCAAGCTGAGGGAAGGAAGATAGGAGGGAGGGAGGAACAAGAAAGGTGGAAATGAGGCAAGCAACACATCAAGAATTTTTCTTTGAGGTTCAACATGCAATGGGCCCTTCCTCACTGAGGCTGCAAAGATGCTATTGCAGAGAACAGAGAGACTTTGTTCAAGTTGGAGGGACAGAAATAAAGTGGACTATAGTGTGGATCTCAGTATAAATCAGCAGCTGTAGCACAGAAATTGCTTGACCTGACTGATGATAAGCGTCAGAAGATAACCAGTGAGTGCTCATCCACAGGCTGTAGAAAGGCTCACAGATGTTCACCCTGCCCACCAAGCTGTCAGTATGGTGGGCTTGTGGGGAAAAGCCCTGTATTAAAAGAGACGTATGCACTATGATAGGACAGAATTGAGTGAAAGACTACTGCCAAGTAATATTCAGGGTGTGGATACTTCATTAACTACTTACTTATATTGTTACTACCTTTTCTTAAGCTGGTGTCTTTCCCTAAAAAGTCCTTCCTGGTTTTATGCGCACAGTGGAGGACTTTGGGTAAGGATTTCACTGCTTAGTGAGGGCACCCAGAAAAAAGCTATTGCCATGCACATCTGGCAGAATTTCCATTTCATTTGTTCCATTGTTCATGTATTTTACAAGTTCCTGACTGCAGAAAGAAAAGACTTAATTTTAAGCTCAGACACAGATAGGTTCCTGAAAAATCAATTTGAAGACTAGAAGGAACCTTAATAATCTCAGAGACTGTCTTCTGCATGCAAGCAGTAGGGTTGGCAGACAGTAGACCTGTGTATTTTCTGCTTCTAGAACATATTCAAAGTTAATACAAGAAGTAAATCAAGAAAATTATAATCATTAACGAAGATCTTTTGGCAAATAAATGGAATGACAACATTAGGATCTATTTAGCAGCTGCCCTATGTTTTTGGCTCCCTGTTGCAGCAGACAATGACTATCTACAATCAGTTCATGTATTGGTACTTATAGACTGGTAATTTAATTTGTGCAAAGCATTGAACTTTATCCCAGTATTTCAGTAGCCAGTTACCTACGTTTGATGAACTGAGGAGTAATTTGTGACTAAATGAATGATCTTTTTATTTGTTTTTTAAGTCTCAGAGCAATGCTCCCCAATTATAAACTCACCCATGAATTCCAAGATTTTTACACAGTGCTAGAGTTTGCAATGTCTTTGTTGGCACTTTTGAAGCTCAAGTCAAATATCTGCTCTCAGATGGAAGCCCTCATGTACCTCCTCTAGTAACAGAGAATGGCCAAAAGACGCCGGCAATAGCCCTGATACTGAGAGCAGCAGAACCACTCCAGGGTGGTGACCCAGCTGGGCTGTTTAGCTTTACTGATACAGAGGGTATAACTACTGTGCTTCATGCTCCAGGGTTATATTGCTTTAGGGCAGTGTATTTCTTTGTGGAGGAATAGTCATGAGGAAGCACATTTGATGCTTACTCAATGGTCTTTTCATCTTGACATGTCCCCAGAAGTTTGTGTTCTCCTGAGGGAGACAACACTCAGGGCACAGGCAGGATGTAGAAAGAAATGGGGTGACAAGAACTATGGTTGAAAATCTTTCAGCAGATTGAAAACAGTTTTCACAATACTATTTTGAACAATTCATTTCATTTCTATGTACAGAGGCTTTCTGGGCTAGTAGTCAGACAAAACCTCTACTGGTACGAGAAGACAGGAGAACATGGGAGAAATGTTGTGCCTGTTTAGGCTTTTGAAAGGTTACCAATAATCAACAGTGATTTATGCTGCTTTCTAATCCCATTTGCAGCCTTTAATTTAATCTCTTCAAATCTTTGATATAACACTAAAGGTGCTTATCAACCTGATGGAGTGATTTTTTAGAATTCTCACTACATAAAAGCAAGCAGGAGAGCTTGGTGTGCAGTAATTATGTTTTCCACAGTCATATCCCTTGTCGTCCCTTCCTTTTGAAAATATCCATATGAGAGATTCCATTAAAGTGATTTCAATTAAGGTCTTTAAAATCAAGTGTTTTTCCACCTTCTCTCAGACAAGAGACACATACCAGCACCTTGCTGACTAAAGGATGCCACCTGCCCTTTTAGTGAAGCAGAAGGATTGGAATGGCAAGCACACCAGTTCTCCTGCTGAAGTAATTTTGCTTTTCCTGTATCACTAAGAAACATAGCAGAAAGTAAATGGTGTTTCTTCTGTTTCAGAAGAACCTTGGTATCTGTGTCAGCATGTGACACTATTTCGTGCTGCAGAGTCATGAAAAATTCATTCATGCATTATGTATTGGTTAAGAATGTCATCCTTTCCTAAGACCCAAAAGGCAATACTTCACTTAAACATTGATTCAAAATAAAAATATCACAGAGACTTGTCCTCAGCATGGTACATTAAACAAGCACGTAAAATGAAGAAAGGAAGAAAGGTCACATTAAAGGGAATGCAAGATGTATTTAATCTGGTTAAACAGACAGACTCTCCAGGGCAGGAACTGTCTACTTATGTGTCGGTGTAGTGTCTTACACAGCAAAGCTCTTACCCAGTGGAGCCTTCAGACCCTTGAACAGCAACAACACTCAGGATTATGGAAGTTAAGGGAAAGACTGAGGCCCATATCTGATTTTCATTGGCATAGCTGATTTCCTCTGACCTTTGTTTACAATCTGTGCATTTCACGGTACTTAAAATACAAACAAACCCGACTGCAAAGAGTATGCTATTAAGGAATACCATTTTCTAATATTTGTTAGGAGGATTGTTATAGCACACAGGCCTTTCAGTCACGTACATGGAGAAATGTAAGAGAACTAGGAAAATGGCAAAAAATTGCATATGATATTTTAATGAAAAATCCCCACAGAAGGTCAGTTTGTAATACAATTCAAACTACTGAATTGCAGAATAGAAAGTTATCTGCCTAATAAAAAAATCACTGGTTTCAGCCCCGATGTGAGTACCAACTTACTGCCTTTTATTCTATTAACAGCACCTACACCAAAACCTATGTATCTCTGTGGGTACAGCTAAAAAAATAATTTCTCAGTTATAACAACAATGGTCTCTAAGCAGTGAATTTATGCAAAAAAAAACAAGTCTACAAAGAATTTGTGAAGTTGTCCATGCTGCCCAGCAAAGTGAGAGTCTTGCTGCACACGCTGCCTACCCCAATATGGTCTGGGAGTAGAGTGGCTTTGCTACTTATAAGCAGTAAATGGGGAGGCATTGGCAAGCTTTATGGATAGAACTGAAATCATTAGACCAGCTAACATAGTTGAAAAGTAGCAAAAATGTTTTTTGGCAGAAAAACCTTCCTCCACGTTTTATAGGTCTTCAGTCTAAGAGTCTGCCGAATTTTTCCAAGTACACTCACTGTGTCTACTGAGTGACCAACTTATAAGCCTACCATCTAAAGCTTGCCCTCTTTTGTATTCCATTTTTTTCTTATACCCTTCTCTAACCAGCAAGTCAAAACCACACAATGATATCCATCTTTCACCATTTCAACTGTTGCTTCCCTGTTATGGATATTTAGGCTTTGGAACATACTAAAATTGATAATTTCTTGTAGCAAATTTTCTGAAATAGCTTTCTTTCTTCTCTTCCAAAAGGTGAATGTATGTTTAAATAAGTCCTGACTACCATCTTCTGAATGTTTATACTCTGTATTTTAATGAGGGACAAGCTGTGCACTAAGTAGCAGTATTTTAACGAGGGACAAGCTGTGCACTAAGTAGCAGAGGGTTAATCTCAGCACCTTTTTATGGCTCAAGTGATCTCATCTTAAAAGTATGAGTTACAAAAGACAATAATTAGACATTAAACAGTTATGAATGTAGAGGATGGTGCTCTTGTATAAAAAGAGTACAGAATTAGTTTGATAGCTCTTATCTTGTGCATTTGTAATATTTTCTGTGGGATTAAGATAGCCTGTCCAATGAGAAAGATTATCCATATTCTAGTAACTTGTTTCTCATTGTCTTGCAATTTAAAGAGTCACTTGAGAAACCCTAAATTGTCCACTTATGTGGTAGTGTTCTCTTTTTATTGTTCTGCTAAATTTCCATTCCAAACAATAAGTGGCTGTCAGTGCTGCTTAGGTTAGCCTCAGACAAGTGATTTTTCTACCAGGAATGGCAGCTTTGCATTTGAGAGTTGGCACTGTCATTTTTTCATTACAGGATCAAACCTAATTTAAATCACATAGATTCCATCTGTCAGTTTATTTTTAGAATTTAATGTCTTACTATTTGTCATCTATGATTAGTATGTTAGGGAGACCATGAGACTCTTTTCAACTTAAAGAGATAGTTTTGCTATGTATAGCCCCGACAAGCACAATGTCCTTCTTGTCCTTTTCTAAAGAAAACTCACCTCAATCATTTGGGAATACTATTTTTCTGCATTTGATGTATAAACACTTGCCTGACTACAAAGATCTCCGTTAATCTCCAGTGCGGAAAATAGATATGAAATATTTCAATTAGAAAGTTTGCTGAAAGCTACAAAGAAAGCTTTCTTACTGACCGTGATGTCCCGTGTGGTCAGATCAGTGGTATGTCTTAATAGGCGTTACACAGTGAAATCTTTTGGACTGTTCTTCACAAGGAGAAGAGATCTTTGCCTATGTCCTTTGCCTGGAAGTGAGGAAATTATTAAAACCATCCTACAACACACCTATTTTGAAGTTTCTCTTTTTGGGAATGAAGTACTAAATCAGGTACAGATTTAGACTTCCTGTAATTTAAATTTGTTGATGCATATAGCAGCCTGTCCTTCCCATTAAAACTTCTTCTGTCCCGTGCTACCCAGAAATGCAGTACATCTCTCCTCCTCTCAGGCAGGTCTAAAATCTTAATTATTAGACTTTGTCATGTGACACCGTTTCAGTAAATAAGATCAGCGTTTTCTAACCCTTTGAGCTGGAGGTGCCTTCCTTCTTTCAGACTATATGTGAGATTCTTTGATTTACATGGATGTGCGTGATCTATCATGACCTGATCAATCAGGTTTCTGTTGGGTTTACTGTTATTTTGGGCAGGTGATTTAATATTAGCGAGCACAGTTTTTCTGTCTTCAAAGTTCATATCCATCCTTCCCCTCCTTAAGTTGTGGAAGGTACATGTTTAGGTCACTGCCAATAAAGGCTCTGGGACTAAGATGACAGTCCAAAGACAGTGACCTGACAATGTTTATATTGAGTGGTGTTGCTAGTATCTCTCAGGCTATGTTGAAATGTTCAGCTCTTAATTGTTGGCAATTCCAAGCAAGTCAGGTGGTGGTGTTTGGTTGCTTAAATAGAGCAAGAAAAAGACCCTCAACTTCTAATGAAAATCTTAACTCAGCTTTCTTCACCTACCTTTCACATCTCACTATTAACTTCAAAGACAAAGAACCCCTCTGAAATTACTGCATATTTCCATGTCCAAATTGCACAGGACACAGTGGCTTAATATTTGATCCTTAAAGACAGTTTGCCTACTCTTTTGTTATTCAGAGTGTATGTGTTTTAGAAAGACACACACAGATAATATTAGCCTGTTTTAATATTAACTTCTCTCACAGAGCAGTAATTCAGGAATAACTTGGCTGATACAGGTCTCACCAACAAAGAATTTGTGTTAGTAAGATAAGAAAATGACTGCAATACCAGATCTATCCGAATTGTCCTCCTTGCCTTTAATAGGCTGTATAAGGTATGCCACACAAACTTCCACCCAGAATCCTTAAGTGATTATCTGTAAAGAACCAGTGACACTTTAGAGGTTTTATTCTAACCTAAGCATTATTTCAAACGCATTTCTTTCTGACAAACTTTGAATAGATTTAATTATAACAGTGAGAAATATATAAGACTTGTAAGAAGGCGGTGTCAGTAAAGGTTTCAGTCACCACACACACTAGGTACTTTTTCTGTGCTTTCTGCCAGAATAGCTCAATGCTTTGTAATGTAATTTGGCTTTCAGTTTAAAACCAAACAAAAAGATTGCTTGTAATTCTCTTCAAAACCCATGTAAATACTGCTTTGCCCTTCTGCTGTGCCTCCCAGATCAAAAGCATCTGCAAATATTTTATGAGTATTGTTCCAGCCCCCTTGGAGGCTAGCTAATTAAATTGCATGGCTTTGGAGACATATGTGGAAACAAACTCCGAGGTTAAGTAATGTGCCAGAGAAAAGGGCAAAAGTCTGCGTCTTAGTTATGAACAGAAGCTAAACCATGCAGCTACTAGCCATCCATTTTAAGTTACGTGACTGCTTCTCTTCTTCTTTTGATTAGAGCTATTTCTTTGACCACAGACACATAATAGTACAGTGAAACCCGATGAGTGTTTATTTTCCTCACTGTGCATTGTTTAGAGATGTTGGTTCCTGTATGCTTAGTTTAACACACTTTTCTGGTATGACCCCTTGGTGGAATGATTTTGACACACACTGCTCTGACTCTTCCCTAGAGGCAGTCCCTAATGGTGGCTTTAGAGGAAAAAGCAACCTTGTGCTTTTAGAAAACATGATCTCCAAACTGAGTTCCTGAAAATGAATTGATTCATAACTGAGGCAATTCCAATTTTACACCAGCTTTACAAGTTTGCTCTCTTACAGGAAGGTGCTTCATATTTACAAAGGAATGGATTTACAGCAGGGAACTCCGTTATTTGACAGGCACGCAGGAGTGGCAGTGTCAAACTAGTGGTTTTCTGCTAGCAGGGAGCAGCTGGCGCTGCCCGGGGTGCCTTCCCTGGCACCATGCTGGGGAGCTCAAGCCAAAGTCCTGCACCACTGGTGACACTAAACGGAGGAGGTCCTTCGCGTTTCGTATTGCAGCAAGGCTTAGAAGGCTTTTGGCTTGTGCTAGATCACTCACAGCCCCTGACAGAGCAACAGCCACAGCTTTCATTGCCGGATCTGGCAGGACTTGTGTTAGCAGTGATCCAGCCAGGACACTGGTAACAAAATTGTCTTCGCCAGTTTTGCTCCGCAAGGAGGGAAGCAGATTCATCCTGCTCTGAGATAGCAACCCAGTATTTTTTGTGGCAACCAGAACTATTCTAAGCACAGAAGCTGTCAGAATACAAATATTTAGATGAGGCATCGCAAGAAATATAACGTGAAAGAATCCTACTGCTTTCTGATTAACGCAAAATTCATCACCATCCAAACTCTAGCATGAGGTCGGGCACCAGTTTGTCATTGTATTAATCATTTTTATGTCTCAGCTCCAGTCACAGAAAAAAAGGAGTTAAATAACTCAGTTTACAACTACTAAAAATAAACTTGCAGACTTGCTGGATTCCTCCACATTAAAATGTAAACAACTGTCAGCTCTTCTGGAAAAGCTAGTTTTGCCCTGCCTGTGACTTCCCCAGGAGAATTTCTGGTTTTTTAAAAAGTTTTATGCTGAAGATTTGTTTCCATAATTGGGACTGGCCAGTTTTCTCTCAGAAAAATGAAAACTAAACCCTTTCCAATGAAAACAGTTGCTACTAGAACCACAGCACAGAGACCATGTAGAGAATGGTGTGAGCCGCTTCAACGGGGACTGCAGCCAATCATTTTCAAATTTGGGTGCCTCAGGAGAGGCAGCTGAATCCATATTTAGACACCTAGATTAGAAGTGCTTGGTCTGGCATCACTGCCAGCGCCCACAGATCCTATGGGTGTCTTCTACTGTCCATCAGTTCCAGGATATTTGAAAGTAAATCTATTTTTTTAAGGGCCTAAATTAAGGAACAATTTTGGCATTAAAAAAAAGTAATCTCAGGCCTAAATTTGAAATGAGTTTTTCAAAATGTTTTTCTTATGTTGTTACCTCCTTTCTAAAACTACATCAGACCTAGACCTAGTGTATTAAAGCATGTGCTCATTGCTTTAGAGCACCACATGGCGCTACCTGAGATTGCTTGGTGCAGAAATAGAAGTCCTGGGATAAGAAAACAGGTAAAATATAATTGATATACGGCAAATAGATTGATGTACTGCACTTTGCTTTGGGTTGGGGATTTTTTGCGTGGAAATACTTGGACTATTTTATTAAAGCATACCTAAATCACTGTGTAATAATACAAGGGTTAGCCAGTCAAACCATTCTTCTGACTAGCATATACTTCCCTACTATTTAAATTGGTTTGAAGGATTTCTTTTTTAGTGATCCTTATCTGCATGGTTTAGATAGCAGAAATTGCACCTGTCAGTCATGGGTTATATTACAGAATGTTCACATATCACCCACGCTTTTTTGGATCTGGGAAGTAATGGGTTACAATGTAGTACACCAACTTTGATAAATGGATAGGAAGCATGAAAGAATAGTCATAAAAAGCCAAAGTAGAAGGAGAAATAGTGGTTTTCTTCTCTTGCTTTAAGGAGAGGAAAACAGCAACAGACCAGATATAAGAACAGAATAAGCAATACCAACCATCCTCATATCACTGTAGCATCACCCAAGATTACTGTCAGTTCTGTGAAAGCCTTCCAAGGGTAGGGTCTCCAGGGAATCTCTTCTAGTGCTTCCCTACCATTAGAAATTTATTCCTGCTATTAACTAGTTTGCAGTCTGAAGCCTATTCCTTTCTGTCTAGGAGGACATGGAGAATAGTTCCTTACCTCTATGCAACAGCCTTTCAGGTACTCAAAAACTTGATGTCCTCCCTTGGTGATCTCCTTTTTATTTAAGACAACATGACTTCAATCTTTTCTCTGTAAATCATTGTCTCCTAACCTCTGATCTTTCTCTCTGCTCTCACCTGAGGACTTTTCAATGAAAGCAAAGGACTTTTCAAGTGAACATGTTTACTAAATCGGGACACAAAACTGCCCAACTCTGTGACAAGGGGCTTTGTAACTTATGTAAACGTTGTTTGAAGAATGACTTTTTTTTGGTTTTGAATCTGCCACTAGCTAGTTTAATTTGATGTCCCCTCATTCAAGCATTAGAAAAGATGGTGAACAACTTTTGATGCTTTCTGTAACATTGTCCTTTCTGCATACTGGCATGTCAGTTGCCTCTTTTCCAGGCAAGGTAGCACTGATCTAGTTAATTGCTCATCATGCTGAAGCTGTTCTAAAACTTAGACCTTTCTCTGTACTTTTGTGTGTTCCCTGGATCCCTTTTTAAAAAGTCATCTTGCCCTACCCATTGCCACTTTATACTGAGGTGGCTTTAAGTGAGAAGTAACATACTTTGGCTAGTAGTTCAGCCATTTCATGTTTGCATTCCTTTAGAACTTGGGCAGGTGCCATCCAGTCCTGGTGGTTTAAGTATTCTGTCAACTTGTTCTATAATCTGTTCCACTGACACTTCAGTTTGTGACAGATTCTCCAACACCTCCTCCAAAAAGAAGGGTTTCAGCGTGGAAACTTCCCTAAGTTTGTCCATGGCAAATGCTTTTATGCCTTGCTTATCTATTGGCTGTCATAATTCTCTGGCAAGCTTTCTGCTCCTGATGTGTTCGAAAAAGAATTTATTATTACTTTTTATGTCTTTGCAAGTTTTTTCTCAAAATCTACTTTGGCATACTTTTCACATTTAACCTGCCAGAACTTGGGGCCTTGTCTGATACTCTCAATTGGACAGGACTTCAGCTTAATGAAGGCAGCCTTCTTGTTCTGAATAATTTCCATTTACCTTCAGTTTAGCTATTCTAATTTTATTCTTTTAGGATACGCATCATGCATCTATTTGATGAGAGCTTCCAATATGGTATCTTCAAATAGCCTCTATGTCACCTGCAAAAATTTCATACTTTGGACCACCCCTTTTACTAAAAGTTAGACGAATGCTTTTGATTTAACCCTAGTGGGTTCATCATCTCAAGCGGTGGTTTCTTACACGTTTGATGTTTTTCTTCCATTCTTCTTCTCCCCCCTGCTTTCCCCCTAAAAAAAGCCTCTTGTAACATTTTTGATCTTAAGTATTAGCAGCTGGTTTCCACTTTGGTTTATATGAATTCTTTATTCCCTTCTTGTACAGGCTCCCTTTGTTTCTAAAGTTATTTGATTTTTTTTTTCCCCAGTTCCCAGGAAATCTGACCCTACTTCATTTTCTCAACCATGCATTGCAGCTTTTCTTTTCTGCCTCCATTTGGCCCTCAGCATAGCGGGAAGATTTCAGAGACTGTAACTCAGAACATCCTGGTTTGTGTGATTCAACTTAACAACATTAACTTTTGCTGCAGAACCTCTCTCCTACCCCACTTTTGGTTTGAAAGCGCAAAGAGGTTAAATCTTCCACTTTACATACAGTCTTACTCACCTGCATGCCGTATCAGGATATATGTGGTGAGGGGATTGCAGAAATGTGCTTGCAGGCTCCTTCACTGCTTTTTATTTCCTGAACAGATTTTGATTAAAAAAAGTTGTGTCTGCCTAAAAGAACTAGCTAAGGAATCCATCTCTGCTCTTTAACATGGGAGTGTATTTTATGGATTACACTATTTCTGTATATTTGTGCTGGAATCAGGTTTTAAGTCTAAGATAAATGAATTGAGAGATAATAGTACAGTAGCACTCATATAGGGGATTCATCAATGCAAAAAATCTATTGAAACAAAAATTGTTCTTACAGCAGGAGACTTAATTATATCTCATATTGCACAATATTACTGTTGGGCTTTCAATGCCCTTAGTAATCATTTCAATTTAAATTAATTTTCAGTGATTACATCTATTTTTATTTTATTTTGGAATTAGAAGCAAAGTCATTACAAATTATTTTTGTGTTGTATTTGTCAATAGTGCTTGTTACATGGATGTAGTTCAAATTATTGTTTGAGAAGCAATAAAGCTTCTCTTTTGTAAAAGTATTAATTTATTTTTCTTCTGTTTAGTACTTCAGAATCATAGAATCATTTAGGTTGGAAAAGACCTTTAAGATGATCGAATCCAACTGTTATCTTAGTACTGCCAAGTCCACCACTAAACCACGTCCCTAAGTGCCACATCTCCATGTCTTTTAAATACCTCCAGGGACGGCGACTCCACCACTTCCCTGGGCAGCCTGTTCCAGTGCTTAACAACCCCTTCTGTGAAGAACTTTTTCCTAATATCCAATCTAAACCTTCCCTCATGCAACTTGAGGCCATGTCCTATTGCTTGTTACTTGGGAAGAGAGACTGGCATGCACCTCGCTACAACCTCCTTTCAGCTAGTTGTAGAGAGTGATAAGGTCTCCCCTCAGCCTCCTTTTCTCCAGGCTAAACAACCCCAGATCCCTCAGCCGCTCCTCATCAGACTTGTTCTCTGGACCCCTCACCAGCTTCGTTGCCCTTCTCTGGACACACTCCAGCACCTCAATATCCTTTCCGTAGTGAGGGGCCCAAAACTGAACACAGTATTCGAGGTGCGGCCTCACCAGTGCCAAGTAGAGGGGGACAATCACTTCCCTAGTCCTGCTCATCACAGTATTCCTGACACAGGCCAGGATGCCATTGGCCTTCTTGGCCATCTGGGCACACTGCTGGTTCATATTCATCCAGCTGTCAACCAACACCCCCAGGTCCTTTTCCACCAGGCAGCTTCCCAGCCACTCTTCCCCACGCCTGTAGCGCTGCATGGGGTTGTTGTGACCCAAGTGCAGCACCCAGCACTTGACTTTTTTGAACCTCATACCATTGGCCTCGGCCCATTGATCCAGCCTCTCCAGATCCCTCTGTAGAGCGTTCCTACCTTCAAGCAGATCAACACTCCCACACAACTTGGTGTTGTCTACAAACTTACTGAGGGTGCACACAAGCATATGTTTTTTTAATCTAAAATAATAGATTAATTGCAATGTGTAACAGTAGAGCAACATACTGGGGATGGGTATTCCAGAAATCTCCAACAATTTTGATTTATTATGCTATCAGTGTTTATTCCTGGCAATGTTTTTCATTCAGAGCTTCTATTTTGTATAAATGTCATGCTCTTTCAAATTTTCAGTCAGTTTGCCATCTTTATGGATCACAGGCTTCAGGGAAAAATAAAAGAAAACTCAAGAAAATAGTTGTATCTAAATAAGGAGAAAAGACATACAGAGAGTCACTAAACAATTACACATGTTCCGTCAAAATTCTCCTACTAAGCCATGGAATAAAGCCCCTTAGACACATCTTAAACAATTCTTAGATATGCTTTGGTTGAGCTCATCACTGAAAAACTAATTTCCTAAAGATGAAGAGCTGTTGAATTTCCAAATTTGTATTGGAAACACCCTTTGATGGTTTTGTTAATATGCAACTCTATATTTGGCTCCAAAATAAACAGTTGGATCAGCTCTTCTCTTCTAGAGAGTATGAACAGGAGCAGAGGGCAGGGAAAATTCCTTGAAGATTCCTTTGTTGTGTTTCTTCTTCTGGGTTCTCCAAGGAGTGGGACAAAGCTTTGATCCAGTGAAGCTAGGCACAGCATATGCATCCCCAAGCTCACAGATCCTAGTAAACTTCAAAAGATAGCGTCTATTCACACCAGTCATACAGCATCACACCATTTCAAGTGCTGTTTCATAGTGTCACAGCTGTGACAGAAACTTATACCAGAGGCACCTCCCAGTTCCTATTGTTCATGGGAATTCATCAAAAGGAGGGGTCAGTGGGAAAGAAAATACAGTCATTTTTCCCTGTCTAGAAGGCATTTCGTATTCTGCTCCTTTGCCCATTACAAAATGTTATGCTAATACCAACTGAATGCCAATAAAAAGTCCAGCATTAAATTGAAGATATATATATAAGCGTATTTTTTTAAAAGAAGCATCTTCCAAGTAAGGAGACAAGGTAATGTTATGATTATAGATCAGTGTGTCAGCTCCAGTGAAAATCAGCATCTGTTATCACAAGCAGCAGTTTCACTTAAACATAATTTAATCAAGAGTTGGAAAACTCTTTCTGGCAACAGCAAACACTCATTAAGGTGCATCAGCCTTCTCTTGTCAATTAGACTTGATTCAGTATAGTACACTGGATGCAGGCAGCAAACCCTAAACAACCATCTGTGCTTTTAAATGAGGTTTTCCAGGTTCAGATCCTCATCACCACAAATAATTGTGCTCGCCCCAGAAATCAGCTGGAAAGTCAGCTGAATACACTGGAGACAATATATCTATATCTGGCATAAACTCCAGGATTGCAGCTCCACCTCCTCGTACTTTCCGTCAGTTCAGGTTCTTTCCCTTCACAAAAGAACGGTTGACCCCAATACTTTGTAAGTATTTTTAATGAGCATTAGTTCCCTTCAAAAGTTCGTGAAAAATATTTACAGTTGCTCCATTGCCTTTGATATACTGCATATACTATGATTTCCCTGTTTCCTGCAAAGTGTGATTGTTTAATAGAGGAGAATCATCAAGGCTTTTTTGCTTGAAAAATAATGATTTTGTGAACCATTTTTTCAATTTGAGGTTTCTTTTGTGCAACTGCCACAGATGATCTTGAATTTGTCATTTTTTTAAAATTCAAAATGAAATTCAAAACTCTAATGTGTCAAGCTTTTGAAACTCAGAAAAAAAAATAATCAAGACAATCTTAACAGAAACCATTGAGACTAATTGAGAGCAGCCCAGAGGGCACAATAAGTCTTTAGCTGGCTGGACATCTCTGCAAAGAGAAAAAGGAAAGGTAGTTTGTCTCTCTGAAATTTACTGCCAGAACAGACCTACTAGACATAAGAACAGAAGTTAGAGATTTTGGCAGGTTGCTCTGAACCACTTTATTATGCTACTATAGTTGAGCACAGTGCTATAATTTCTGCAGAGCAGGCTGCTTGTGCCACTCTACTTGAGATTTTCCACCCAAACATGACAAAGATAATAGGAGTAAAGTAGGGTAATTATTCATGTAGGTAACTTAGTAATACGGTAGTATAGGCCACAGAAAACATGAAAAAAATATGTAACATTGGAACTAATCAGGTCAGACGTTCATAATGAAAAGCCATTGCTGGACAAAGAATGGCTAGCTCATTTAGGATAATGCAGTATCAACAGGGAACACACTGACCAGGCTCCAGTGAAAATTAACTCTGAAAAAGAATAAAATACTCTCAAACCATCAGACTACCCAGCTTCTCAGCGATACTACCGTTTTCCCCTCAGTTCTTGGAATGCAACCCCTTGTGGCATTAGAAACAATAATAAGGTGAAATAGCTTCCAGCTGAAGCACGGATACTTGCCTTCTACGAAGCAGGTAAGCCAACAATGCAGACACAGATGCATTTGCTTTGTTTCATTCAAACAAATAGGTTTAAACCTACTTGAATNGCCAACAATGCAGACACAGATGCATTTGCTTTGTTTCATTGCAAACCTACTTGAACACTATCAGTTTGACATCATGTGGCAACTATGCTTCTTGAGTCTTGCGTAAGTTGCAAACCATAGGTGCAAACAGGCGCTTACCATTAATAAGAGCAGAATGAAAGGTATTTAGTCCAAAAGGCTGAAGCACACGGTTGCTGCGGAAAGTTTTCCTTGGTAGCGAAACAGGTGTAGAATATAGTACCACTGGAAGGGCCCCAACCTCACGTCACAGTCTGTTACGCTCTCTCCCCAGGAAGGTTCTGAACATGTGAACTTACAATGAAATTTAATTGTAACGAGGCGGAGAAGAATTTGTATTTCTACTTCAAAACGCCCTTCAATTATTTTAAACAATCTATTGATGCGTGCCCGCTTGTCTTCTATTTATTCCCAAACATAGAGATTAGGTAACAGATCGCATTGCCATATGAAACTGAAAATGCAAATAGGCTGCATTTTTTAACACTTTTGTATGAAAGTTCCACAAAATGAGAGTGTGAATTGTGATTTATGTTTGTATTGAAGCTAAGTGAGATCCTGCTTTGGGAAAAGTAAAAAATAGTTCCTCTAAAACCTGCAAAATTTACATAAATGTTAAAATGATGTGATAATAGAATTAAGTGATATTTTAAACTGTTAGGCATAAACACTCTCACTTTGTATTTGTATCTAGATATAAGGTATGCTTATTTTGGCTCATTTGGTTGCAGCTCAAATATTAACAGGATTTCAGGTACCTAATTTGAGCAATACAAGGACTGCAGTTAATGAAGCTATATATTTCTACTATATAATCAGATAGAAAAACATCTATATGCAAGCCAAACCCCATAAAATTTCACAATTATCTTAGGAGATAAATGAGACACATTTAAATTTAAAACAGAATGTAACTTCCCCACCTTCTCCACTAGAAGTTTGTGGAATACATTTTTATATTTTTTTAAATACACAAGTATAACATCAACTTAATGGTCAACTTTATGGGTTCAGAAAACATACAAAATATAGGCTACCATTAAGTTTTTATCTATCTGAAATTAATCCTGTGAAGGACAATCAGAAATGAACAAAAAAAAAAAAAGATAAGATACTTATTTTTATGTTAATCATCAACTAGTCTGTATCACTGTGGGCATCTGTATGTGTTCAAGATTTTGACAGATGTTATGGTAGTGTTTTTGCTGGATGCATAATAAAAGTGTCTATCATCTACAAGTCTTTTCCTTTGAGGAATTTTTTTTTTACTTTTAGACAAACAATTCATTGGGATGACCATACCATAAGGAGACCAAACAGAGGATAATTAGAGTATTGTGGCAATTCAGTATACACAGCGGGATCAACCACAATTGTAAGCAAGTCTTTACTTCAGGGAAGTGAACAGTAGTCCTCACTGGAAATTCAGCCTGTGGTGCAGTTATTAGGCACCTCAAGACAAACTGACAAGCAAGGCAAGTATGACTTCTCCCTTAATATGGCAAATATAAAAGATCTATACACAGTTAAAAGATGAGCTTGTTTTGAGACCAAATGATCTTTTCTAAAAAGCTGAAAAGCAAGTTACTTCTTGTTTTATGACTTTGAATAACCTCCCTCCCTTAAATGAAAGCAAAATACATATTCTGAAATGACATTCCATTTTCCTTCTTATGGTTACTTGTACCTGAAAAGTCACTGTGTGTTTAACCTTCCTAATAACACTATATGTAGGAGTTTATACTTGACTTAAAAAAAATTCTCCTCCTCTACTACCCACACAAAATGAGTTACTGATGATCATTTTAGTCCTTAGATACTGTTTAGAAAAGTAAGGAGAAAAAGGTTTCATAATGGATTAACCTTCACATCTATTCTGAAGTAGGAGTGCTGTGGAAATGAATAATTGGCAGTTCCTGGCTCTTTCAGATTCACAAAACCTCCCCACATTTCATAGCTTCAAAAATCTCTGTTAATCTCATATAAACTAATACTCACATTTCTTCCAACAAAGTCCATTTGCCAATAAGTTAGGGAAGTAAAATCAAAGTATAGCTATATTTATTTGCATCTGTATGCCAGGAAGACTAATGTGTCTAAAATAGGACATTGTTCTGGGAACCATACAATACCAAGAAACTAAAATGAAAGGAAGACAGACCTCAGAGAACACAAGCAATATGTAGAACATTTTTCCGTTCCACTTTACACTAGTCCTCTAAAGCTGAAAGCACTCACCTACATTCTAGGTAAGACACTGTTTCAGTTGCCAGTATTGGTTTAAAATAAAAACGATATAGACTTATTTGCAGGAGTTGATTTTTCAGTTAGTTCCATCAAGACACAGTTAACCCGTGTGCTTGGTGTTATCCATATTAGTGAGTACATGGGAGCAGAAGTTCTTTGCTCTTACCAGAGGCAAGAATTAGGCTTCTACTTTTCACTGAGTTTGACAACACTGAGATTTTTCTGGGTTTCCAAATAGGCAAAAACTGATTTGCCTTTCCAGTCATGCCAAAAAGGAAATAGACGAACTTCCCCTTGCTGCTTTAAACACACACAGGAGATAAATTTTAAAGCATGCATGGAAAGGAGAGCACAGAATTTGAGGAGGTCCTTTGGCACATCAATAAATCTCATCTAACCTACGTAGTTCATTTGTCTCTTCATTCCCATTCAGTGAAAAAAGCCAGAGTGGTCTTCACAGCTGCTACTTTTCATGACAAGCAGCATCTCAGAGATACACATCCATCAATATGTTCTGCAAACTTTTAGATGTTCTGAAGCGTTGCAAAGGAATAAAACTCACAGCAATAAATATATTGTACCATATTTGGAGATGAAGTTTGTGAATATACACTGTTATTTAGAGGAAGAGGAATCCTGAAAACACTTTCTACTGCTGCTTTTCTTTCCTACATTTTTAAAATTAGTACACAGGCTGCAAGTAAATTATCTTTTTTCTCTTTTTTTTTGCATCCATCTTGGGTTACCATCGGATAACCAAAGGAAAAAAGCTCTCTTTTTCCATCATCTGCAAAGGAGAGGGGCATAAATAGGCTAGACAGCAATGCTTTTGAGAAAAAGGTTCAGATATTTACTAGATAATTCTAACAAATAAACAGTTAGTCAGTTATATATTTTCAGCCAGAAAAATACAAGTCTTTGAAGTTTCCTATTGCATGTGGCCTCACATAAATAAATACAAAATCTGACCCCCCCCAGAAATTTTACTTTAAAACAACAGCAAATTTTAAGCAATAATGCCTCAGCCATTGTCTCTTTGGCTCAGCAATGAATTATATTACAGGCAATGATTTCAAGTGCCCTGAATGACAGATAGTAAGTGTGATCTTGAACAAGTCACATTTTCTTTATGCCCCAGTTACTTCTCTGCAATAATGGGATAGCAACACTTCTCTCACAGAGAGGTCATCAAGAAAAATACATTAAGAACTGTGAATGATTGCCAGATAGACCACTCTAATTATCTGACTAAATATGAAATGTAGCAAGATAATATGCCTCTGTGATAGAGAAATTTATTTCTTCTTATGAGGGGAAAACAAATACAGGGTTTTTTTCTCTTTAACATGTTTCTTTTTCTTCTTTTCCATTGAATAGTCTATTTAAGGTCTTCTGTAACATTTATTACAGTGATATGTTAACACCGCCTAAAAGGTAGTCTGACCTCCCTTCTTTAGCCTCCAATCAGAGGTGTAGTTTTCCCTGTTGTGGTAATTTGGGTGGGAAGTTTAATACAACCTCATGAGCCTCACACTTGGTGTGCTCATCTAGGGAACAGTTCCAGGTTGTAATCCCATTTCTGAACATACCAGTTCTATACTTGACATAAACTGATCCTGTGACAAGCCACTGCTGTGGCTGACCACAAGCTGAATTTTGTCACATCAATTTGAGGGTGATTACTTACAGCAGAGCTGGACAACTATCACACAGAGGCAGGGAAGGCAGGAAGCACTTACAGGTTTGCTCATATATCATGTTGTCATTGAGTGGACTAACTGTATAAATTGCTAGGTTATATTCTCCCTCTATTTATTTTTTTTTAAGGAATACATGAGAAGCAAATCAGCACAGAATCACAGTTAAATTCTGCAAGTCACTGTAGCTAAACTGGAATCCTGTATATATAGGAGGAATAGCATTTTTTTTCAGGAACGAGTGAAGAAATATAGTTACTTCAGCCATGGCTGTGTGAGCAGGCACAAACAACTAAGAACTGCTGGAGCAGAGACCCTGAACTGATCTAGGAAGAAATGCTTTCTGGGAAGACCATTCCTGTAATAGCCAGTTCTCTACATCGTTCACTCCCCAGTAGTAAACTGTTTTTTTTCTGCAGTTCTACTTTAGTCTTTGACCAGTTTCTGAGACCAGTTAATTACCAGCACAGCCAGGAGATTGTACCGTAAGCATGATATAACAGTGAGAGCTTTCCTCTAAATATCATGAGAATTTTGTGCAATGCTGTTCACAGCCTCTCTCTTGGCCTCATCAGAGAAATATCAAGTAGATTGTTGGAAGGGATCCTTCTGCTATGGATGAGAGTTTATAAAACCCTAGCTTTTTTACTATCTTGGGCTACAGTACAAAAGGAGGTGATGAAGCCTGTTCTATCTGATTCCACCTTGCTCTTCTCTAATTGTCCCCGATACTCAGCTTAGGGAATTCTACAGAGAGAAGAACAGGTACCAAGGTACCAAAAGTGTAATGCTCTTTTCCTGTTTCCACGTCTAGAAGTTTACACAGCTGGAAGATAAATCCACATTTTTCCCTCTGGTCCATAATATAAAGAAGAGTGTATTTGTCCTGAGCTTCCCCCACTGATCCTGCATAAGGCAGGCAAGCATGGCCAGTAAGTGCGTGCTTGAAGAATCTCTTCAACATTACGGCATAAAAATTCACAGCTATTCCCCCTCCAAACTACATGCTGCCAAATGACAAGAAAGAAATCAGGTCAGCTATCAGTCAGTCTGTCTACTCCTTCCAGCTGGCCAACTGGGGCTACAGAGTTATAGTACATAGACTAATATTTACCTGGTTTTGAGTCTGCATTTAAACAGCCAAAATAGAAGAGTGAGAAGTATTTGACATCGCTTCTCATTCTCTGCATTTATGTAGGACAGGTAAAATTCCCTTGTCTGTAAAAACAATGTGTAAATATACACTTCAGTGGCATCTGTACTTGGGATAGACCCATGACAGTCTTTCCCTGTCAGACACGTTATGTGACTATTAGTTTTCCCAGTTCAAACTCGGTGAGAGGTTTTCTGAAAATGGAAAGAGAACTAATGAATACAGAATTTTGTCAGAAAATGACTTCCCGAGCATAAAGCACATTAGTTCCTATTGCTCTGAACCAGCAAGTAAAGGCGGCACAGTTGGTGCCTCTGCTGATGTGTATCAGGATAAATACTAAAAAGGAATAATAGCTGTTCTTAACAGTAGAAAATTAGATACACATAAAAGAAATGATTGGGTTACAAATGCAATTGAAAATCAAGAGCTAAATTCTGGCCAGACTACAATTAGTAGAACTGGGAAGTGAGTGGCAAAGATCATGAGAGTTGTGTAATTTTTATTTGAAAACTTAGAGGCTCTTATCTTTCACAGGTTTGCTTGCAAAATAGAAAGCATTATATTTTGTGTAAAAGAACAGAGTGAGAGCATTACTTTTTAAAAACTAGATTTTCAAATTATTAAAAAGATGAAAAAATACATCTCTCATTTCTCAGCCCTCATAATATCAATACCTACTAGGCAGTGACATTGCTCCTATTGCTTTAAGGTGAAATTTCTGCCAGACAAAGCATACTCTTTGTTGAATCTGCAAGATGCAATTTAGAAACAGCACAAACCAGAGGAGACAGCTGTATGGCACAGCCAACAATTTAAGTAAATAAGAGTTTTGACAAAGGCAAACACTTTAAAGTTAGGCAATAGATGAATGGTCAAATATCACAGAAAATAAGAAGAAATATTTACACCATTTAAATAATTTGGCTGGTGAGCCAGTTAGAAATTAAATTTAGAAACTGTTTGCTAAAAAAACACCCTGAAGGAAAAGACTGGGAGAAATTTCTATTTGGACAGAGATTAGGGAATAACCCCTGACACTGCAGTAGTAATTATGGCTTCTACCATATGTACTGAAGAGAGATTTCAAGAAGTGATAGTAAAATCTCCAGTAATTCCATTGGTGTAGAATAGTCAAGAGTAGAAGCAGACCCTCCACACAATATTCTGGAACAGTTTATCTCTGGTAATGAAGGTGTACAATGTCAGGATGACCTATCGACTGTTTGTTATGGGTTGTCGAGGGTAAGTAATGGCTCCACTTTTTTGTTTAAATATTAGCTAGTGGAAGGTCTAGAAATTCGTATCAAGCAATGCAATCAGTTTACTAAATGTTATAGAGAATGAAGGGCTTATCCAATAGTCTTAATGGCTGTGTTAAAGAAAATGGGCTGAAGTATATACAAGCATAAGTAGGAAATCAAAGCTGGTTTGACTGATTTTTTAGTAGATGTTCACAAACTGCGAAACTGAGCCCTGAAAGACACAGTCTGCAATAACACTGGGCAAAGAATAACATCAGTAAAAAATGGGTATGTCTGGGAAATTTGTTCCAGTAGGGTTGAACTGGTGAAAATATAACTTCTGATCGGACTTATAGCAAAATTTGACTGCTACACAAAGCAGTTCAGTTGCAGAGATGAATAAAACAAAGAAGGTCTCTTAGAAGTATCTTAAATACTGTATAATTGTCAACTCCCATATGGACTGGGACAGATGACAGTGTTATGGGATCTTAATAAGTGATTCGAGATTAAAAAAATGTTCAGATGTGTGGACTGTCCGGTCCTTTTTCCCCATTCAAACAGATGGAAAATATTTTCCAATACAAAAGAAAGCTATATTAGATAATGATCCATAGCTGGACTTGGGAACAGAAACAGAAAGGCTGATGATTTGTTTAAGACAAACTGACAAGAAGGATTCCTACCCGCTTTGAAAGGTAGGGTGATTAGGATGGACTTGTAAAATGACAAACATAAGACAAACAGGAGAGAGGAAAGAAAAGAAATAAAACCACTTCATGAAAATGATGTTGCATATCTAATGGAAGAAAATTATCTTAAAGAGCAATGTTTTCAAACAACCATGAAAAATATTTTTATACTATTGTCATCTCAAATGGAGAGGTACTATACAGAACTCCATTGCCCAAACTCCAGACCGAAGGAGTTAAGATGGTACTTTTTGTCCAAGAGGATCTGATATAAAATCAGTTGTAACAGTCAAACAGAACTCCAAGACTAGAATACATGATCTTTTAATATAATTGAAGAAGCAGTCCCAGGAGCAGAGATGAAAATTCAACTTTATGTTCTAAATGAGAGTCCTGTCCCTTATGCTGTAGAGGCACGCTGCCTCCTTTCTTCTGAATCGGTGAGAATTAAACTCTAAATTAATACAGCCTAACAGTTGGAGTAGTCTTCTCACAGGTATTTATTTCAAGTCCATAGGCAGAGAACGCAAAAAGCACTGAGACTTCCACATTTCTTCCAAGTGTTCAGGCCCATAAACTGTTTCAAAATTATGAAGAGTAACCCCTACTTTGAAAGATGGAGACCTGCTGTGAGAGGAATCTGAGCTGTGGATCTCATGCTGACCTTCTAACTTTCAACTCTAGGAGCTGAGTCTAAAGCTCTGAATTTCAGATACAGCCCTGTTTTTGGCATTTTTTATTACCTAGCTGTTGGCCATTTTATATTAAACTGTATTGACAAAAGGCAATGATCACCAGTTGCAGCAAGCAAAATTCCAATTCATTATAAAAAAAAAAATAAAAAAGGAAAAAGAAAAATAAAAAAGAGAGTGGGTAGACTCTGAATTGGGTTGCCCATAAAATTTTGGAATCTTCATCGCTAGAAGTGTTCAAAATTTATCTGGACAAAGCCCTGAGAAACCTGATCTAACTTTAAGGTTGACCGTACTTTAGTAGGGGAGGGCAGGGTTGCACTAGGTGATTCCTGGTGGTTCTGTCTAACCTGAATTATTCTACACTTCTATGATGATTTTGTTCCCTTTAGAACCCACTGATACCACTAAGTCTTCTCAGATGGTATATAACGAATGTTCGTTCCAAAGACATGGTAATGCCTATGCTTACATGGATGGTCAGGAGTCAAAGAATTAAGCTTCTTAGCAGGTGACTGTGAGTAGTTAATATAGATTTACCAAGAATAAATTATGCTTTTTAGAGCTGTTTGCCTTCTATGATAAAATGGCTAGATGTGCGGATGAGCAAACAGCTGTGTATGCTGTCTATCTAGCTTTAGCAAGGCCATTTTGACACCATCTTCCATGGTATCCAAGATGGAACCTCATTTTCTGGGCAGACGCATGATTAAATCAGTGAAAAACTGCTTGGGTCATGAGGGTAGTTGTTAATGGTCTCTACTGGAAATTCAGTATGCAAATGGATTTCCTCAGGGGTCTACCCTGTGAACTCTCCTGCTTTGTATCTTCACCAATACCTTGGATGACACAAGACTGCTGGAGCAGGTGATACACTAAAGGTCAAGGCAGCCATTCACAGGGGCCTAGATTGCCTACAGAAATGGGTAGACACAGCATTCACACAATTCAAAAAGGTCAAATATAAAATCCTCCACCTGGAATGAACCAACCCTCTGCATCTTTACAGGCTGGACACTGCCCAGGTGGTTAGCAGCTTTGCTGAAAAGGACCTGGGAATCCTGGTAGACAGCAACCTAAATACGAGTCAGCAGTGCTCTCTGGCAGCAGGTAAAGCTAACAGCAAGTTGGACTGTATTGAGCAGAACATAGCCAGTGCATCAAGGAAGGTGACCATTCCCCTTTAGTCAGCACTTGTTAGATGACAGCTGGAATACCATTGAGGTTGGAACTCCCTCTGTACAAAAAAAGACATTGATAAATTGCAGCAAGTTAAGTGGAGTGCCACCAAGATGGTCAGGGGCTGGAGCACAAGGTACAAGGGGAGGCTGAGGGAACTGGGTTTGTTCAGCTCGGAAAAGAGAAGGCCATTTTGCTACTGGCAATTTTCCAGTACCTATGATAAAACTACTGAAAAGATGAAGCCAAACTCTTCGCAGTGATGCATAATGGGAGGATGAGAAAGAATGGTCAAAAATTAGGAGGGAAGGTTCTGACCAAACACAGGGAAAGCATTTTTACCAGAAGGATGCTCAAGCACTGGAGCAGGTTTCCTGCCCAGGAAAGCTGTGGCACCTCCATCCTCAGAGACCTTGTCACCCATCTGGAAAAAACCCTGAACAGCTGGGGCTGAATTAAGTGTTGATCTGGCTTTGAGCAAGGGATTGCATACTTGAGCAAGGGGCCCAGTGATTCTATGGCCTAACATTTAAAGCGGTGTGTCTTCTTCATTGAACAAAAGGCTTCAACGTCGTAAACCCCAATATAAATGGATGAGAACTTGAAATCTGCTTTTATATCAAGCTGGTGTTTCTTCTCTAAGAGCTCAAGAATGTCACCATTTTAACAGAGCTCTGCTGTATCGAAGTCTTCTCAATGCCACTCATCCACTATAATTTCTACACCTTCTGTGATTGTGAACACAGAGCCCCGCATAGTGTTCCCACTGCTGCAGGGTCCACGGAAATCTGGCCAGGTTCTTTTCTGTCTTACCCTTCTGTAAAAGTCTGGTTTTGAAGACAAAGCTGTCAGCAATGTTACTTTATCCCTGGCTATATCAAGATGCAAATTAAGGACACGTGCAGGGGAGGAAGCTGCATTATAAATATGAGCATGGAATTTTATTGTTCACAGCTGTCTTTGTATCATCAAAAAAATTCTCTCCCTGCCCTAAATATTCATCATAATAGCTAAGAAATGGAGACTGAATTGCCTTTCAGCTTTAATAATGAATCTGCAAGTGGAGGAAATAGGTTTTGTCTGCAGTTTTGGAATTTTTTTTAATAGCAAAAATTGCTTCACATAATTCATTTATGTAAATATCCCCATGGAGTAACTGCATCAAACTCCTTGACAACTTAAAACTGCTATGCTTGTGTTACTGCAAAGCATCCTGGTGCCTGACGGCTTTTGGCAGAAATCTAGTAAACAGACATAACTCAATTACATGAGTTTTAATACAAAATTGCATTATTTTATTCATAACATTGGTGTTCTATGTGTTTATTAAACTGTCCTGCTTTTCTTCTGTGTTGATTAAATGGAAGTCAAACTGTTAAAGGAATCATTTGAGGATATTATGCTGAATTCTCTGCTGATATAAATTGGCATAGTGCCAGGTTTGGTTCAGTAGCTTCAGCAGAGCAGCAGATATTTAACAATCATGCCTTTATAGCCTAGGCAACTTATAGCAATTGAGCATGAACTTGAGTGACTAATCAACAGACTGAAGAACCCAAGTGTCTCTGGTCTGTTTCCTTTGTTGTTTTTTTTTTAATTCTACAAAGTTTATTTCTGAAAACAAATGGTTGCTGGAGAAGAAATTCTAAGAAAAAGCTTATCTAAACAATTTATTGTGGGTAAAAATATCTTTAGAATGAAGAAATATCTATTGGAGCTCTAGTAAAAAATGCACCATCAACAAACAAAAAAATATTAGTTTCTTCCTACCAATGGCTTTAGAACTGATTGATGAATGTTGTCACATGCCAAAGATGACAGTGGTGTTTATGCATTTAATAAAAGTACATATTTCCTTGTCCTTTGGAAGTCTCATTTTATCCACGTGCACTGTGAATACCTCACTGGAAACTATACATTCCTGCAGGTTCAGATCAGTCTAGGCTGTTACTGCAGGCAGGGAAAATCTCCCTGGAAATTTTTGACCAGCTAGAGGAATTTATGAAAGCTCATAATGGGCAAGCAATAGCTCTAGCTCCTGAAAAAATTCTTTCCCTCTCTGCCCTGATATTTAGCCCCTGCTACATCTTAAGCATCTAAAAGCAAGATACCACCTTTTAGACTGAATATTCTGCCACTGCTACTTTTGACTGTGAAACGGTCACTCTCAAACACAGGAGCGCAGAGTGAGGTGCTACCTTCCACAGAAGCAACCAAATGCTCCAAGGGCTCCGTCAAGCACTGTGGGCCAGGCTGACTGAGCAGTTTCTGGCCCTGGTGAGTCAGGGCTCCTCACTATCATCCCCTGAATGCTGAGGAACCACGGTCCTACTCAAGGGCAAGGTAACATCTTGTTCCCATGCAGGACTAAGTACACGATCTGAAAGTTTCCAGGGAAGACTTCTGAACTCTGGATCCTACTTATGTTGGGTGGAGCTGTTGGCAGTTAAGACAATGACTACAGAAGCTAAGCACCTCTAAAAAGCAGATGAGTGGAAACATTCTGTAATGCTGCTAGAGATCCTTCTGTGCTTTGGGAATGTCTGATGAAATGAACAAGATAATAATTAAGGTAATCTCAGACTATGCAGACATTTTCAACAAGAGCATGTAATAATATCTAGATTACATTCAAGTATTTTTTATGTTAGAAAGCTCTTAAAACTTCTCAAATGTTATTGTTAGGTAAGTTTGAAACCAAAATAAAACATTTTGAAAGCAAACTGGTTTCATTATTTTTCAAAGCTATATCTAAGGCAACCTTCTATGCTTTTTGTTACATGATTGTACTGTTGCATACAATGTGAAATTGGGGAATAATCCTTTAAAGCAAGAAACCGAGCAAGACATTTCATAATTCTTGTTATGCATAGCCCTCTGATACTGGGCAGAATAAACTGACTTTTCAGCACAAGGCACCTACTCTCTAGATGGAGTCAAACACCTAAGTCCCAGTACAAGCAGAAAAAGCGAACAAGGAATACACTGTGAGCAGACATTGAACAGTTTTAGGTCTCAGCACTGACACTGGAAATGTTCAAGTGGGGGAAATTGAATTTCTCTCTGTTATAGTGTGTTTCTATGCCAAAAAGAAAGGCAAAAGGTAGTGCATTTCCTAAAACTGGATAGTTCTAAATTTATGTGGTTCCTTTCCATAGTTCATAAGCTTCAGGGATGACTGCAGACATTTTCTTCTGTCTTTCATACAGAAACGTGGGCAGCATGTTTTGAAGCAGGGAAGGCAAAGGAAGGTGAGTCCACAGAGGATTTTGACTGACCTAACCATCAAAGAACCTACATTGCAAATTTGCAGCTTCCCTGATGGCTGGCTGGTGCACAGCACAGCATGCTTCAAAACAAGGCTACGAGGAAGGAGGTTAATCGATGGGCTAGACTGGGGAGGTCAGCTCTGCAGTGTGTCCCAGAGGCCTTTGCCATTATTTGTCTGCACAGGCAGCAGACTGACATGTGCTGTTACATCCTCCCAGTCTGCACACCTCTTTCTCACAAAAAGCAGGGCTTACAGAATGGGGAAGGAAAGGATGGCTCCCTCATGCCAGGATGTCACTTTTGATACAGTCCTGAAATACATACGAAGCGTACAACAGGAAAAAAGGAAGTCCTCCCAGGTCTTATAATTTTGGTATATCTGTAGAACACTCCAAATTCCTCTTTGATAAATAGTCAGATTTATCAAACTGAAGTAAATATCCAGATTGAAGACCATGGGTAGCCTCTGAGGAGAAAAGAGGGATCAGAATATGCAAGACCAGAGATCTAAGGAAGAAAGTTATGTGGGGCCTGAATTAGTACCCCACAAATAGAATTTTTTAAGTGTCCATATGCCAAGATAACAAAGACCAAGAAAATGACACTTTCTTGGTACTTCTTTTGAGAGATACTAGAGATTTTGTCAAAAGCTGTCAAAAGCTGTTTTAATTGAAATTGAGAGGCGGTAGCTGAATGGAGTACTACCTAGAATACTACTCAACATTCAAGGGCTCTGATATGAGGAAAAAAAAAAAAAAAGATGAGTGATAGCTGGTAAGTCCAGAAATTACACAATATCAACATGAGACTTACATTAAGCCTTTGACTTTTAATTGCTCGTAGTGGCCCAAACTTGTTTAGATTGGTCCTTGTGAAGAAAAAGTTCCATCCTGGGCAGAGAGACAAAAGAGAGTTAAAACACCTTGTGTTTTTTTTCCTTTAAAGGAGGCAAGATTAAGCATAGCTTGTATAATACAGAAAAGAGCCAAACAGAAAGCTAGAAGATTAAGGGATTTGCAGATGGGCATGGAACAGATAAAACGTATACATCTCTGGCAGATAAATAAGAACGAACGGAAGGCAAACAAGTGGGGAGGAAAGTCACATTACTGTCACACCCGCTGTCTTTTGATGAATCATAAAAATCCCATTCAGTGAGGAGGGAAAAGTCTGAGAGAATGGTAGTGACAGGGAAAGTAATGAGTCGAAGACTGTCACAGGCACCTATTAACCTTGAAACCTGAGACTGTTTTGCACAAATAATGGACATGAAACAAGCATAGAGTAAAGAAAATCTATCTGTTTATGGATTTCCCAAATGCTCTGAATTATGAAAGCACAGGAGGTTTGAATGTAAGCACTAAGGCATTGCTTAACATGTTTATGTTTTAGTCAGCTGATATATATTTAGTTGCATTGGAACTCGGTCTTATTTTGATACTCTGTGAGCATCAGCATGATTCTAAGGTTGTTACAAAGATGGATCTACTTACAATCCAAAATGCAATTGTCTTGGAGTGGTAAAGAGGGAGAGCTGTCTTTGAACTGCCTTTGTATGGTCAGCCTGCAATGTAATTTTCAGCACTGACTCCCAAATCTTCTTTGCACAATACTGTAGAAGACCAGACTAATGGACATGCTGGCTCGAGGAAATTTTTGTTTGCTGTTGATTCATATTTTTGTTGTACACATTGTTGTACACAGTAGGCTGTACCCTAATTTTTTTAATGTTCTTCTCATTCAAAGCTAAGGCTGACATGCTTAAGGAATGTAGCCAGAAAAACAACATATTATAATACTGATTAAAACTGTACTGGTAATCTTTTTTCAGTTACTACTACCAAGAATGTTAAAGCACTTACACAATAAATGAACAATTCCAAGAATTAGACATATGGATAGCCTAGATATCACTGGAAACAGGATATGGAACTATGGTGAAGCAGCAGTAATCCTGCTTTCATAGCCCAAATGGAAACACAATGATTTTGCTGCTGAATGCTTAAAATGCAATGACTGTATAATTTTCTTGGAACAAACATCATTAGCTTAGGTGATACTCGTAACTCTCTTCATCTCAGTCTTCACATAAATCAAATCTACCCTCAGGGATTTTTAGAGACTTTTAACAATGAGTAATATTGGCATATCCCTAAATATTTCTCTCAGATACTTGCTAAATTATTGATGTCTGTCAACTTAGTGATTATTTGAAAGAAGAATATTGACATAATGGAATTAAACTCAAAATCTGATTAAGTTTGATATCTGTGTCAAAAATATACAAGTAATAAAAAAAATCAAGTGAAACATAACAGGCTTTTAAGGGTGGTCTGGACCACAGCCTGAACAACCACTGCATGAGACAGAACAACTTAGGATTTTAAAGGAGATGAATACTTGCTGAATGGTTCACATTGCTCTGAAGGCAGTTGATTGTCATCAACTTCTCTAACAATTAGGTTCTGTTCAGATAACTTCAGAAGATGTTTACAGGGTTAATAATTGAATACCCTCTCAGTTTTTCCTTTCATTAAATAGTATTTGTTTCACAGGCAAATCTGACCATGACAATGGTTTCATCTTACTTCTCAATTACATGTTTACATGGAACAGTGAAGAGAATTAATTTTACAGTGAATCTTCAGTTTCCTACAAATACCTGACTGGGAACTTGTATACAGAGGAGCTGCAGTGATCTAATGAAAGATGTAATGCTAAGGCAGTTTATTTTAACTGGTGCAAGTTTGTCTGTAAACATTTATTAGTTTTGTTGCATCTCTCTTTACAAAAATGATAACAAAATTCTCTTGCATCCCAGAGAGAAACAACATCACACCAAGTACTTACCGATTGTGTACAAACACAGAAGACCCAATTACAAACAGACTGTTTTTCTGACTGGATTCTGGCAGCTCACAAAACACAGAACATACTGGGATCCACCACTGGTCTCACAAACTACTTAAAAGTTGAACATTTAACCCTGATGTTTAAATACCCTAGTTTATTTTAGCATTAGCTTGCAGCTTTCTTAGGGATGTAGCCTCTCTCCTGGAACTTGGAGCTCAGCAAGGCCCCGAGGCTCCCCTGTACAGCATACGGGGCAGGAGGTATCCCAGAAAGATGCAGTTTTTTATGGTCACCTTCAGCACCTCCTGCTGGCTAGAAGAAGACTCCCAGATTTCACCCCACCCCATCCCAAGGGCTGTGGGGACACAGCTCAGTTCACTTGGAGATGGTACTGCAGAGCTCTCCCCTAGATGTTGCCCTTTGAAAGGCGGTGTTAGAGCCTCAGCAGGCCCTCCCGTACCACAGAAGAGGACCTTCCTGTAACGTGCCAGGAGAACTCTTCAGTCAATGCTGTAAATTTTTCACAGATGAAAATCTAATTTCATTTCTAAATATTAGCCTGTTATGGTTAGATATATTGTTTACAAGGTTATGAATTTTAGGAAGAGATAACTGGTAGGAAAGATAACAGTCTTTTCCAACTTCAGGCATCTAGTGGGCAGGAAGTGCCAAAAAATATCAAATGTAGCAGAATGGAGGACTACTCCTCTTTTTCACAGCTCTTCAAAACTTATTTTAAAAAAAATCAAGATCCACAGGTCAATCAAATGTTCTTTGTAAACAAGTATTTTGTTGCAGATTTTAAAAGGTATTTGGCTCCTACATATGTAAAGAGGTGCTTTGCACTTTCATTAGCGTGACAAAAGTTATGAGTAAACCTGGGTGCTCTACCAAGCACCAGATGCAGAGTCCACATGCACGCCCTGAGGTGCACAGGGTGAGGATGAAGGGAGACTGGGTTTATGCTAGTACTCCTTTCCTTTACTCGACCCTTTTTCATGTCGGAGTTTCCACATGAAAAAGACAGCAAGCCATGACAGGTGCACAAGGCTCAATCTACAATTAAAGTTACTGAAGCCTGAAGAAGTCTGGTCTTAAAATATTTTTTGAGAACCTCTGTTTCTCTGCTTCTAAAAGATGTGAAATGTTTGGAGACAGGGTTTTCCAATTCTGATCATTTAAGATTACCTAGAAAAGGAGGTTAATGTTGCATAGAAAACAAAAAAATCTCCCATTTCGCCAATGATTTACAAACATCTGCTCTGTGTATTTGCCATCTTGTTGCTTACTGCTTAAGTAGGTATCTATTCAATTAATGTATCATATGTAATATTTAAATATGTTAATATGTTAATATTACATTCTTAGGACTAGTTTAGCTAAAACCTCTATTCCTCTCTTCTCCCTGAATGTTTGAATTTGTTCCTCATTTAGGTGGAAAGCTTGGAGGCAGGAATATGTATGTTCTGGCAAATATGATGTCGATACATACTGGGTGATACATAATTCAAGCAAACTCAGGTGCCTCTTCCTATTCGTTTGTTCTAATGTACACTGGCTCAATTTCATTGTATTTGTGTACAGATACTCTCTTATATAGAGTATCCATCTATTCACGCATGAAGTATATAACTTTCCAGAATACTTAAGTATTCCCTTGGAAGAAATCCAAATTGAACTAAAACAAACACACAATCAATTTACTAGTCACTCGAGCTATCTGGCTTCCTATATGTTATACGAGTAATGCTACTTTTTCCACTTTTACCTGTGGAAAAAGTCTGTGAAATTAAAACTTCAGAGCAGTTTCCATGATTAACACTCATGCAAAAGTACACTCTCAACAGTGATCAATGGGAACTGTTGTAGGAATTATATCGAGCTTGAGAACATTTACTGGCTAAGAGACGTTGGGATGTACCAAGTTATTGAATGTAGTCATATGATCCCTGAAACAGACTACTTCTCTACACTGTAGAAATTACAGTAATTGTATGCGATACAACACAGCTTCACAAGTGGCAATTTTCCAGTATCTGCTTTCTTAGTTTTATTCTTAACTGTGCCAGAGTGTCTTCACCGCAGTACCTTTGAAAATTAAAGTCAGTAATTTCCAGATGCTTAACCTAAGGTGGCAATTTGTGAACTTCTCTGCATGATAGCAGGAAGAGCAGCACTGAAATGGCAGAATGGAGAATGCATCATTATATAGGAGCATTACTGATGCTTCTAAAAGAAAAACATAAAAAAGAAAATCCAGTAGCACCTGATACACTCTGTCAGAAATTAACAACCCTGATATTGTTAGCAGTGGCCTGGCCACATACCACAGAACTATAAAACACTGCACAAGATTTATAAATTAACTGATCACCAATTTCTTTTGGTCTTTCCACTGCAGAAAGAGCTTCTCCCTCTCCCTCCACACATACATGCAAGACAGGCCAGAATTGCTTTGTTATCAAAAAAAGTCTACCTCTTTGGTTTGGAAAAAATAAGTGTTAATTAAAATTGCATTCAGGAATTCTAGTTCTCCATACTGAAAGTATCTCTAACTCCCATAGTGTTTATAAACTCAGTTCTGAGCTCCTGAGTTCACCCTATGAGTTCTGCTACTGTGGGCCACTACACACAAAAAAAATTGTGTGATTTTGTAAAGCTTCAGATAACATTTTGACACATGAATAATCTGATCAATGTAAATAAAGGCTCATCTTGAGATCACATTGAAGGTGATCTCTTGCATTTCAATTTTTCATATTAGAGTATGAATTCTTTCTGCCCAGACACTGGCAAAGCAGTTAACTGGAAAACAAATGTCCTATCAAATTACTATAGATGTCTACTTGGGAAGTCTGAGATACTATTAGTGCTACAGCAGACTTCACATTAAAAAAAAAACAACAAAAAAACCCCACAAACTTGTTGCAGCATATTCCCATCAGAAAAAAATAAATTTCAAATGCCCTGTGCAATGAATCATGCTTTACTTACAATGACAATGTGAGAAGAATATAACAATAGCATTAATAAACAGCATTGATCCAAAGCTTATTGCATAAAGTTGAAGAACTGCTAAGAGTAGTTCTAATCCCAGTATTTTATTTCTGTATCCTTGATTGCACTGCTTTCCAAGGGTGCGATTGTATGGCTTTGCTTTTTTTTTTTTTCCTTAAAAAGTTCCTATATTTTTGTATATGAGGTTGCTAGTATTTAGGGAGGGATTTAAAAACATTCTGGCTGTTCATAGCAAGCTACAGGAAAGATAACAACTAGTACAAGTTTCCCATTTTAGGGAGCAGATAGTGGCATCCTGTCTCATAGAATCGAAGATGCTCAGGTCTGGGCTAGCAAAATTGCTGTGTGATGAGTTTATCTCCTACTCTCATGTAATCATGAGATGTCATGTAATCCAAAATGGCAGCAATAAGAAATGAGTTCATATTGAGCATACCCAGCTAAAATAATATTTTTATAAATGCATATAGTATGCTTATTAACACTCTACTACATTGCTTACTCTTTGTACAAACTTACTGCTTTTATCAAATTGGATAACTTATGCTATAGGTGAGCTATTACTAATTGCATATAGTGACTTCGGTCTAGAAAAGTAACTGTAAGTAGGGAAAAGAAGATTGTAACTTCACCATAATTCTGACTGCCACAGGAATAGATCTTTAATAATGTATTTGTCCTATTCATGTTGCATTCCAAAATTCAGGGTCCTCATTAGCAAAAAAGAAATACATGACTGCCTTATTATTAGCCTTAGATATGTTGCAAACATTCCTCTTTCTTTTCTCTCTGAACCTTCTCCACTGACTCAATGTTTATGTAAAGAGGCTTTGTTCTATTTATGTTGCTAGAAATAGTAATATTTTTTAAAAATCAGTACTGATGTAACATTATCTCCATTCACGTCTACATTTTTCTCTCTTCCCAAATATTAGTTTATTGCTAATATTGATGATAAAGCACTGGTATTGTCTAGAAATTTCGGCTTCACATTTTGAGGCAGAACTTTACAACTCTCCAATAAGAAATCAGAAACTGAAAAGTTAGTGCTTTAGCCAGATAAGATTCAGCCTTTTCACCAGTTTCAATAACAAGTATTTCCTGTGCCAGCCTGTACTTTACAGCTTTCCTTTGGATTTCTGCATTTACCCTGAGCTGTAGCAAAAGTATGTGTGAAACATGGGAACATAGTCCATAAGCATTTATGTGCTAAACTGACTAAAAAAAAGTCAGGCAATAGCTCCTTTTCACATTGCTCTGCCCAAATTTCCAAGCTAGCTGCATTATCAAGAATCAAGGCTTTCACATTAACTCTGATTTCCATAGACTTTGAATATCATCCATCCTGTCAAAGACAGCAACTTGCATTTTTCACTGAATTTCACTAAGCTGAATATATAACTTGATAAAATGCCAATATTCTGCTCAAGTTTGGCTGCAGTACAGAGCAATTACTTTTGTAAAGGAAGCACAGACTGAACTCCCTTCAGTTTAGTACAAAGATGTGCACATGCTGTGCACGAGGTGACAGTCTACTGGACTCAGAGGATGTTGGAGCAAATCTGAAAGGACTCCTTCAAGATGAAGATGAGTATTAACTTTCCTGTCCCAGAACCTTTAAGATTTTTCCATGAAGTAGATCAGCTGTTGATAAAAAGAATATCTTGTAAAGACCATGTTTTTTCATGGTGGTCATGGACATACTTTTTTCTACTGACAGATACAATAGATATCTATATTTACTTATGTGTAAGGATAAAAAGATACTTTCCTGCCTTCTTTTCATTGTAAAACTCACAAACAGTGCAGCTGTAAAGAGCAAATTTTCTATTGGTGATCATTTTAGAAGTGTATCCCCCAAGGATGTCAAAATGATGCCATTTTTTGAAACCCATTTTCACCTGCATTAGTGATACTTTCTTTGTTGGTTTTTTTTTTTATTATTATTTTATTTGAAGGAAACTAACCACAGAATCTGAATGGTACGTTGATAAGTAACAAGAGAAAGTGATTCATGGATTGAGACAAAATCTGAAGACTTTCTTAAAGCTGTAGGAGTACCAAACTATCATGCAGGCAGCCTGGAAGTAAATTAATAGATTCAGAGTGAAATTGAGCAACCTAGGTCCCCAGCCCATTGCTTTTCATCCTAACAAACATTTCTTCTGCAAAACCAAAATGCTTGTTACGTGGAATGAAAAAAACCCTGGATGTGTTACTTGACAGTGGATATGAAAGACCATTATGCATGCACTGGAGCTTGAAATAATGTTCCGTATGTGCCTCAGTTTCCCTATGAGCACAACAGTTTCTGGATGGCTGCATAATCGGTGAGTTTGGCATATGATGGATGGTGAGAGCAAGCTTGTGAAACAGCAGAGATATGCAAGGACAACTCACCACTAACAGGACCCAACTCCTTAAGGCACCAGGATAAAAACCCATTTTTGAGGCTGACTGAGTTTTAATCAAAACACGTATACAAAGTTGATGCTAGATTTAGCGATGGGGTGGGGGAGAATGTCTAGAGAAGCATAGACTAGATTGGTTCACTTTCCTTTGCAAGACAAAAGCTGAGTGCTCTTTATAGACATTCTGCCTGATGGGTTTTATGTAATACCAGGGAAGAAAAGATCTACTGAAGTTATATGAGAATTATGTTAACAGCAGAGGAAAATTTGAAAAAGCCAAAACTTGCTCTTCATAACTTCAAGTTGGAAATCAGAAGGAAGTTTCTTACCATTAGAGTAGCAAAGGTATGGAACAGTCCTCCAATCAGAGTTGTGCCAGGCAAAAAAAAATAAACCCTTAATTGGTTTCAAGACTCGTAAACTGATCAAGTTAAGAGGAAATATAAAAGCATGTTGCTTACAATAGCCCGGTTCCAGCCCCCTGCTCCTGTTACAGCTCTGGGCTCCTTTGGGAGTGTATTAGCAAGGATCAGAAGCATTACAAGTGCCATTGTGGTATGTGTAGCTAAACCTCCCCCAGGAGAATCGGAGCTAGTATCAAAACTACCAGGACTGGTACACATCTCCTCATATCTGATTGCCTGTCTCAGAAACCACAGAATAAACTAAATGTGGAAGCCTTGATCCCAGTTCTGTTTGTTTTCAGTGTAATTATCGCTGTTGGCAACTCTGACAGAGAAGGAATGACTCAGAGTGAATCAATATGTCCACAAGCAAAAGCAGAGTGTTTACAGCTAAAACAGGACACAGCGATAGTTGCATAAGCATATCTATACTACAGTCATACTAGAGAAGCCTATCACACAGAATACAAACCAAACTGCTTCTTTCTCCCTCACTTCCATATCCTCCATCAGTACTTGTAACATGAGGAATCACATCTGGATTGTTACTAATGACATAATTTTTCAGAAAATGTCATTCTTGTGGTCTTTCAAATGTTGCAACTTCACTTAAGCCAAAATTTTGGTTTTCAAAGATGCTTTTAAACAGAATCAGTAAAGTCTGAAGTCCTGGACTGCTCAATCCATCCCGACTAGAAAAGGGAAATCTCTGGTTTTATGTAGGGAAATAACAATTTATAAAAACCTGTTGTTTTGTGCAAAAACTTGCAACCCCCATTAGAACGTGGTGAAAAAATCATGTTTTGAAATCTTTACAAGAATTTTCAAATCAAATTCTCCCCTGGTCATCTATATGACAAGACCAAATTTGCCTGCCATTAACGTGCACAATGCACACCAAACCTGAAATACTATTATATTAAAATAATATTATAATATATTATATTAAAAACGTTGACCTATTACTCTGGTTTGTGTAGATGTAGGCTGTGAGTGATGTTAACACCAGTTTTGTACTGAGACAAATCAGGATTTGTAAATTTCAAGAATTTGAAAAACAAACCTTGTACATCAGGATCTGACCTGAAACACCCCAGGTCCAGAAAAAAAAAATAAATCACATAACTGTGGCCATGACTTGTGATTAGAATACAGTCCAGTCTATGTTATTGGCCCCTACTCTCAGAGCACTCCACATTAATCAATGCTTAATGTAAAACAGCCTTCATCTCAGGACTCTCTGATCCAATAGAGTTTTCTGCACTGTGACACAGTTCAACCAGGGGAAAAAAGCATCTGTCTCAGAATAACATAGCGTATAGCTTGTGGGAATAGTACTCTAATGCAAAGCGGAACATTTGAGTTGGAACTCCCCCAGGCTCAGGAAGATCTGACACTAGGTGGACTTTCTGGTCTAGCCCCTTGGCTATGAACAGGAGGGTTATCATCAGTCACATGACACATGAAAGTAGTGACTGGAGACAAGGCTAAAAGCCAAGATAGATCTGGACTATTGGAGCATGGCTGTGTCTGCAAGGACCTTAAATTCAAAAGTAATGTGCAATGGACTTGAGGGACTGAGCAAGTTGCCTGAAAATAAGTTAAGGATTTAAATAGCATTTACATGCATAGTTCCACTTCAGATCCTCTATCCCTGAGTTTTATTACCTAACTCTTATGTGTCCTGTGGTACTCACTAAAAATATACAATGCCTGGTCTGCCCTGGATTTGCTTCAGATCTTTGTTAGCTGCTACATTCCAGCATGCTCTTTTCCATCCTTGGCAAGATAAATCTTAAACAAGACTGGGGTACCAGAGCCATGTTTAAAATAACTGCTAATGCTAAGGCTATTTAGCCTATAGCCCATAGAAAGCAAAAGAAATTTATGATGAGCTAATCCCTGTACAAGTCAAATATTTACCAAGTAAAACACAACCTTAATGAAAGGCCATTTTCAGAGCTACTGCTTAACATTCAACATGCAGCGGTGGGTGCATAATTTGTCAAGTTAAAGCCTTAAACTTCTTTATCTCCTCTAGCTCTCCACACCATTATTGAGGGTTAAAATGAGGTAATGCTTTTTTGTTTGTTTGTTTTCGCAAACAGATTCTAAGACACTAACTGCTTGCAAAGAAGGACAAATGAAATGTTGAATTAATGGTCACCAGGTAATTAAAAAAATCTCCATGAATAGGAAAAGTTCACATTGCATTACCAAACGGTGTAATTTTTCCAAACTACATCGATTTGCAGTGATCCAACAATAAAAGCTCCCTTCTATAGTGCTAATACCTGCCTGAAACCTTGTGGTGCCACTTTTCACACAGATTCAGTTTCTGAAGATGCTGTGGAAGACTGGAGAACAGCTCTGCCACCAAATCAATCCAAAGAATTTATAGCATGTTCTTCACATGATATGAAGAATCCTTCATACTAAAGGTCAGCATGGGGTACTAGCTGCAAGAGTTCGTGACTACCATGAACTCCTTGCTGATTCTTTTGAATGAAGTTCGAGTTTACTCAAATCCTTGCTGGAACATGGCAGAATTGTTTTTTCTTAGCGCCTGAGACTTTGAAATATTAAGATTTTGGACTCAAACTGACAGCTTGTGTGCAAATCTTTTCTTCATTTAGGTCTTTGGATAGGAGACCAGGTGTGCTGCCAGCAAGCTGTTTTGTTCAAATGATATGCAAAATACTTGGCTGTACACCAGATAAGTATCTGTAGAACATAAGGAAATGGGAATTTATATGCAGGTAAACTTAAATCTTCATTTTCTGGGAAAGGAACTGTGTTTAATTCATCTCTGGAAATGCTCTTCACATGAAGAGATGACACTTTGTACCTTCCACATCTCTTTCTATGGCTTCATTGTTGTTGCCACACAAAACATCTGACTATTTCCAGTGTAGATTAAAACAAATGAGTTCTGAATTCAAGGAGCCCTAGAAGTCCAGTCTCACTATTCTCTGATAGAGATTTGTCCCCAAGACATATTGTGCAAAACATTCACCATCTTTCATTCATGCAATAAGGAGATGGCTTGTCCAGTATTCCTCCCATTTTGATTTATAGCTGAACTCTTCCTTACACAGGAAAGAATAGTTATTCCTGACCAGGATAATGGGACAAAAATCTCTACTAATAAAGAATTTTTGGTAGAATTTAAATAAGCTTATTAGTTAATTTAGCTGGTGGGTAAAAAGTTGCAGAACTAGAAAATGGAAGGCTCATTTCCTATATTTGTATTTTTCTATAGCACAATATTATTTCCTATAACAGCAGAGAGAGGTTTCAGCAGACCATTGAGTATATTTCTAGCTGTCCAGAAAATTCAAACAACTTTTTCAAAACAAAGGCTTATTGGGGGGAAAAAAAAAAAAAGAATATAGAGCATTCTTTATTTTATTCGTATGATAAATTCTTCATGATATGAAACACAAGCCCTGGCTTCACATCCAGCTCTTCATCATCTGGCAGCAACTTGCAGCATACATTTTGCAGCATAATTCATTCACTTTTGGATATAGACACTTTTTGATACTCAAGGGTGCATCCACATATTTCATTCATACCAGGAGTGCACTTTTAAAGTAAATCTCCTAATTGCTCTTACTTACAGTTTATATATCACAGCATAGTCTTGAAGTACAGGAATGGGTTCCTTCTGGATGAAATGAAAGCTGAAGATGGACCCTAGAAACCACCCAATGGGCTCTGTCCAAAATTGGCCATTCAGTCCACAGGACCTCGTGTGAAGCAAAACCCCTTGAGAATTGTGTAGGATGGACATTAAGAGCTTGATGCCAACCAGCCCTATTAGGACACAAGATTAGCTAATACAAGTGTAGTCTAAGTGCATCCCTGTAAGGTTTTGTGGATCTGCAGGTTAGCCCCAGCACCCGCAAACCCACTAAGATGCTTCTGACATATCCAGAAACAGAACTTCAGGTGCAACAAGAAATTTAGTACAAAAGCATTCAGGTCTCAGAAAGCACAGATTTCTCACGGGCTTGACAGCAACTGAGCACTGAATGACACAAACAAGAAAAATGTTTTAGGTACTTATGCCACAATCTGGTCACCAATGTTCCCAGCGGGGCATGTAGGGCTCTTTCAGGTTTTTTTGTTTGAAGAGCCCCCAGCAGACTGCTCCACAGACAAACTCTTCCAAGTGTATTATTTACGTCTGCTTTTTCAGTTCTTTGAAGTGGACCTGCATAATTGATCACCACAACTCTGATGTGTCAAAAAGACCAGTCCCAAGCAGTGACAGAAACACTATATACCTCTGCAACCATAACTGGCAGTAGTCGGCTGATAAGAAAACCTGGCCATGCCCATCACACCCCAGATTTCCACAAAGGCACCAGCTAAGGAGAGCCAGACCTCCTTCCAACCTCTTAACAGGTGAGCTGACACCCCTCCTCTGCAATAACTGTCACAAGTAAATTAGGACAGGGCTAGTTTAGTCTAAAGCAACCTGTTAACACTTTCTTGGCCAGTGTCGGGTTTATATTCTTCATCAGAGAATGTTTTCTTGATGTTTCACGCCTTTCTTATAATGTTACCAAACTTTGCTGTCCAGTGGACAACATACTCTGTAACTACACTTTCAGTCTTTTTTACAGTTGTAGTCCTCTCTGTACACCCTCGCCGAATCAGTGCCTAGTAAATTCTGAATAAAGGAAAACATGTATATTGTTGAATGTGTTTCCTAGATCAGGTGACTTTTTCCCGTGAAAAGCAGTGAGTGCTTTCTGTTGTCTTCAATGAAATTTTATCAAGAACTGTGAACTGCCACCTTCTTACTAAAAAATCTGTTTCTTCCATGTAGAATATTAAATATTTTAACCTTCAATTTATACTAATGACTTCAGTTAAAAAAAGAGAAAAGAATCCCAGATATTTCTCGCACCTTATTTTTACTTGTAACTCTGGCAACTTGGCATCAAAGTAACAACAGGAGCACTTAAATGCTATGGTATATCTTCAGTACAAAAGTACAAATATGCACCTCTTTTTCAGCAGTGCAGTTTCCACAGTGACCACGCAATATCATCTGCTGTTTGTCATATGGTGGTGTAAGACACCCACTTTTTCTTGCTGATGTCAAAACAATAAATGAAAACTGAGAAATCCTGGCATGCATTGCTACGTACTCTTAAATATAGATATGAAAATAGATATCACTCACAATTTTGTTGAGTATCCTTTGATCCTCTGACAGAGAAATTTCACAGATAGACATACAGCCTGATCATCAAAGTTATTGCATACACCTTCTGCTATGAGCTTCAATAAGGATGTTTGCACAGGTAATGGAAGAAGTACTAGGTATATTCCCATTACCCCATTTCCAAGGCTTGTTCTCCGCAATGTGATCACTGAAATTCTGGCAGTGCCCAACAACCCCGGGCAGAAGGAGGAGAAACTGTTCCACCCTGTGCCAAACAGTCACTGATCAGCCCCATCTCCCCAAAGCTACCAAATGTATTTCACTAAGTTTCTTTGTAGATCTAACTTCAAGTTCTTTCTCTGTAAATAAAAATAATACATCTTGCCTGAATCAAAGGAGAACAAACGGTAGTATGGGTTAAATCTGCTTAATTTGTTTCTACAGTGGCTGGTAATATTTTAAGTTCTTAGCCATTCCAACTTATCATGCGCCTCTCTCGTTTCTCACTGGGAGCTATTACTTACTCATTGCGTGTATGCCTCAGTGTGTATATGCAGCCTTTGCTATCTGACGGAGTCATCCCGGATTTGGGTTTTTAGAATGGAGCTCCAGCCAATACCATTAATTTATCCATTAAAAGTGAATTTGCTGTCTCTGACTAACAGTTTTGCTAGACTGAAAACATTACATTTTAACTAGCAAATACTCATGGGATTCGTATTTCCAGATATATTTGATTAATAAGTGGAAGCATAAAGCATCTTTGATCCTTGCTCACAGGAAGCTTATTTACATGGGAGCAGACAATGTCAGTCTTACACGAAACAGTTGACAGTCATTGCTGGGGGGCTGGATTTAGTCTTAACTATCTTTGACCCAGTGTCTTGCATTGTACTTTAAACAATGCTCCAGGAATGGAGCAGTCTCACAAACTGTGGATGTAAACCAGCCAATTTTATATCCTTGCCTCTGAAGAGGCATACTGTTTGCTTTTGGATCTATTATCTGC
>VUYV01000031.1:1518782-1551389 GCA_008711295.1 Anarhynchus alexandrinus | reverse complement strand
GGGCGGGGGGAGGGGACAGTTAAGTCCAAAAATAACTGTAGGGAAATTAAAATGTTATGTTGCTCTGCCAGCTACTTCTATTATTACATCTAATTATCGTGAGAACCTTTCCTCAGTTCTCATCAGTAATTTTTTTCACTTAAATAACTTGTCATAATAGCTGCCATCAAAGCTCTTCTTTGATTCAACTATAGTTATTTTAAATTCCCTAAATGACACTTAGAACTTTCTTGAGACAAGTTTTACAATGACATACGCACTGCATAACTCTGTCAAAGTCAGAGCAAAACCTGACACTCCGAGTCAAATTTTTTGCTAAAACTGATTGTATTGAAATGCTTTATGGGATACATAGGGTAGAAAATTCAAGTTTTAGTGCTAGACTCAGATGTGAAATCAGCAGAGGAAATGTATTTTTCTTAACACGTAATTTGTCTTAACATTTAATTGCTATTAGTGTATTTTCTTTATTGCATATTACCCTGACTTTTCAGGTTCCTTGTATGATAAATCAAAAGTTATGAAATAATGGAGAAGTGAGTCAGAGAAAATGTAGGTATAAATTATGGGTGCTGTGTGCTGTTTTAATAAAGAATATTTTCTTTTACCTAATGAATTCCGTTAATGAGGCAGTACCCTTCAAACAGATTATAAATATTTTCCTTATATGCCCCAATGAATCATAGGGTTAAACTTTTTATATGTAAGCACAAATTTCATTCCATGCATAACAAATTAGGGTTTTTTTCTGTTCTATTAATAATTCATTTGATATGTTCACCTCCTAATATAAAGCTATGTGAATTTACACATATACGGTTAAAAGTCATCATGAAGTCCTAGTGCCAAACAATAGAAAACATCAGACAGAGATTTGCATGGATGTTAGACTTGTTCATCTGTATAGCAAATGTCTGTAGCAGGTCAACAGCACACCTGTAATTAAGTTTTGGTTGAGGCTAAGTAGATGTCACGTGAAGGCTTTAAGGGTTCAAGTCAGATAAATAAATTGGATTGAATTCCTGAGCCAAAGTTAGCTAAAAGAAGAACCTGGTTTCTATTAATAATATTATTCACTCATTCTTATTTTGGTAAAAGAAATGTATTTCATTACTTACTTCATATACCAGCAGACTTGTGAAACTGCCCAGCTGGTTACTAGTTAGTTTTGGCTGATCTAAGTTGATTTCTACTGACAGACAATAGCCCTGGGAAACAGGAGCTTGGCTTGAAAAAATCCAAGTTCCAGTAAGAATCAGGAGAAAATTTCAGAAAACTTTCCATTGATTTTCCATAAAGACTGAAAAGAGTTTTATAAATATCTGATATCCTTTGTTGTGACCACCAGGCTTGAGTTTCTCTTGTGATATGATATCTCTGGATTTGCATAAATAGCTCAGCAAGTTGATTACATGGCTGGTGCTGTGTTTTATCCTCAGCTTTTGTATATATCCTGATCATCCCCTAAAAACAGTTTCCCAGGTGTTTACGGAATTAAATAGTTCTTAACATAATTGAATCTCGATACTTTAATTAAGACATGGATAGTCACAAAAGCAGCAAATGAGGCATGTTACAGATCAGCTCCAGAAGAAGCTTTGAGCTTTTTTACTTTGAAAAGTTCTTATTTTTTCTTCCAAATGATTATGGTTACATTTCTCAGACTATTGCTAATATTAAAAAAGATAAAACCAGGTAATAATGTACTCTTTATGTTGCAGTGCACTGTTGCTGTAGGAGGAGGAGTGTCCCATCTTCACAGGGCTTCCAGGAAGGCAAAACACTGTTGCAGTGGGCTCCTTGTCTCTGTGTCCTGGTCATAGATTCTTGCTCTCTCAGCTAGTCCTCAAGTTTTGGGAAATAGTAATTAATTACCTACAAAATATGCAGACCAATGATGACAGCTGTGCAGTAGAAGGAATTTTATATTCCCATAGTTTCTTTCCAGCCATGTCTGTAAGGACTGTTTAAGTCTGACTCTCCACAAACAACCTAAGGCAGTTCCTCTACCACGTTTTTATAATCAGTTGTATATTTTTATATTTTCTCATCTTATGTCATCAGCAAGGCCTTATGTCACTCTCGGGCTCCATATTGCTACATAGGCTTGAGTAAATTCCTTCTTTAAAATGCTGTACTAAACAATATCTTAAGAAAGCTTCTGGATAGTCTCACTTGTTCTGTCAAAAGGACTAATAAAGTTTACTTAGCACTTTGTCAGATTATGATTATTTTTACGTGGGTTAAATGCTACTTCTGTTATATATAATCTTGTCATGTTTGAATAGCTGCAAGTGAAAAAGCCAGTTGTATTCAAGATACGATGTTTGCAAATCTTGAATAAACCATTTACACAATTTAAGCAAAAGTGGAAATCAACTCTGGCATTTTAGTACCTTGTGTGGTGATTTTTCTTTTATAAGACAAATTATACTTTTGTAACTTCTCATAATCCAGAGTACAAGCAGTACATGAAATGAAATTTACTTTGTGTTATTATTTTCAGGTTTGTTCCATTGCAGACATTAACAAAGGACCAAAATAATGACACTGGTTATAGAAGATGGCATTGCTTGTAGTCATGGCAACAGAGAACTCGGTGCGTACTAGCCTCCCAGGTATTTACTGCATTTGTCAGGTGATGTCAACGTGCACTGAGTTATCTGCTGCCATAGCCACATTTTGTCAGTCCCTAATATGGTTAGGTTAGTACTATCTCAGCTATGGCCCCGTGAGCAGCCAAGGCGTATTAAAGTCAAAGAATCATCTCTTTCCAGGGTTTACGGTCACCTGTGCTGACCCTCCTGTGCCCTCTGATGCTCAGGCAGACAGTAATCTGCCTTGGATTTATTGCAGACAGATATAGTTCAGCCAGGAATGCCAGTCTTGAGGAAAAGAATAAGGACAGTGCTCTCCAAAACACAAAATCTGTGGGCACCATTGCAGGCCTCTCCCCCTCCAAAGTATTGAAATGACGCAAAGTTAAATGTTTGGAGACAGTCAAATGAAATGTGACAATTCAAGTCAAACAATCCGAAAAGAAATGCATTGTTTTGATATTCCTGATGAAAAATGAAAAAAGCATTCTTTCTGAGCACAATTTCAATGTTGTGTTCTCTGAGTTTTCTTAGGTATTATTACTTTTAACTGCTCAACTTTAAATTATTTTAAGTTACGTTGTTTATGTACCTGATTGAACAGGAATGTATGCAAAATGCAAATGTTTTTTGCATTTGTCCCTTATGCGAAGACTTTTTTTGCACTTGCCCCTTATGGTAAGACTCTTTCATTAACTAGTCTGTGGGGATCTCTTTCTGAGTTATGTCTACTTACAACACTCAAGAGAAGGGGTAGGGAACAGTGCTGCAAGTCAAGAGGATTGAACTTTTATGTTAATGCTTAAAAACTTACCGCACTCAAGTAAACTCTTACACATAAATTCTGAAAACTTGGCAAAAAGGAATGTTGTTGACCTGATACCAGAAATGAAGATGGTTTTCCAGGGGCACTGGCGAGGAGTTGTTACAACATTAATGATCACCGACTATGGATTTGAGGAAGATCTTAAGGTCAGCCATAGTTGCCAGTGGAAATGAAGATCAATGAGTAACTAGGCCAGGGGTCTTTTGACACAAGAGATATATTGATAGAAAATTAAGAATAAGCCCCAAGTACTGCACTTGCAACACTAAGTGGATACTAGCAGATCCTGAATTCCTTGCCCAGCCATATTTTCTTGTTTACATTTAGTAGATAAGCAAATTACATTAATCATAGAAATCCTATTTCTTAATTCTTATGCACGGTGTCCATTAGCAATATCACCAGGATCTGTCAGTAATTTTTTTTCTCATTTTTTCTATCCCTGAAGCCTGCTACGCAATTAGTCAATGTAATTAAAGGCTGCAAATCACAGGAAAAATGCTCTGAGTATACATCATTCAATAGGTCACATTACCACTAATGTGCTATAGTGTTTCTCTTGCAGATTTTTAGTAATCTCCAGCAAATTTTCTACAGTTCTATTAAGTATGGTAGCTTGCCTCAGACCCCTTAGTGTGTGCATTCCAGCTAAACTGGGCAATACTCCATAATAGTTCTCAAGCTCTGTCATCAGTATCCACTAATACAAGCTATGGGCACAGCAATGCACTTGGTGATATTAGAATGTTATCTCTCGCTCTCTATGCATATATTACATGGAAATGAGTAAGTACACTGGTTTCTTAACACTGGTTTCTTAAACACCTTTAGGTGTTTAAAAAAACCCCACCATATTATGGACAAGTTCTTTACTGTAATCAGTGGCAAATATCCTAAAGTGTAGAAGAACTGCTGAAGTTAAAAAAAAAAATAAATTCAAAAAACCCTGAAGTCTTAAGTTCACTGGTATTTTTAGATATTTGTCAAACAGTATGAAGGATTTCAAAAGCTTGATCCTTTGGAGCCCCCTCCATCTACGCAAACTTGTAACCCAGTTTTTCAGTTCACAGAAAACAACATTTTTCTCCTCTGTTTTACTTGGCTTGAATTTCAATTGGAAATTCTCTTTCCCACAGTGTACTCTGAAATGACAGAGAGAGAGAGAGAGAGAGAGAAAGAGATCAAGCGTTTTCTTAATGGATGACGGAGTTAGCAGTAAAGGTCTGTGACTTGCTGATTTTCAGTCAGCAACCTCTTCAGTAGTGAATATGCTAATTCATCATTATGCTCTTCAAATTTGAAAATGCTTTTATAATGTATCCTCAGGAAGTGTGCCTTGGCCAATTTGCTAGCCATGCATTAAAGGAGGAGTAAGCACAACAACCTAACCTTTACTGTAGGACATCCAGCCAGCCCCTGCAGAAGACAACAGAGAGGCAGCCCATACTGCAGCAACTCACAAAACCTATTTATCGTCAGCTACATGGATTTAAAAAAAAAACACAGTAAAATGTCCTAAATCTTCTCACTGCCAGGTGGGACCACCTACCAAAAAAGCGGTCTTTGCGTGGTTACTTGAATGTCATTCTGTGTGAAGCTGTGACTGGTTTATAAAATAAACCACTCTTGATGAAAAGTAATGATGTGGTTCATGTTTAAATCTTGGAATAAGAGTAGTGAGTAATAAGGGAGAGTGAAGGACCTCTAGTTACTTTAGCCTCAGTAGTCTTTTGGGGTCTGATGCAATGTGGTACTTCTTCTAAAAAAAAAAAAGGCAAAACGGGAAAGACAGCTTGCATCTCTGGACAAGCTCCAAAAAACATGGCTCATATATATATCCCAGGAAAGAACGATTTTACTGAATCTTCACTGAATAGCAGTCTTCACTCTTAACTGTGAGAGAGAATTCAACCACAGAGTTTCTATTTTCTAGCATTGCTCTGGATATCACATGCTTCTAGCCCTGTAGCTGCAGCACTATTAAAATCAAACTTACTTTATCTTTCTCATTATAACTGTAAATGGGCTTGGACCATCAGCTATTAAACTACAGGAAATGCCCTCTGACTTGATCATTGCTGTATGAATCTATAATGCAGACAATTGACTATGCCTGTACATCAGTATCAATTGTGGTTATGACCTTTTTAATTTACTTAACAAACAGTAGTACAAAATCTTGATGGGTACTATAATCCATACTTCCCAAGCTGCTGTCAGCCATTCTGATAAGAGTAACACGGCAGCCTACTAGAGTAGCAGCCAAGTTGATGCTTATGCATAAATACATAAGATAAAAAGCCAGTCCTGTAGCAAGATATGTGCTGTACCCAGAGAAGCATTTCAGTGTGTGTTTATCTTCGAATACAAGAGGAACCTCATTATTTCTGTGAGCTGACTCAGACGTTTAATATCAAGTATGCGTTGAACAAGTTGGCAGAACCGAAACCATAATGCTATGCACTTTGCAAGGCTGAGCCCAAAGGGCTTTTCATCTCAAAAACAATGATAACTGATCATACTGCAAGGTCAGCCACTCATTGCTGTTACGTGCTCAGTATCAGTCAGCTGCACAAAATATACCAAAAAACATTTAGAATAAAGCATTGCATTGTGATTATTTGATAATTTGTTGAAACAGACAACAGAAATACGAAAAAGTTTGAGCCAAATTGTACCATTATAAGTTTACATACAGCTTCCAATGACTTCATATCTGCTGACTGCAGGGTAGCCACATGCTTCGGTCTGAAAGCAGAATTTGGCTCTATGACAACTTAAAAACAGAAAGAAGCCTTTCAAACCAGTTGGTGGGTAAATACTTTGTACCAAAGGCCTTTGTATTTCAACCAAAGTGAATCACCACATTTTCTGTTTAGACAATACTTTTTCAAATCAAGTCAGCCTTAGGAAAACCACAAAATCATATATTTGTGTGAAAATAGTTTTGTTTTTTTTTTTTTTCAAATGAGAAGAATCCTAACCTTCCATGACCTACATAGCTATTTTCAGCTAGATAGGAATTAATTATATTTATAGTGCATTTTACTAATTCATCTTTACATTCTGATGGCAGAAAGCCTGTTAATGGAATTGAGACACTATAGCAACTGTTTAAGTGTCTTATATATAAAACATATAACATATACAGATGGGATGACCTCACTTAGATGATCACATCTGATTATAAACTACATTACTTACCCTCATTAGTATGATTATACACAAACTAATAACTACAGAGGGCAGTCAGACCACAGGGTTGACCAATGGCTGATCAACTTCCATAGTCTTAAATGTTACCAAACTCCCTGGTATGGTTTGGACCAGCTCCAGCTAACCTTTTCCCAAATAGTTCAGTTGACAGCACGGGCCAGGGACTGTTCCCAGTGATCAGACTGCATGTGTTCACCTTCTGCAGGTAAGAGAGTTTAGACACACGGATACGAGTATGTATACATACATACATACATATGTCTCGGGGCCAGAGAAAACTCCACGGCACATTAAAAATCACAGAAAACACAGAATAATTTCTGTGTTTGAAGGGACCTCTGGTGGTTACCTGGTCCAGCCCCCTGTTATAGGAGGGCCAACTTCAGTTAGATCATTGCTCAAGCCCCGATTCACTTGAGTTTTCAGTATCTCCAAAGATGGAGACTCTGCAACATCTCTGGATCACCTGCTGCAGTGTTTGACCATCTTCACTGTGAAGATTTTTTTCCTTTCAGTAGTCAGAATTTCCCCTGATGTAGTTTGTGTCTGTTATCTCACCTTCTTTTGCTGTGCACACTGTGAAGATTCTGGCTCCATCTTCTTTATAGCCTTCCACAAAACAGTAAAGACACCAACGAGACCATCCTGAGCCTCCTCTTCTCCAGACTGAACAAACCTAGGTCTTTCAGCTTCTCCTCATGCATTATCTGATCCAGCCTGCCAAACATCCTGGTGGTTTGCCACTGGGCTCACTCCAGTTTGTCAGCATCTTTGGGAGCATAAAAGCAGACAGGTACACTCCAGCATAAAAATTGCTCCCCCAGCTTAGTGCCATTTGTCAACTTCCAGAGCATGCTTTCTACGCATTTTTGTGAGCAAAGGTTAATGGTCCCCATGACATACTGCCTTGGCAATTTCTCTGCAACATCCTAAATCTGGGCCTGTGACAAGCAACAGACTTCTTGAGATTACTAGCGTAAGGTTAAATTGACCCTTACACAACAACTAACAGATATTCAAGATAATGACCTATATTAACTGTGCCTCAAAACCTGGTTCGGGATATCCCAGCTGTTTTACATACAGACATGTTGGCACTAGACTGGAGACTAGAAGCAATACAGCAACATTTCCAGTGAAGCCAATCCAACTGGCATTTTAATGCACAAATCCTATGACGAAAAGTAGTATATATTAATCCAATAAGATATCTTCACTAATTTGGTTTTATTACTTGCAGTATTCAGGCTCCTACATTTAAACATAATGCTGGCAATTCTACATTGTACTCCAAGGTGCAGTATAGACATAGTCTTCAGCTGAGCCAACGGTATTCACTGTGACTGGAAGCTGAAGAGCTTCCTTCTACCAGATGGCATAGTTTTGGCTCATGACACAGAAATGAAATCATAGCTAGTCTTCAATGCATAAAAAAAAGGTATGTTACTTCCATTTTGAAGCCTGTTTGCTATCTGTTTTTTTCAGTGCCGATAGTACTTCTGACAGCCACTTTATAATTAATCCTGACATCTTTGATGGTCTGTTTCTACACGGAGAAATGGTGTTTTCTTGCTATACTGGCATTTCACATCCCGCCCACAAAGGTGGTTCTGCTGTGTTCCTTGAACGCTAAGCTTAGAGTAAGAGATGACAAGGTGAATGTAAGCCTTTGATTAGGTGGATCCATTTTTAAGGCATGATTGATATATAAAATCTGCATCAGATTCTTACAAATAAAAAGTCCCGTCCAGTTAAAATCTGCAGTATTTCTTGGAGCGCTGCATTAGAAGGATAAGTACAAACTGCTACTGATAAATTAACATTATATGCCAGATTACACTAGTGTTTGCTCTCTTAGAACCAGTACAAGACTGGTTTTTAGAATTTTTTCTACTCTACCCATATCTGGAGCACATAATTCTGTTTCAAACTGACAAAAATCAATCTTAGGACCTTTACCACAGGTGAAGCTGTAAATACGTGAAAGCTGGAGGCTTTATTTGTGCCCTCTTCTACCTTTGCATGCCCTCTACATGGTGGTATCAGAAGAGTGTAGGATATGGCTACCTATACTTGTTTGGGATAGAGCACCAAGTAAGATGCAGAATCTGTTCCCTTGGCTTTGCTCCAGCCAAGGTCAACCCTAGCTGAAATGTCAATTATCAGCTTTAAAGCCTCTGTGGTCTACCATGCAATGTGAAAGTCATATTATATTGTCTGTCTCACAACATATCTCACTAAATTATTTTATAATCCTTTTCACATAGCTTTGCTGGAGTAGTCATAGGGCTTTGGTAGGTGATAGAGGTTTAATTTTATTCCTTTGAGCCACGCTTATTTGTTGATTTTGTATTGCAATCAGCTAAGGTAGGTGTTTGGAATTCAGCTTTAACTATAATTACAGTTCATTTAAATGATACTGAAGTAAAGCTTATTGTCATGTAGCTAGCAGGATCAGCTTTATTACAGAAACTTAGTGCTTTTATTAAAGTTAGGAAATCCAATAGCTTATGTGAAATGTATTATGTTCCTAAATAGTATTAAAGATCACCCTCCAGCTATATTACGTTTTAGTGCAAAATTTGCACATGTACAAAATCTGCAGCGCAACAGTAACAGACACTGGTGCATCTGCCTTGAAAATTGTAATTAAACTTTTTCATCTATTTACCTAATATTATGTTGCAGCATAAGCACAAAGTAGGATCATCTTTAAGTTGTAAGTAAAAAAGGGGCAATGTTAAGTTCAAGCCTCTGATAATCACAAAAATTTCTGCATATTGGGATTATTACTGTCCTGTCTCTTATCAGTAAGACATATCAGCACACAGCACTTTTAAGCAGATCTGTTGAAAGCAACTATAAGCAAACCAGATTGGGCATGTCCACTTGCACTGGGTTGTACAAATTTAGTTTTGTATATAGATTTTTTTTTAGATTTTTCAAGATATTTTCTTATATTGCAGGTTTATACCAACTAGCAGACTGAAAGAGCAATGTAAAGATAAAGACTCCAGAAAAAGAACTTGCTGCAAATATTTTTGTAACTTTCTGATACATGTCTCATACTGATGGTCCAAAAATACATGGCAAGAGTACACCACCCACACTGCAGCACTTCTCATGCACCAGGGTGTGGAACAGAGGATTATCCTTTCTTCATTCCGCCCATTTTGAGCAACTGACACCTTGTTTGTGCAGATGTGAAGAGCAGGAGCTTTCCTCTCCTATGGGATATTGGATTCTTTAATTTGCTGAGACAGGGTTCATTTAAAACCTGGGATAAATGGATTAGATGATTTTCTATGCATAAGCACGTATACACACATTTATAAATTTACATCTATAAATAAATAAGAAAACTGTTTAAACTCCTGGGTGTCTTCCCTGGTTTGCAAGACCGAAGAATTCATGAAGCAACTGACCGACTATATTGATCCTGTATCACTGCACAAAGCAAGGGAAGTGATTCCTAGACTTGCATGTTTATTTCGATTTACTGCTGAGAAGTAAAAATAAGAATATTTTGCTTGGCTCCTGTTCTCTCACAAATTAGTAAGTTAGTTGCCATACAAAGGTAAGGTCTGATTTTGGGAGTAAGTACCTCTGCAAATCACTTGCCAAATGGATCTATGTACATCGACTGAGTCATACTATGGATGATCAACACTGAAACTATATGTTGTCACTGCAACAGATCCTTCCAGTGATATTTACTGAATAATGACTTGAGTGCACTGTAGCATAAAAAGGAATACTATATGTGTCCTCCTGCTGTATCCAAGAAGGCATACAAAAGCCCAGCTTTAATATGATGAAGGCAGGAAGCTATGATGGAGCTGTTTTCCATTCTCATTACAATAATTGTCATTCATAACCTGCTATTTTCCATTCCTCTCAGAAACTTTGCCAGAAAGAAAGAGATTTTCTGTTTAAAATCAAGATACCCAGAACCCCCACTCTCTCTAATGTTTGTGTGAGAGGTAGTCAGCATTTCAGAGAGCCTAGCCCAATGCTTCCCACATTTTCTAAAAGACTGCAGAAGGGTGAAGCAACATGTTCTTTCTGTTATTCCACTTTGCTGAGTTGGCTTATCCTGCTTTCTATTATGGGCTGAAAAAAAACCTGTTTGAGAGATACATAACAATCTAGGCGTTCAAAATTAGGTGCTTTCAAAAAAAAAAAGATATATAAAGCCTATATATAGGTATATACACCTACTATAATGATATACTGTTTCTGAACACTTTAAAAAATACCGAAACAAAACATTTGGAAAGAGACTTACATATGTATTTCTGAAGTGTGAAAAGCTATATACTTTGATTATATTTAGCAGATATCATGACAAAAAAAAATCCAAAGATTGTATTCACAAAGCTTTTGATAATCTTGGGCGTTGATAGTAACCCTGTCATACCTTTTCTTCCAGACAGTTTCTGAAAATTAGCACATTGAAAGATTTTGAAGTGCTCAAACATGGCAAAAGGAACTGCACTCAAAAAGCTACCAGGAGAAACACAGAGAACAAAAAACAACCCCAAAACAACAGGATCAATTCCAGCTAGAAATACATTAATTCCATCTGTCGGTGGTAGGAAATAATCAGACATAAGAATTTAAGGTGGTCAATAAAGGAAAACAGTAGCTAAAAGGCTTATTCCAGTGCAGCACAACCCAGAAATTTACCCTAATCTTTCTCTTACACTGGAAAGTCTTCCCCATTAAATAAATTGCTCAGTGTATTTTTCACAATAAATCTGTGTGCTTAATTTTAAATGGCATGGAGATTTTTTTCTAAAGCAGATAGCTCTTGAGTGGAGATTTCATAGTAATTTGCTGAAATTTCATGGACTGTTTCCCCTAGCTCTGTGAACTCTGATGAAAGTCAGAAGGCCAAAAATAGGATTTTTTCACAAATTTTTCTATTTCAGTTTTTACCATAGGTTTACTGTGCTGCAATTTTTAGCCTTCCTCTCTGTTATGAAGCTTAATTCAATAAGGCTCTACTTGTACATATATTATACTTTTTTACAACAATTGCTTCCTATAATTATGGCAAACGGCTTTTGCAACATCTTCTGAACGTGTACTAAGCTGCTGAACTTTTGTGTGTTAATCCATAGCAGGAAAGCATGAACATTCTTGACAGGTTTTCCGACTGAAGCAAAGATCACCAAAATAAACAAAACACAATGTGTTCACAATTAATTAGTTTAACCAGGGCACTTTTGTTTCTCATGAACAGAAATTTGAATGAATACAAAGAAAAATAATTTAATTATAAATATACTTGCAGTTGAACATAATGGTGCCATCAATTTTTTAGCAGACTCCACATTACAGTCCATGGGGAATCTGTTAAAATATTGATAGCAGGATATGGCCCATTATGAGGACACACGATGTGTTCTATTTTAAACAGAGAATTAATAAAGATTTGTTTGAGGAGGATGTAAGAAGAATAAACTGTAAGGTTTATTTCAGTATATCACCGGAGCATATAAGGAAATCTAAACTATTGCCTTTCACTATTTTTTGCCTTGCAACATGCATGTTATTCATAGAAAAGAAATGAAAAAGGAACAGTATGAACAAAAATATTTCTATTATATGATATAAATGGGTTTTTTTTCCCCCTCTCATATAATAAAAACTACACTCCCCAAATGGACCAGAGTACTCAAGGAAGTGGATTTTTTTTCTTTATTCTCTGCTTTTATCTCATCCAGGTTTACCAGAATGGCAAAAGGTGCTTCCATTGTTCTGAGGGAAGGAAATATAAGCCTCCATTTTTAACTTAAACTTCTTGAAGCCTTACAGAATGCATAACAGACACAGACACTAATATAGTATTTCATATCTTTTGTCCTTTTCCTGCTTCCTTAGAAATGTTTTCCAGCTAATACTTTCCAATGCTCAAAAAGGGAGCAGAATGTAACACTGGTAGCAACTTAGTCGTTGGAATTTCTATGTGATACTCTTCTCATTTTACATTTTGTTCTCACCCAAAACATTTATTCCTTCCCCTATTTTATTTCCTCTACTGGGGAAAGGGAGAGAAGCACGAGCTTAATGAGGAAGCAGCGGGTGATACAGCCTGTCAAGCCAGCATAGTTCTTAGGACCCAACAGTTCAGACTGAGTGTCTCCTTCTGTTTGCTCTACATTGGGTTCAGCTGCCATTTTTGGCCAGCCTTAAAAGCATATTCCTAACAAGGGGAATTTATCACCTTCTAGACAGGGATCTTGAAAACTGATGATCAAATCCTTTACCTTCAGGTTTCGCTGTTGAAGTAAAGTGGAAGCTTATGTAACTTATTGTTACTTATTTTCGCTAGCACAACAATACATGAATATAAGCTATGCGAAGACGGCTAGCTGACAATGACAAAATTTTGGCTGAAGCAAGCTTTTGGCTTTCCCTTTTGGCAGGTCTGGGGTATCTCTCAGAGCAGCGATCAGGATTTCATAGCTCCCCTTGTGGCCCAGAAGGGATAGAAATCTGGTGCATGTGTCACAGCTGCCAAGACTGATTTGAAGCTGGGAACAGTTTATGTCAGGTCCACTATGTAAGGGCAATTAGAACTGATAGATCTTGGAAATACCTGTGGCACCTGTACAAATGCCAAATCACCTCATTAAAATTGGTGTGATTATGCTAAATAATCATTAAACTAATCAGATACAAATTAGCCATCAAATAAAGGGGCAATTAATATTCCTGAATCCCCAATATCTACAGTTATCTCAGCTTCTTGAGTTTCCTGTTTCCTTTTTCTCTATCTTTTCATAGAATCATAGAATCATAGAATGGTTTAGGTTGGAAAGGACTTGAAGATCATCGAGTTCCAACCCCCCTGCCATAGGCAGGGACACCTCCCACTAGACCAGGTTGCCCAAGGCCACGTCCAGCCTGGCCTTGAACACCTCCAGGGATGGGGCCTCAACAACCTCTCTGGGCAACCTGTTCCAGTGCCTTACCACCCTCAAAGTGAAAAACTTCTTCCTAATGTTCAATCTAAACCTGCCCTCTTCCAGTTTGAAGCCATTCCCCCTTGTCCTATCACTACATGCCCTAGTAAAAAGTCCTTCCCCAGCTCTCCTGTAGGCTCCCTTTAGGTACTGGAAGGCCGCAAAAAGATCTCCCCAGAGCCTTCTCTTCTCCAGGCTGAACAGCCCCAACTCTTTCAGCCTCTGCTCATAGGAGAGGTGCTCCAGCCCTTGGATCATCCTCGTGGCTCTCCTCTGGACACGCTCCAGCAGGTCCATGTCCTTCTTATGTTGGGGACTCCAGAGCTGGATGCAGTACTCCAGGTGGGGTCTCATGAGAGTGGAGTAGAGGGAGTGGAGTTTTACCTGTGTTATCTAAGTCTAGCTGGTATAGAGTGGTTTGATCCTTGTGAACTAACATGAGCAAGGCTACGATTACAACCTTGAACCTATTCAAACATGGCAAGTGAATAAGCTCCAGCTGAGTGCCACTTTGTGCAGAACTGAAACCACCAATCTCAAAGACCATCATCGAGTGGGGCTAACAGTCTTTCACACCGACGGGGTTATATTAGCACCTGGTACTGGCAGGATGTCCCTTCCTTTTACAAAATGGGTCAAGAAGACAGGCATTAGAACCTGAGGGTTTTTCTCTGGCAGATGCATCACAGGATGCACTTTTCTACATCTATACATCTCTGCCCTTTTTACTATTTTTTTTTAATGCCAGCCTTGATAAAATTACTTCATTCTTGTTTATATGGGGAGATGTTTATATGGAAGATCTAAAGGCCTCTTGAAAACTGAAACACAGAAGACCAAGCTTTTTGTGAGAGAAAAAGTTATACCTGTTTTAGTGTGGCCACATAAAGAAAGGGGTAGGAAAAGCATCTTTTTCATCTGTCTGAGCCCCTATACCTGCATCTAAAATGTGGGTGGAGTCTACACAACCTCCCTGGACAACCTGGCTGATTGTCCTCATGGTGAAACCGTTCCATTGTCATGGTTCTGACAGCAAAGTTGGCCTCTCATAGGAGGAAAGTGCTAGCAGGTTGGGCATTCTTCATGAAGGCTCGTGGCTTCATAAAGTATGCATAATGCCACATCTTGGATTTACACAGATGGTATAAAGACTGTATTTCCCCATAGATTCTCTACACACAATTTTATCCTGAAATTGAATATAATCTATCTTGCTAATGGGCAAGAAAGTATACACTATGTATTTTAGCTACAATGGAAATAATTTGGTTTCTGGAAGTTATGAATGCCTGACAGAAGTGCCCTTCTTTGGCTGAAGAGGTGTATAGCCACAATCACATTTTTGTTACAAATATGTCTCTTGCAGCTCTGCATCAGGCAACATGATGGGGTCACTCCTTCAATGTCAGGTTATGTTTGCTGGTGGGACAGCATGAAATGGGGATTTTATGAGTTCCAGCACTGAGATAGGGAAGAACAGATAAAGACTAGCAGAAAGAGGAAGGGTAAATCTCAGAAATCCTTGCCTTCAACTCCTAATAAGATCTATGGGAATTACAGGCTAATGTTTCTATACTCATCAACATTCCTACAATCATCAAAATGCAGATTAATTAATGTAACAATAAATCAGTAAAGAGAAAATTGATATAATGAAGTTTTGATTGCACAAATTTAATTGTTTGAACAAGTTTGCATAAAGGGAACATATCATAGATAAAATGACTAATTTTCAATTTTGCTTCATAACAAAGCTAATTTCTCTAGTATTTGCAGACCTTTTTTTCTTAAACAACATTTAAGGGAAAAAGCTAAAAAGAGCTATTGGATAAACACATATGTACTGTCTAAAAGATAAATGCCAAGGGTTTGCTGTGCAATTAGAATCCCACTTGTTGGGTCTTAGAGAGAAAGGCCATGTACTGAGACTTGCTACATAAGGCTGACAGTTACTTTCTCTGTTAGCACACTGTCATGATTTTTTATTAGCCTTAACAACTGTGAAAATAGTGCTCTGCTGAAGTGAAATTAGAAACAAAATTAAAAATTTGGATTACTAAAGGAAAGTATTGGGAGCAAAGGGAGAGAAAAGATCAAGCTTTTGTTTAACAAATGGTCCTTTTAAGCAAAGCATATAATAAAAGAGATGTGGTGAACATAACTGGGTGTTTATGATCACAGACACAGAAAAACCCCAACAATTACAGTGTTGTTTTAATTTAACTTTAATTTAACTTTAATTTAATTTAACTTTAATTCCTGCCAGCAACAGGAATATGCAGAAATCCAATAGTGGCTTTGGTTGGATGCTCACTATTCAGGGTACACTATAATAAGGTATAGAGGTTCCCAAACTGCAACTCTGGAGGCATTCCTTCCCTTTCAGGAGAAAGCAGACAGCCTATGAGCCTCATGCCTGCAGAACTGGCTGCATACTTAACAGGGCATTACAAGTTAGTCTTGCCTACAAGAGCAGGTATGGAGATCATGGGTTTCTGACAGTCTATGCTTCTCATTTCAGTAGTTAAAATTTCTGAAACAGAAAAATAATGAATGAATCTTTCATGTGTATCATCCATCTATGCCAGGAGTACCACTATCGAAGTCAATGAAGAATGGCATTCAGTAGAAATAAAACAGTGAGAGCAGATATTGAATTTACATATTGCCTTACATCTTCGCCTTGTTTGCATATGTCATGACTGGCCTTGAACCTAACCTTTCAGTACTGTGAAGAGAGTTTTGCATTTCAATTTCTTCAGCTAGTCTCTTTTGGATATAATGATAACGGTAGGTGATCATGGATCTAGTCCATTAGCAGTAGCCCTTTTTATCTACCAGAAATTTCATCTCAGTCACATGAAGTAAGCAGTGACATGTTATATACACTGTATTTCATGTGCCTGCAATGCCCAGAACAGCTGCCTGAGAGAATACAACAGAAATACATGGTGTCAAACAGTCTTTGTCACTTTAAGTATGAAATGTAATTATCTGAGCTGAGGCCAGAAAAATGGATGCAAAGTTCATAAGTAAAGACCTAAAACTACAGAAATGGAACAACTGTTTTTGTTGTTTTGGGTCTTTTTCTTAACAGAAATCCATGGAAAAACATGTAATCCAGACCAAAGCAGTATATCATGAGACAAACTAAATAAGTGTCTATCTTAAGAGTATCTGGCTTTCAGCATATGATGCAGCAACTATAGATGAGGTCTTATGAGATAATTATGGCAATACAGTATGTGCTGACTGATGAACAGTGCTCAGATGTCCTCCCTGTTAAGAGAAGTAAGTTGTGGAAAAGCAGGTAAACATTTCTGAACTGGAGCTTTATAGTCTTCCATGATGTAAGACTGATCAGCCAAGGTCAGCATTTAGTTGTGACATGACTCATGTGATACAGCTGTAAATTTCCCACTTCACATTGGGAATATCAAAGCACTTCATGTATACAATCCATTAACAGAATACTGAGAAATATGAGGGTAAGTACTTCAAATATGGTTCAAGTAATTGCTACTTCATATGATAAACTCTAGGTTTTATCTACATTAAGGACTGCAGAAGTAAAAATATCTCCTTTGAGATAACAAATAAATTCATTGCTCTGATATCATCCAGGGAGAGGAGAGTTAAATAGCTTTAGTCAGTGCCTTTCAACCCCTTGTATCAAGCAAGCTACATTCAACCCTGTAAAATATTCCTTTACATAGAAAAAAAGCTCATTCATTACGAACATTACAATGTGCATATTCATGCTCACGCATAAAAGAAACGTAAACATTGCTCCAAGTCTATGCATATGAGAGTAGGACACAGTGAATCACCTTCTGGAACACAGAAATCATACAGAAATAATTGTTTCAGTTCAAACCTGAGATACAATATGCTGTATGGTGGTGCAATACAATTTAGTGCTGTCATGTTGTATCCTACTTCTTTAGAGGAGACAATGGAGAAGAGCAATAGTCTCTCTCCCAAATAAAACAATGAAATGATCATAGCAAGAAATAACGTGGCAGGACTAGTCAGTGTCTCCTACACTTACAGTTTACTTTTTGCACAATCTTCAGCAAAGATCCCTCTCATCATCACAGTGAGGAATACCTCCTTCCAGATCAAAGGTAGACTTCCCACTGAATGCAAACAAATATTGCCAAAACTGCCCCCTAAGCCTCATGTAGGCAGACCGCAAGATTTTTCACAGACCAGAATCTCACAAGCTATAGCCTCGGAACCACTGGGGCTCCACACAGGGTTTGCTGGTGGTTTGCAGAAATCCAGCTGACTTAAATATGTTGCCTACTCCTTTTTCCTAGTGGCTGAGTTGCATTACAAGACATCTGGAAATACAGAGAATGCTTTCCTAAAGCTATTGTGCTATGGAAACAAGCACTGTTGTTGTCACAAAAACCTGAAACAGCTGCAGATGAGAAGAAACATATCTGTACAGATGCAGGTTGGAGGAGTAGCACATGGAATTTATCAAGCAAGGTCTGGTTTAAACAACTCATCCATGTGAAAGGCCAATAAAGAAGCACATCTGGTGACTTTTCCTCTGGTGGGCAGAAGCCTTAAGAGGTCCAAGGCAAGGGAGGGCAGGAGAGGAAGACACCAGCCAGGAATGAGGCAGTCACAGTCAGGCGATCAAACCAATCAGCTGCACTGTAAAAACATAAGATTTGCCCCAGATACACAATCGCATTTCCTAAACTTTTATGACACTACTGAGTGCATTTCCCTAATCATGTTAGGGAAGTAGTTTGCCCATGTGCTGTTCCCTCAGGAGGTTACAGATGGAGCTTTTCTAATGAACAAGAAGTTCAGTGGCCATAAAACTGTATTAAGCAGCCATTTTTCAAAACCATTTCAAAAGATGTCTATCTATGTGTTTAACTACACCAGGAAGTAAAAAATATGATAAATCTCCTCTACACATTGTATCTATGTTTAACCTATATTTGATTTCTTCTTTCTGTGAAATTTTATACATGATTTTTTTTGCTGGTGATATTTTACAGAGTCAACAGAGAGATCAAAGAGCAGAACTAAAAATATTTAGAATTATGTCTTCTCCTCCCTTCCTTTCACACTTCCCATTTTCTGTCAGTTCTGTTTAGTTTCTACTTCTTCTGCTTCTAGTAAATCTGTGTCCTTTTAAATTCAACCAAAGCTCTGACATGCAGACTGCATTTTTTCTGGTATACCATTGATAATAAAGATTCTACGGGTCAAAAATTTCTGTTACATACAGAAACATAAGCCGTGACTCACACATTAGGTAATCAGTAATTTCCATAAAACCTAGTATTCTTTTATAGGTAAGACACACAAAGTCTCTTAAATTTCAGAGATTAGCAGGCACGCTCCCTCTAAATAAAATGTATTGTTCAACTTTCACAGTGTTTCGTTATTTGATTGTTTTTCTTTTAGCCTGCAATTCTGGAGTCAAAGGTTACATCTAAATCTTACTTTTTATTTGAAAACCAGGAGGTGACATGAGTAATTTAAGAGAATTTAACATGTTATTTAAAATATTTTTCTTGTTAAGCAAATATAATAATTATTTGAAATTCAAAGCCCTTCTATTAATGCATGGGATACTAAGACATAATATATTTGATGGTTATAACAGCTAACTCTTTTAATTCTCTAGGAGCTTCAATGAAAAGCCAAAATTTGGACTTTACAGTAGTCTTGTTAGGCGAAAGACACTTGCGTTGATCTCCTTCACTGGCAAACTCTTCAAATACGACATTAAACTCCATGTTTGTGAATAGATCTACTAATGTCAGTGGCTAGAGGTTTGGGGCCAAAAGTCATAAAATAGCTTGACACTCAAGAGATATCACTTTAAAAAGTTACAGAGGATTCCTCCCAGGTATGTGCTGTATTCATCTCGATGTGTCTTTTGTTAATATTCATAAAGAGCTTGCCTCACTCTGCTAAGCTGAATATTTTGCGCAATGCTCTACTAAACACAGATGTGAACATGACAGGTACAAAAGAGTACTGCCATCCTAGAAACTAAAGAAAAAAATATTTTTTTTTGCTCATGACTAAAAGCCTTTATCTCTCTTTCAATAGAGTCCTTTTGAAATTGTATAATAAGCTTTCAAATGGGCCCCATCAATGCTTCAATTCAATTAGTATATTAAATTGTCTATCTCACAAAGTAATATATTTCCCATAGAAGAGGATAATTACATTTTTAAATGTACTTTTCTGCTGGATTTATTTTCTTTTAACTAGGAAAAATAATCCAATCTCAACCATATAATCTCTTCCAACGGAGCAGGGGAAAATATATTCACTGAACCAAAACCAAAGTTAACAAACTAATTAATCACTCCAAGAGTCAGGTGAGAGTTTTTTGGACAAGAGGTGCAGAAACTGCATGTGAACAAAGTAAGCCTGCAAGGTTTGTGGATGCTGATCTCATCTGCCTTTTGGCCTGTAATACGTTTTTGTGTAGTTTTCCAAATGTCTGTAGATATTGATATATTCCTAGTAAAAGATGCTCTATCCCCTCGCAAATCTCATTTCATGTTGTCCCCTTTCTGTTTCAAAACCTGTTGAAAGTATATTATTCGTATAATAATATATGTCACATTTTATACATTTCAATTATATATTTTTGATAGGTTTATTTGCATTTATCTCAGTCCTTCTTCCACTGGCTACAGTGAACTGGTTTAAGTTCTGCCCTTACCTTGATCGTATCAAGCAAAATTTGACAACAACAAAATAGCATTCTTGTAAGTTTCTTCTGGGTTTGACTCAGGGTGCGGATAAAACTGACTAGTTCATTTAAAATGCACATTTTACATACACACACACAAAAAAGAGCATAGATACAAATATGCCATTTGTAGAATCATAGAATCATTTAGGTTGGAAAAGACCCTTAAGATCCAACCATTTATGCTGAATATCAGTTTCTGACATATCCAGTGGCAATCACTGCAAAAACAGTGATGGCAATCTTATTTAATATTTAAAATAGCACAGGATAACATAGAAAACTAGCTATGGAGTAAATCTGCACAGACAGGTATGAACAGCTTTTTAATTTTTTACTTTTGAGAACTGGTTCGTTTCCCCATTTGTCATTTGTTTGTGAAGTCTCCCCTATAATATAGGTTGATTATTTAAAAATATTTCTCAAACGTACAGCTACCCTTTTTTCCTTTCCCCTCCTTCAGGGGTCCCTCCTGACATTTTCCAAAATTAGGAACAAGACGACCAACTTAAAGTGTTCTTTGGACTAGGTTTTTTAGTGGTTTTGTTGTTGTACCTTAAAATTCATTATTTAGTTCTTTCTGAATTTATCGTAACAAGTAATCAAGCAAGTAGCAAGGAATTCCATAATACAAACCTGTTACTCAATGTCCTTCTCTGACTGATATTCCACAGGTATAGCAAGAGGTACAACAGAAGACACAGTCTGCTGTTCTATCTTGCTTCATTTCTGTGCATCACTTAGGAAGCTATTATTGACAGTAATCCTTCCACACACATATCCTACTCTCTGTAGGCACAGACAGTCCATAATGATGAACAAGCATCTCCCAGTATGCTTCTGGCTGTGTCTGTATTCTGAGCGATCATTTTTAATGTTGACAAAATGCCCTGGATAATAAAGTAACTTGCACGTTAATAATACAACTAAAAGTTTAATGGGAACTAACAGTTTAACGGATACATAGGAGATTGGAGATTGGATATCTTCCCCCACCCCCCACCCCCCCAATCAGGCTTTTCCAGAATAATGATCTTTTATATTTTGATTGGAAGACAACACATTGTTCCATCCAGTTTAGTTCATTATGAAGGGATGCTGATTTTTTCACTGCAATGTCTCAAGTGCTCACTCCTTCCAGAAGTCATAGGATAATTAAGAACATAGTTCTGGCGTTTATTTTTTCCCCACAGACATTAAGATCTAAAACTAGAATGTAGCTAGTTGCATATATTTTTCCATTATTTTTTCCAGTCATCAAACATCTTTTGTGCCTTTATCTCACATTCACCCACCTGTGAATGTTTTATTTCAAATATGCTCATATGTGAATACCACCTGCTGTTACTCTCTGTGTGAATAAGTCAGTGTCATGCTTGGACCCGAGGCAGGAAGTCCATTTGGATGCTTTGAGATTCCTGCTGAAGTTAATTAGTCACTTCAGCTGCTGCTTTACAGACCCACACCCTCCCAGAGAGGTAGATACAAAATTGTACACCACAGTCCAGTCTAGTCATCTATTTCAGAAGTTTCCCACACACGGATTTCTACAACAGGACACCATCACCTGTTATTCTGGCACCGTTAGAGAGATATTAAAAAGAGACTGTTTTGCATCACAAATGACTAAACCACCTGCGGGACAGCAGCAGTTTATACATTGAGGTGATACATATAACTGAAATAGAATTAAAGCAGATGGAGAAAACTTGACCCCTGCTTAGAATGTCTTATGCATATGAATTGTCTCATCTTGAGATTGCTTTATTGTTGCGAGCTCTGTAAAAACATTAAGATTAAAAGAAAGGAAGCAATGCAAAAACATCACAGTTTTAACAATTCTAAAACTGTGGCTACTAAGAAAAAAAAAATAGTACAGTAACTCTTCTATTTTTCAGCTCATTCCTGAAAGAGGCAAGCAGATATTTTTTCCCCCATGAACATTTCTAAACATTCACAAATAATCTTAGAATCATAGCATCGTCTAGGTTGGAAGGGACCTTTAATATCACCGAGTCCAACCATCAACCTAACAGTGCCAAACCCACCACTAAACCATGTCCCTCAGCACCACGTCTATGTGTCTTTTAAATACCTCCAGAGATGGTTATTCAATCACTTCCCTGGGCAGCCTGTTCCAATGCTTGATAACCCTTTTGGTGAAGAAATTTTTCCTAATATCCAATCTAAACCTCCCCTGGTGCAACTTGAGGCCATTTCCTCTTGCCCTATAGCCTGTTACTTGGGAGAAGAGACCAACCCCCACCTCGCTACACCCTCCTTTCAGGTAGTTGAAGAGGGCGATAAGGTCTCCCCCCCAGCTTCCTTTTCTCCAGGCTAAACAACCCCAGTTCCCTCAGTCACTCCTCGTAAGACTTGTTCTCCAGACCCCTCACCAGCTTCGTTGCCCTTCTCCTGACACGGTCCAGACTATGGACTGAGTCAGAAACTGGACTGACTCTGTGCAGGTGAGTAAAGGAACAAAATGAACTGGCTACTGGAAGCGAACGCTATATGAACAGGAAGAGCAGATTTTGTCAGGCTTTTTCCTGACAGCAGGAAAGGATTGAGAATATACTATTTAAATGATAATCTGATTCTAGATGTGTTTCCACCACACAAAAGTAAGTGTCGTCAAGCAGGCTGGCTTGTTAGGTTACCTAGCTCAATCTTATGTTAACTAGGAAACCTCACATAGTAGTTACAAAGAATTTAAAAGCACAAGCAAATGATACAAGCCAAGCATAGAACATCTGGGGAAAAAAAACAAGTGGATGAAAATTCTCAACCTATTCTACAAAATTTTTATTTTTAGTTATTTTAGTATACAATCAAAACCCATCACCACAAAAATCTCATTTCCAACAGCACGAGCTCCAAACAATTCAGGTCTGAGCATAAGGCATGGCCATTCTGCATACCAACACAAGCAAATTTTGTGCTCAAAGTCAGCATAGACCAACCGTAAAAATAATTCCAATAAGGCAGTTCTGACACTTCCACTGATCCTTGACTCCTATAGTTTTGTAATAGGGTGGCTAATATTGAGCATAATTTCAAGCAGCCTTTAGGCTCTATATGTTGACTTTCAGGAGGTTACAGTGCTTTGTATCTTTTAAATTACTATCGCTGTGTGATACAAAAATTTACACCTGTCAAGGAACGACTGACTTGTGGCTGAGGACATACCAGGAGAAGGGAAAAATGGTAGATTTGTGAAGCCAGTTGCTTCCCACTTGGAAAGGTTAGCATCCAGTTTATCATATGCTGCCTGCCCATATATCCTCTCATATGCTTTTCAGCAGCCCACTCTTTATCAGAATTATAACTTTGTTAGAAAGCGCAGAATTATTTTTTTTTTAGGAAAATGTCACTCAAGACATCTGCAGTTGTAAATTTGAATAAAATGAAACTTTTACAGTTTAGTTATATTTGAAGTTAAATTACATATTAAAAACTGAAAAATTAAAAATTAAATCACTGTCAAGACCAAGTTGCCGTTCCTATCTGCAGCTATTCAAATAGATGAACCACCACCTCCAGAACCTCTGAAGTGATTCTTCATTCTAAAGTTTACTAAATTAAGCATTTTTCTTAGAAAGGATGGCAGGTAAACAATCTTTCTGAATCTTTTCTCCCTGTTCCTGAAACATTTTTCTTTATTTGGATGTGGGCTGGAATGGTCTATTAATAAGACTTTCAACTAAAAATAAAACTAAAGGAGACCAGGAGAGACGAGGATCATAAAACTATCTTTAACTTCATCAACACTTTTTTTTCTTTTGCCTTGACTTTTTATTGTTTGTTTTGTGGTATGCGTTTGTGTTTTTCCTAATCAGGAAAGATAACTAAATACACTTCTGAGGTAAGGAAAGCATGTATAAAGAGACAAGCTTTCACATACCACCTACAAATGATACTAATTAAGCTACAATGATATTTATATAGTGCCTTGCTAACTGAAAAATCCATAGCTTTGTAAATAACTTAGTCCAAGGTGATGTTGCCTATGATAGCTATACAGTGGGCTCCTTTCCTTAGTCTGAGCCAACTTTCCAGCCTCGTTTACCTACCCAGACACCTAAACCCACTGTAAACAGAACAAATCCTTACAGAATAACCCACAGAAGGTCAGGAAATCAGTTTTTAAAGTGAAGATTTTTAAATTCAGATTCAAGGTAAAGGAGTTGTGGTTCTGTTACAAAAAATGTCACAGGGTGACCCTGGTGGCAGCATCTGGGTGTGGAGGAGGAAAGTGAACATTGGTGCATGTGCCTGTAGGACCATGTATGTGCTTTGTATTTTCCCGGTTGCTAATGTAAAGTATATAATTTGAAAATATTACAAACATAATAAAACATACATTTCACCTCACTTTCTTAATATTTTTCACCTAAGGAACTACTGCAAGAAAATCACGTTAAACCTAATGGCACTAAATAAGTACTAGGGGAAGTAATGAGGCTAACAACAGCTGCATATGATCATTACTATTTGAGGAAGAATGCATTTGAGTCTGCTGGCTGAAGGATTTTTTTCATTTCAGTTTTAAGGATGCATGATCTAGCTGTGCAAAACTCCTCTAACATAAAGCTCTTACTTTCGGGGCCTTTTTCATACCAGACTAGTTCTTATAAGACTGACAATATCAAAACACTCTTTTGAAGCTTTTGAATTTCTCCCCATTACCTTTGCGAGCAGCAGTTTGGACAGTACAAGTGTAGGTAGTGCAGGGACATATTTTTACTATTGACTATCTTGTAGCAAGTGCAGTGGCACTTGGCGTAACTTAACAGTGGAAATTTTCATAGAACAGCTAATGTGTATGGAATTTGAAATTCAGAGGCAAAAGAATAAAATCACTCAAGTGATGCTGCTCTCATTGCTATTCACATTTTTTTATTCTTCTTACCTATATTTTCGTCTTTTGCCAGGCAGCTGTTCTTCTGGCTTTTCAGAACTTGGCTTCTTTTCTCTTTTTTCTTATTCTGGTTTTAGTCATTATATTAAGTCAATTTCAGATTTCCTTCTTTTGTTGTCTTATTATCATATTTAATTATTCAAATCTGAGAGCATAAGTGCTACTTTGTGCTGATTTTATACAAAGAATCTACTCATAGACTTATTCCATGGTGAGGTCTACAGAACAAAAGGAGTGTCAGACTCATTATAGGACAATGTGCAGTGCAAAGAACTAATTCTTTGTGATGAATACAAGTGTGAGGTGAAGGAAAAATGACAAATGTTCATGTTCAACATAAAACAGAACGTTTCTGCAGAGATGTGGGACCTATAAAAATGACTTTAGGAAGATTTAGAATAGGGAAAGAGACACATATTTCGGGGGGTGAAGAGAAATCAACATTTTATTTTGTAGAAAATTAAGCTTAATGGACTTAATGTGTTAAATTCAGGTGATAATACACTTTCATCTGCAGTCAGTCTTGAACTAATTAATATGTGGTTGTTCTTACACTGTCAGTGCTCAGCTGACACAATGCATTGGGCTTCGGAAAGATTATTGGAATAACTTTTTCCTGGTGTTATTTCATAGGAAGTGCTCTGCTGCGGCCACAGAGAGAAGGAGGAGGCAGTTCTTTCTCATTTCTCTGTAAGCCACTCTATTTCTGTTTCCCTACAATGAACATATTATTCCTTACCAGAAGAGGAAAACGAAAATGAAGAAGCAATAAAAGAAGAGGAAAGTTACCTGACAGTACACTGCACTATTACTGGGAAGTAAAAGAGGAAAAAAAAAGGGATGGGTGAATGGGAAGGAGGGTGGACAGGGAGCAAGGAAGTGAAAGGGAAAAAAAGGAAAGATCTGACAGGCAGGAGGAGAAAAACGACAGGAAACTCCTTGAGAGTGGAGTTCCCATTTGCTTGAGTGCTCCCAGACAAGAAAATAGTACTGCCTGCATGTGTGTTGTCCCCATGAGAAGTCCTGTGAGGAAGAGGTTCTTTCTTTGTTATTTTTCTATTTTTCTCAGAAAGAATAACCTGAAAAACGACTGAATTATTATTTTTTTCTCCATATGAATTTTGAACTAGGTTTCCATTATGTAGCCACGATTTCTCTAGCTAGATGAACTGAGGTTAATGAGGTCACTGTAGCTCAGTATTTATTTGCATTTACTAAAATTAAACAACGCAGTTTAAGGCGGGGGAGAGGGGTGTTGCAGGCTTTTTCTGATGAATTAGAAAGCCAACTCCAATCAGTTCCTTGCGGTGTGATGAGCCTGTTCAGAATTTCCAGAATTCTATTACAACTGCTCAGAGCTAGATTCTGTTGATGGTAATACCTTTGCTGTTTAAGTAGCCTATTCTTTTTAACTCCATGTGAACCAAGCTAAGAGGTTTCAAATTAAAATGATCCAGGGACAAACAGTGAAAACAAAAAACCCTACCTTGTGTACAGTACAGTCAGTAAGTTTTGCCATGGTAGATAATTAGAATAAAAGAGAAACCTTTATCTATACAGACCAGCGTTTGCAAAACTGAGGCCAACCTAATTTTATTTGCAAACAATGCTCTTGCTTTCTCAGTGATGATGATTCAATACTGTGTTCCATTTTCTTTTGATACAAAAGGATTTCTGGAATGAAGTCCCTTCAACTACTCACAATAAGTTTCCCACAAAATCAAGCGTGGATCCAGATGTTTGCAAAACAGTATCCAAAAAGGAAGCTTCGTGAATTTACTCAAGAATGTTTTCATGAGTGATTACATCTATAGAAAATTGAGAGATTATGTGAATGGGAAGTTGGATCTTAGCATATATTTGTAGTCTCATAGCATCCAAACATGTAAAAAATGACTGGAACCTATTGTACTTGACACAGTGCAAACAGAGTCTCCTTACAAAAAGCAAATGAGTAATTTTTATAATGATGTAATCATGTAACTTCATCTAATTTAGAAGATCAGAGATTCAAATATTGAATGAGAACTCCTGTTAGGCACAAGAATAATACTTGATCTTATTTTCAATAATGCTAAGACAGCAGAAAAAATGAATGCCTCAGATGTGACTGCCAACTTGTGCACAGTTTTTTTTTCTTCTCACATCATTTTAACAGCTGAATTAAGCTGATATTCAGAGACTGTGGAGAAAGGGTGGCATTACAGCAGTGGACAACAGTACGTAAACCAAACATTTCTCAGAACTGAGCAGTTTAGAAATAAATATATTTTCCTGTATAATAACTGACTTACAGTATCAGTGAAAGGCTGGTAAATAGCAGGGAAATCAGTTTGGAATGGCTGCATTGTCTCAGCACAAGTTTTCCACCACGTCTAACATAGCTGCATCTTTTCTAGCTGTAAGAAATGCATTGAATAGATGAATAATCTAATCTTTATATATTGAGTTTCTTATACATCAAGAAATACCAAAACTTTTGCTAGACTTGATTTCCTGTACCTACAGGAATCAATTCACTAATCTGAAGATAAAATGTGAAAAACACTAAAACTTACTGCAGATAAATGCACTTTATGGTGTTTGTTCCCTGCACTCCTAATTCCCTGAGCTCTGTGTTCCCTTTGGGAGCACTCCGCAGCTGCTTCCCTGCCGCCTGGCTGCCTAGGCTTCCTTTCGATGGAAATCGAGGCACAATGGAAAAGAATGCATTTGCAGAGCTCGTCCAAGACAAAGTCAGGGTGTCATCAGGGCACGCACCTGGAGCAGGGAGCTGAAAAATGATTCCGGATCATACAGCATAGGCATAGCCAATGTTTAGTAGAAAGCATGACAAAGATTTCATAACAACTCGCTTGGGACAGGAAGGATGCCATAACAATTTAAATTAGAGGAGGATGCAAAGAGTTTGCAATTACCCAAGCTGGAACTTGTATTTAAAGTTGAGAGCTTCCTAAATACAACTTCAGAAATGAAATAAATTTATCCTCTGGCCAAGTATCACTGCTTCCTTGTCTAAAAAGAGGTATTAATACTGGATCGGTACAAACAAGCATTACACCCATCTTCCAAATGAAAATAAGAATGTTGGGCAAGAAAGCAAATCCAACTGGCAGCAAGATGTTTCCACAGGAAATCCAGCTACCTGTAACTTCCAGTGAAGAAGGTTGAGAATCCTATTTATCTGTCACTGCTGTTAGAACCATTGCAATATTTCTGTGACTCTCCATGGTAAATCACCATAAGAAAATCACCATAAGAACTTCACAAAACTGTCTTTCTATACAGGATACAGACATAATGTCAGAAGACACACAGTAAATCTAGCCTGCCCTTCAGGAAACAGCAGTTTACCAAGAAAACTTGCAACAGCAACAAAAATCCCTTTGATCTTCAGAAATCTTGTGTTCAGGACAGCTTGTTTGCATGTGTATGAAGTCTATAAAAGAATGGGGAACCTGTGTTTTTATTCATTCATTGAAACTAAACCCTTCTTCAAGGCAGACTTGAAACTCTGCGCAAAACTTTCTTTGGTGAAAATGTAGACATTACTCCTGATAAATACTCAAATCTGACTGACCAAAGCTGAGTAACAGTAAGAATATGACATGTACTATTTTAAAAGGAGTCTTTCATTGGAAAAGGGCAAAGGAAAAAACATTTTAATACTGGTACCCTTTTGAAATGCAGTATATTTCTAAACAGCAAGACACGTGTTCCTGAGGAAGGTATATATGAGCCTTAAGGATAAGCAATTTCTAATTGAGATAATTTAACATTGTCCAGAAAGGGACAAATTGAGCTAGATGTGGATAAATCCCTAAAACCTCCTCTGAATTCGATATATTTTTAATAAGAAGTCCAGCAGAGGCCTTCAGGCACATCTGTGGTAGTATGTTTTCCACAGTGTTTTCAACTCCCTATAGCAAGAACAAGTGAAGCAATAAAAGAATACTAACCAGGTGGCAGGGGTATCCAAAACCCACTGTTAATCTCAGTTCAGATGTATTTTAGACAGTGAAAAATTAAATTAACTCAGCACACCTTTTGGCACTTAGATTGATCTTAGAAGGCTCTTAAAAAGATACAGTGTATGATAACAATTTTTTTTAGGTTTTCATATTCTCATCCGCCTTCAGGAATAATTGTCATTTCTTGCTCTGTAAAACCCAATTTGATTACTAGTGCCATGGATCAGGTGACTGTCACCTTTCTGTGTCATGTGCACCTCCTCTGCACTGGAATGAAAAGCTAATATGTTCTTCATGTGAGTCTCCAATAAATGTCATTGAATGGCAATACTGAAAAGGTATCATTATGGAGTGGAGTAGAAATTACAATTACAATCAAGAAACATGATGCAAAAAAAAGAAAATAAATCAAAGCTGCAAAGCCAAGCGTTATAGTTAATGCAAGAATTAAGTTTGCCCATGCCTTGAAAAAAGACACACAGCACAGCCATATCACTCCTGAGCTCAGTAATCCACAAACTAGAGGTGAACTGGGTCAGGGAGTCCATGAGGACTCTGGTTGACAACACTGGATTCAAAAAAACCCAAATGAGCATAGCACTATAGCCAAATGGACTACTAACTGAAGCGGAGCATTGCAGAGCTGCAACAGTGTCAGTGATAACCGCAAATAATATCATTTGGGCTGCAATAAACATGATATGGCCTGCATTAGGAACAGCACAGCCAACAGGTGGTGGGAGGTCATGCTTCCCTTCTACTCATGACTGGTGAAACATATCTGAAGTGCTGAGTCTAGGTCCGGGCTCCCCAGTACAAGAGAGACATGGACTTAATGCAGCAACTCCAGCAAAAAGGGCTGCTAAGATGATTATGGGACAGCAGCACCTGACATATGAGGAGAGGTTGAGACAGCTGTGACTGTTCAGCCCAGGGAAGAGGAGGCTCAGGGAGATCTTATCCACGTGCATAAGTATCTGATGGGAGAGGAAAGAATAGGGAGCTGGCCTCTTCTCAGTGGCATGCTGTGAAAAGACAGGAGGCTGTAGGAACAAACTGAAATACAGGAAAATCCATTTAAACACAGGGAAAAGCCTTTTTTTGCTGTGAGGGTTGTCAAACAGTGCAACACGCTGCCTACAAAGGTTGTGGAGTCCTCATCCTTGGAGATATTCAAAACCTGACTGGACACTGCCCTGAATAACATTCTTTAGTTGACCCTGCTTTGAGCAGCAGGGTTAGACTAGCTGAAGTCCAGAGGTGCCTTCCAACCTCAGTCTTTCTGCAGTTCTGTGATCTGCCAGCATCTCCAGTCCCAGAGTGCTGGTGCCCAAAGCCATCAGGGCTGAGCCATCAGCTGCTCAGCACTACAGCTCTGGGCTGCAGCCTTCTGTATTTTCAGAAATTTCAGTTGCCACGGGGGAGATGATAAATTTGAGAGGTGCTTCTTTGAAGGCATCTGATTTTGAGAACTTGATTTAAATACAGCAGATGCCAGTAAGATGGCAGTTTAGGAGTGCTAATTATGCTCTGAATTATGATGCCCTTATATTTGATTATACATACATGTGCAACAGAAGCTCTTCCTCCTTTTTTGTACAGAAACTTGATCATGGAATCCATTTATATCAGTTGCTTAGAAGCTGATTCTACTTTTTTTTTTTTTTTTTTTTTTTTANTTTTTTTAACAGAAAAAGCTGGTTCCCTGAGGCAAGAAAAGAGACTGAACAGCAAGAGGTAGGGTAGTTTGCAGGTGAGGGAAAACATTGGGAAGACAGCACCTTGCCTTGACACTAATCTTTGTTTCTGGAGGCAAGAGACTGCTGAAAATACATTATCTATTAATACAGTAATTTTATGAGATACACAATGTCCTAGACTATTTAGCACTCAATTAAGCTTCACATTGCTTGTCAATAACTTCAGAAATTGCAAAAAAATGGGCTTTGGCTTGGTTGAAGGAATTCATCAGCTCTTTAGCTGACAGGTTTCTCTTCTGTTAACACTGCAAAGAGGGAAGCATGGTGTGAAGCAGATATATTTATTAAACCATTTTTCAGTTCTGACAGTCAAGGAGGCAACAAAACATTCACACCTTGAGCTTCGAGACCTTCTCTTGTGTAAAGCTGGTCTGTTCAAAACCACTTGAAGATGTGCTGCTTTTGTTTTGGCTGATTTCAACTCTCTCTTCCGCACTAACTTGTTAAGCTACAAAAGTGAGTTACAAGAAATGATACTCTTTTTTTTCTTGCTGTGTGGGTATGATGCTCCTCCAAACTCATCCTTCAGCTTACAACAGTGTTTTTCTTGGTGAAATCTTCTCTTTTAGACGGGAAAATAGGAAAAATTTCTTCACAGAAAGGGTTGTCAAGCTTTGGAATAGGATGGCCAGAGAAGTGGTGGAATTGCCATCCCTGGAGGTATTTAAAAGATGGGTAGATGTGGTTGAGTGGTGGTTTTGGCAGTGTTAGGTTGATGGTTGGACTCGATGATCTTAAAGGTCCCTTCCAACCTAGACAATTGTATGATTCTATGTGACTTGATAAGGCAACTAATCCTATTGTGAGGCCAGTCACTGTTGAAGTCCAACAAAACAACTATTTCTCACCCTGGGCTTCCAAAATACATCCAATGTTTTCACAGTGAGAATACTATGAATACACCATGGCATTTGTGCAGATTTAAAAATTGTGGAGTTGTCATTCAGTTTCAATGATGACATGAAATAATTAGGAGAATGATTTCACACCTGGGCAACTCTATAAAAGTGTTGCATGAATTTGTGCTCTAAATTGAACTTAACTTGATTCTCCGATATTTCGAAGCTGTTTGAATGATTCTTGTTTTCTGTGCTTATTTGGAAAGGTATTGTTTCCCTTCTGTCATTGCTTAGCTATTACTTATAATAGTTTCAGTCCAGAGCTACAATAAAAATGTATGTATTACAGATTGCACGGAATATCACTAGCAACAAGTAAACCAAAGCCGTGGCAGGAAAAGTGCAACTAAAACAAACACGGTAGCACACAGTTTTCCAACCAAAGAGTATCTGGCAGGACACTTGTGTGGAGAAGACAGGCGTGACCACAACGCCTTGCCACCGCTGGTGACACCGGCTGCTACTCGTGCGGGCGCTGCCGCTGCAGCACAGAAGCTCCTGACTCTGCGCAAACGGGCATTTCTCGAAATCTCCGTTCGTGCGGTGCCGCACGGCGGCGGGGAAGCACGCACCCCGGCCGCGGCAGCGAGGGGCAGCAGGGCAGGACGCGCCCATCCCGAAGCCCCGCACCACCACCCATCGCCGCCCGAGGGGCTCTCCGTACCACCGGCGCTCGGCGGCGGCGGCGGCGGATCGGC
>VUYV01000031.1:1474271-1518687 GCA_008711295.1 Anarhynchus alexandrinus | reverse complement strand
GGGCGGCCCCGCCGCCGCGCCGCGCCCGCTCCCCAAATACACCTTTGCGGCGCCGGCGATCGGCAGCGGCGCTTTGCCCAGAGCCCCTCCGCGGGGCTGCGCGGCCGCGGGCAGCCCGCCTCCCCTCTTCCTCCTTCCCTCCCTCCCTCCCCATCCCCCGGCGCCATGGTGAGTGAAGGGCGCCCGCGGCGGGGCGCGGAGCGGGGCGCGGAGCGGCGCGGAGCGGAGCGGCGGGGACCCTGGACAGCGCTGGGANCGCGGGAAGCCCCCTCCCCTCGGCAGCCCGAGCCCCGTTTGCACCGTGCCCCCGAGCCAAATATGGTCTTGAGCGAGATATGTAGCGATTTCGGGGCTGGAAGGGATCTGGGAGCTCGCTGAGGTCTTCAGCCACGAGGGGTACTCGGGCGGCCTTTGTGCATTGTGAGGCTTTCTAAGAATTTGCTAACTGCTGGTGCCCGGCGGGCTAATTAAACACATTCAGACTAGTTTTACTGCATTATGCTTAGGTAAGGTTTCCTATCTGGTTTTCAGAGTAATTCATATCATTGCACTTCATGAATTGGACGCAAACTTGATGTTTGATCACGTACTTAATGCTCTAACAATAACTTCATTTTTGCAGTTGTTATTCCAATTCCGTTTTTTTCTAGGAAGAATAAATGAAACCCCAGACTGTGCTGCATTCATTATGATTGGCAGTTTACTTTTTTGGTCGATTTTCTTAGCTCCGCCATTCTTTCTAGTTTTTCAAGTCTTTAGGCATGTAATTCCTTTTCTGAGTGGATAGAGTTGTTTCTGTGGCTAAAGTTCAGTGACCATTACTAGCCTAGGCCTAGTAGTCCCCTTATAAAATCACATCTATGCATAAACATGAGACACTTGAAAAGTTTTTCTCTCGGGTGTAAAGGAGTACTCTTATACATCTTACGTACTCTCTCAAGCTCAATCTCATGCTGCTCCTAAAATGGCTCTATTTTCAGAGCTGGTCACTTACTCTATGTATGTAATGAGATGGCTTTCTAAGTTTGAAGAATGAATTAACAGGAAAAAAGTCCTAAGCAAGGATGCAGTGTTACTAAAAATTAGTATTACAGTGAAATGAACTGTTTGTAATGCTGTATTTGGGCTATGCACTTTCACTGGACTACAGGTTATGCTGTGCTGTATATGGGTTGGTCTAAAGAGAAATGGTAAGACTTTTGATAGCTGAAATACTAGTAGGAAAAAAGGAATTTTTATTCACTCAGATTTTCCATTGTCAAGTCTCAGAGTACAGAGTTACAGAAAAATGTAACAGAGCAATTTTTTATAACAAGTGTAAGAGTTTAATTATCTTTCTATGAATAGAACCAAGTGTTTTACTTATTTGGAAATGGTCTAATCTTACAGTTTTTCCTAAGACAAAACTCCCAACGGAGCCACTCCCTTTTCTTGTAGTTACAATTATGATGATTTGTTTCTGAACTACAGAAACAGACTACAGAAAGTACGCACAAGGAAGCATACACTTTAAAACACAGAAATGAATCCGCTGCTTTTCTAGGGCTAGGAACAAAAGGTGGTGACAGCCCGTGCTGGAAAGAGATTCCAGTAACAGACTGTTTTACATAATTAATCAGAGAATTTAAGCAATTTAAGCAACCAGAGAATGTGTGCAGATATGTTCCAAATGCAAGCATGGGCAGTTCTCTTTATTGTAGAGAAGTTTCTTGCTTGGATTGTGTTGCTCTGGGGCGCTACATATGGCCATATATTCTGCAGCTCTGATGACTATTCTCTGCTTTGCCAATAGCAAGAACCTTAAATGAACTAGGTGATTGTAAGGAAGCATGAGGAATACTGTAATGGTGATATAAAAGACTTTATGCTCCACATTTGCAGAAGAGAAAAGCACTTGCTGAAATCATGCTGATCTAAACCAGGCAGAAAATGTACGGAGAAAGAAGGAAATCACATCTTGAGATCTCTTGGTTGTATTTTTTTCCGTGGAATTATGTAGCTTGCAGCTATTAAGAGTCACGACAGTGTAAAACCATGAGGCAAACATTGGAGGAGAAAGGAAGGAGAAAGTTCTACAGTGGGTTTTTTACCCCTTTTTGATATTATCAATAAAATGGCTCACCTTTCCCTCTCCCACTGGTTCACTTGCTGAGTATTCACTTAAATTATTCAATTAAGTTTTCAATGAACCGTTAAAAATGAGAAGTCAAGGTTAGACTTTAATGTCCCATCCATAAAACTAAATACTAAAGCCTTGTATATTTGTCTTATTCTGATTAATGCTTTCTTTAAAAAGTCTGTCTTTAACCATTCTACCACAGTCTGTTTCAAAACAGATCCCATAGTGAAATCAAAACTTAAGTAAGAGTTTATATTAAAATATAATACTCAAAACATCAGTAGCAGTCAAAACCTGTTATATCTTGTAATAAAAGGTAAAATATCAGGTAAAATAAATGCCATCTGTTCGAAATTCTAAAAAAAACCTGAGACTCAAAATAAGCAATCCAAGAAGTCAAGGTAAAGTTTTTAGCAAATACAGCTATTTTCCTTTTAACTGAAATGAGTTGTTAAACCTAAAGATGTTGTAAATTATATCTTAGTTAAAAAAACATCAAGCACCTCAGTAATCTAAGGAAACAGACACAGCATCCTAAATTATCAACAAGGAAATATTTCTTAGAAGGTACTAGCTGTATTTTATATCTACACTGTAGACAAGCAGCAAGTTTTCTTTTTTTATACAAACTTATTTATTTAAGTAAGGCAACTTATTTATTGCCAGTATAGGCAAAAAGAAGTGTTTTAAGATAGTTACTGGAAACTACAGGACACGATTTAAGGAATTTTGTTGTAATGATATTTAGAAATCATTATGTTTCAGCTTGCACATTTTATTAGCAAATGAAAACTGAGCTGTGAAGAGCTGCCATTAGAGTTTCTTTGCTGGAATTCCTTGCACATTGTTGTACTTTTTCCTTTTTAAAGATCCTTATTGTCTATGTGTTTATTAAAATTCACTGCATTAATTTAGATTCTTAGTGTTGCAATTAAGATTTTTAGCATTTCAAATTTAAATTAAGCCAAATCTCACATTTGACATTACTTTGAATATTCTTTTCAGCATGTTTTGAGCATTTGAGATATGGGTCTAATATATATGATGTATATTCAGCAAGTCTTGCATGAGTAGTTGTACCAGGAGTAGAGATTCAAATTTATCATTGAACATTAATATGTTTAAGTCAGTGATCAGGGCATAAGTCTTTGTTCAAGAAAGCAACACAGTTCAGGACAGAATATTAGTATCTATTTAATTTTAATATTCCAATAGGATTTAAGCATGTGCGTAAATGGGCTAGGCCTTCTGGCTGGGGCTTCTGGCTAGGGCGTAAACAACAATTATTCATTTTTTTTTTATAATAAAGACAGCAAAATTTGCTAGAGACAGCAGGTTTTTTATAAGTTTTTTGCTTATAGATCCACCTGCTGTGAAACAATTGAAAAGATGATGTTAATATCTCTAATGAAGCCTTTTACTTGTAACACAGGTATTGATTGCTACTCATTTGGTAACATGCTGTTCTTCCCGTTTTTTGTTGTCTTACTGAGGTGATGCCACTCTTAGGTCAGTGCTAGTGTTGCTTTGTCATTTTGGCTCCTCACTTATGGCCTGTAGCTCATACAGGATGCTTATTTATTTTTGTAGATGCGGGGTCTGGGGCAAGCTGACATATACTCCCTTTTCGTAGGAGTGCAGGTTTTACTGCTGTCAGTTGTTCTGCTGCTTCATGACCTAAGACAGAGCAAATATGTTCTCTAGGGATTAATTTTACTTCACCATAGAGAGACCTCACCAAGTCCTGTTTGTTGCTTCAGACACCAAGTAAATTTGAGCTTCAGGGCTTCCACAGGCCTTCAGCCTTCAGGAGAATCTCACCCTATCAGAGCATTGGGTTTTGTGATATTCACTTCCACTTATTTTTCATTCATATTTCCTATTATATGATAGTTTTGTTAAGTTGAAACAACGCCCTTGCTAAGAATATTACTGCTTTTGCATTTAACTGCAGCGTATTTTAACTAACGTTCTCATTTGATTGAAATGCCCCCTTCCATAGTTCAGACCCTCACTGCTACTTTTAGGCACCCTCCCTGCTCCTTGAACTCGGCAGTATCGCGGTAGCCTTTATTCTTGATTTTACTGCTCCTTAAATTAGTTCCTTTGTGTTACTTAAAGCCAACTTGTGAATTGATTTTCTTCTTGCGTATTCATACTAGAAGTAGCTGTTCTGAGAGAATGGTGCCCTGCTAGTAGAAGTATTCAAACAAGCCACCTCCTCATGCAAGTCAGCACCAGCAGGCTAATTTCTTACAGGCAGCGCGCTAAGCCTAGATGATAACCAAGTTGTGACCTTATGTATTATTTCTGAGAGGGTACTACTTTCATGAGACCCCCTATCTGTACCTCCTGTGCATACATATCTGCCTGAATGTGAATGGAATGCTGTGTTGTCCCTGCTTGAGTGCCAAGGCCACTTCTCTGTCCTAGGGCAAGGAGAAAAATGCCAGAAGACTTGCATCCCAGCATGGGGGGCTATGGGGCACAGAGCTGTCTGAAACCCTCTCTTGGGACTGTTTGGCTATGCCTTGCACTTTACGCATGGCTATGCCCATTGATTGTTTCAGCTAAGTCCATATAGAAAATAGGTCAGCCATGCAGTGGCTCAGGAAGAGAGCTTTAATTGTGTGGGTTGTAATCTAGAAAGCAGGGTGTGTGCATCATCATGGAGGAGGCTGGAGCCAGTTCCAAAGATTTTATCAAATGTGGTGGAATCTAGCCCTTAGACAGCTATTTGTATGACGGGGTTGCAGGGAATATCCCATGCAAAGTCATCCGATTGTTTCAGTGTGAGTAAAAATTTCTTACTGTAAGGCAGTATGCTAAAATCCTTTGATTATTTTCTACTCCACAAATGGAAGTTGAAAGAAACATACATTTATGAAGTGAATCTCTTCCTCAGCCTCATTCTAAGGTATTCAGAACAAAAATATATCACTCTTTTGGGGAAAATATATTTTGTGGAAATCCTCCCGGTGTAAGTCTAGAATGTCATCAGTTCCAGAGGGTACAGTAAAACTTACGGTTTCTGTAATGCCACATACAGTAGTTGCTGCTAAACTCTCCACTTTTAATGAATAATAGCATAGTTATTTTCGAGATCCCAGAAACGGGTTTCTCTATGGTAGGAGTGTGATGACTGCCTTTCTAATGCTGACCAAGGTAAACGTGTGTTAAATTTCATTTTAACCTTGCATTTCGCTCGGCACTTGATACAGATGGAGACTGACAAAAGTTGTTCAGGGAAAGCTGATTTCCCTCCTCGGCGAGTACAGAAACTCTTCACACACAAAAGAGCATTAGTAAAAGGCTGACTACAATGGAGGAACACCTCAGCAAGATTTTAGTTTGTTGCTTGGAAAAATTGGGATTTTGTATTTGTTTATAATTATTTATATGATTTGAAAACACAAGACAATATACCCAGCTGCTGTTAATAGGGAGGGGTGTCTGCTTATATTAATAGCTGTGTGGCTCCCTAGTCCTGACTGCAGGCACCCTGGAGCCTAAAATACTCATTGCAGTTCCTGTTTTAAATAGCACTGCTAAAAATGGCAAAATTTCCATGTCTTTGGAGAAAGCATGCATCAATCTAACTTTAAATTTCCTTTTATTTTCTTTTTGCCAAAATTGTCGTCATAGCTGTCTGTTTGCACTGGCAAGCTGAGTGCAAAACCCCCTGCCTCACTTTGAGAAAAATATTTGGTGGATTGATAAACTTCAAATTTCGGTGAAAATATAGCCATTAGTCCATAGAACTCACAAAGCATGTTTAGAGGTAGGGTTTTAGAATTTCCACATGGGAAGAATGGTATGAAGGGAAGAATAGTCTTGTGGCTTACGAAAATTAGCAAGGCTTTTAGTCAATGTGGAACTGATATTTTTTCTCAAAACTTCAGGAAATCATGACAGGAATAATTACAATTTATTTTAGATTGAATTAAATGCTTATTTTGATGCAGTTAAAGTTACAGGTTCCCAAACAGGTTGCATCGTATTAATAAAACCAGCCAAGACGAAATGCCTTCCCTATAAGCAATTACAGAGCCTTCAGAAATGAGAGAATGAAGTTAAACCTGGTGTGGGTTAGGCTTGAAGCTATAGGTTGAGGACACCTTCCTGCTCTGCTTTTATATATAGCACCTACACCCTTTCATGACTCCTACCTGCAAAATCTATTTGAATTTCACTTGTAGAAATGTTTAAATTTTTCGATGCCATATTTATTTTTAAAATCTGGCTGCAAATTTTTATAAGGTTTGACCTGATTTTTGTAAATCACTCAGATCTACTAAACTCCTGGCCAAAAAAACTTGTGCAACTCTGTTCAAGACAACTGGATTCACTTCTTAGCTCAGCTGCAGTCTTTCTTTTGTGATCTCCGGCATGCCTTATTTCACCACTTCTAAAAGAAGCATCGTAATGCTTCCTTTTGTATCCCATTTTTCTCTCTTAGCTATTCAGAGGGCAAACCCTTCAGGTCAAACATCATCCTTTACTGTATATTTGTGCATGGCCCTGATCTTAACTTGGGCCTTCTGAGACGTTAAAATAAACAAATAATACACCTAGCAACAGCAATAAAGAAAATGCAGAATGCAAGATAACATCGGCGCAATTTCTCTGCTGAGCAACCTGCCCAAGGATGAGCTCACTAGACAGAAGGTTAAATACCAGTATTTGAGTTTAAACAAAGGCTCCATAAGAATTTTCACATGTTGACCAAGTATCAGTCTCACTGACTGAATGGTGGCCTACGTGAATGCTAAAAGGTAATGAAATATTTCACTTCCCAGACAAAAACATTTGGTTGTGTGATGGCAATGAAATAGCATAGAGGAGACCACTCTTTCAGTCACGAGTTAGGCATAGCTTCCAAAACATTTTGATAGGCTTATGAGACAAGAGACTACATTTGTAGTATGACACTGTAAATCTACAGCTGATCTGAAAATTAGTATCAACTTAGATAGGCTCTGCACTTACTCTTCATGTCACGTGCTCCAGATCCGTGAGAGATGCGGCAAGACAGTCAACTATATGTGGAAAAAGTCATTGACCCTAACAATGGTAAATTTTAGAACCAACAGAGTCACGGCTTAGTCAGAGTTTGAAGTGTGCAACTATACCATGCATGAGATGATAGTGGTAGACATAATGACAAAATAATTATTCTCTTAGAGGATTAGAGGCTGGCACTAACAAATACCAGTAAAAAAGTGTTTTTAACTGTTGATTAATATAATATATGAAATGTGGTTTCATGATATCTGCTTTCCAGTTTCTCTTTGAAAATAATTTGCAGTCCTAAGCAAAAATAGGTTGAAATAATAGATAGAGGGGAATTAAAAGGTAAAAGTATCTTTTCAAATAGGCTTTCAAGTGGTGAAGAGCAAGGAGCACTGTTGGAATACAGGATTATGACTTACATTTAGCAAAAGCTAAAAAAGAACATCCATCCCTGCCCATGTTGTGGGCAGATTTTTGTTAGCAATAAATTGGAATAGGGAAAAAATAAGGTAAGAAACTGAAATGAGAGTAGTAGTGGCAGAAAAGCATCTAATGGGGTTGATATATTTATAAAAAATGCTGTGAGATTTCATTGCAGTTGCTGTAATGTATTGTATTGTAAACGGTTGATCTATCTAACGCTGGAATAAATATGCAAAAAAAGGAGGTTTATTTATATAACATATCCTCACTGTTTTCTTTCCCAGCTGTTACTCTACAACCATGGAATACACTCATAATCTTTAGTAAAATATTAATAAATGCATTCAGATCTTTAATGCTAAACTTAGGTTTGGTACTCCGTCTTTCAGCAAAGAAGCTGCGTTACTTAGGAATGCAGTCCTGTGGTCAGTTTAATATATTATGTGCAGTGTGGGATTTAGATGCTTGTTATAAACACAGTTGAAAACTCAGAGCAAAGGTTTACAATATGAATATCCTGCAAAGATACTTGTGATACTGTGAGACCTTCATTTCTCCATTGTCGCAGGATACTTGTAAAGTTAGTGTGTTTATTTCATTGGAACTTGCCAGGTACAAATATTTAGAACTAATGTTTTGAATTTTCAACATCACTTAAACTGTAAGTAGAAATGTCAAAGGTTTTTGACCCCATGTAAAGGAAGACTGTACACAGTACAGCAAACTTAATTTCCTCCCTGTTTTTTTTTTTTTTTAACCTGCTGAGAGTACATACTGCTCAAGATTCATGGAGCTTCCGGAATACCAAAAGCCTTAAAAAATACCATCTTCATCTTGGCAGGAAATTCTTAATGGAAGAGAAACTACCTTTCATTATCCTTAAACTTAGGTCTCTAGTTATATCCTCTAGGAACTCATGCCTCTCATTCTCTCCCTCTGCCGCAACCGTAGACATTGTCTCTCAGCCTGTTCATCGTGGAATTTCATACATTTCTAGAAATAGGGGGAACTTGCTATTGCACCATCCTCCTTCTGTGCACATACACAAATGTGGCACCTATTATTTGTTATGGGATTTCTTTTATCAAGAACTCAGTTCACAATAAATTTAACTTTCCAGTCAAAGGAGCGGTTTTTTTCCGGATAACATTTAAATGACATTCAAAACCTCTGAGTACTCCTCTGACTACATATGGACTTGCTAGGGTCAGGATTTGATTTTGGTTCATTTTTAGATTTTCTCCCACACTTCAATGTCTAGTGTCTCTGCCCTTTCCCCTCTGAAACAGCTGAACTGTTTTCTGTGCTGGCTTGGAGCTACTATTCACAGCACCAGCATGCAACATAGCAAGTTGGAGATATCCTATTATCTAGCCCTGTTTTTGAAATTAACGTGGTTTCTTAATGTAATGGAGAAAAACAGGTGTTCAGCAGTGGATACCCATTTTACAGATTCAAAAAACAGCATGTACAGAGTGGCTGTTCTTTAACATTTTGGTGGGAAATAGTACTTGAAGGGCCTTTGATGTGGGACAGCAGCTACGCTAAAGGTGAGTGTTACGATATCTGGGTAGTTCATCTATCATTGCATAAGCTGAAGTGTTGAGACAAAGATGTTTATGAATTACATTTCCTACTAGTTTTGGTTCTCAACAAAGTAAATCTGAGATGACCCCATTACCTCAGTGAAGGCAATGCAGCCGAGATCCTCTGCAGTCATTGCCTGCCACTTCAGGGTTCAGATTTCAGCCTTCAAGGATGACTGGTACTTCATGTCCATTGGTCAGCTGTCATTTCCACATGCCTATCTGGTGCTAATTCTCTCTAGCTGGTGCTCTCAATTGGAGCCCTAGACTCTAGAGCAAGACTCTCAGGCTGTGTTCTGTCCTCATTTTGCCTGAGGACTGAAACCCAAAGACTCCCAGCATTGAAGCATAAATAGCCACACCTTGAACTGAGAACTGAGTGCCCTTACAGTTCCTTACCTTCTGTGGTGGCACAGTGGGAGGAAGGTCTGGCTGGCCATTATTGCTGGTTGCTGACACTAGTGCAGTTTCATGCTGCCACACTGGAATGCAGGCCAGGGCCTTCAAGGAAGCCAGGGGAGTCATGCTTCCATCCTGGGATCTCAGATGCATGTGCAGCACTAACTGGTATTTCAGAAGGCCTGATGGAGAGAGGGAAGAGGTTCCTTATAGACATGTTATAAAAGAGAAGTGAAATATCTTTAAAAAATAAAATGTAAAACTATGACATCTTAAATCAGTAACAATATGTATCAGGCCTTTAACTTACAAATTAATGACGTTTAAAACAAAATACTGGAAAATAACATATGAAATGTCCCAGTCTAGAAAGTTTTTACTTCTTTATTAACACAGGATAACCTCATTACACAATGCAGTACAACAAGGTATGTCACTACCTGCCTCCCATTAGATGCTACTGAGGCAAAACACCGAAACTAGAAATTGGATCTCAGCAGCCACATCAGAGCAATAAAGAAGTATCCTTCCTTAATTTTGCAACAGAGAGTAATATATAACCACCAGAGTTGGTTGAAACACAAGCTGTAACTACCACAAAAAAAAATCCCGTAAAATCTAAAATATTGCTGAAAAGCTGCTTGAAATTATCATTTCAACATTTTCTATAGACTATATTGTCAGATTACAGAAGAATTATTTGCATAAGTACCCACCACCCTTCAGTGGATTTGTAGTAGAGAAAAAGCAATATATCAGCAAGAGAACTGTCTGTGCCTTTGCAAATTCTTTTGTTCTATTGCCCATTTTTTTCTTCTTTCTTAGAGATTTTTTAATCCTCATGTCCTTCTATAGGCTTCCTTCTCTACTTTCTTCTGGTTTTTCCTCCTTGCTCCTCTGTATCTCCCTTCTGTCCTTTTTATCTCTCACATAATAAAGAAAAGCAGATATTGCAACATAATGCTACAATAAATGAGAAAAACTATGCTATCTGAGAGATGGAGCAAAGCTTTCATCTTTCAGACTTTGGTAAGAATACTCTGATGCTAACATCGTTGCAGTCAATGCAATTATACAGGTTGTGAGATGAAGAACTGTGGACAGTTGTAGGTACTCTAGCTAGAATAACTCCAGGAAGATTACCCCGTGGTTCATACAATACACAAAGTTCAGGTTCTGTATCACAGAAGCATATTAGTTTGGATGACAAACAATTTTTTTGGTAAGAATTTTTCATATTATTCTAGTCGTTTGGAGAATTCAAGTTCTTGGTGAAATCATCTCCCTCGATTTATGGAAAAATTATCTGCATTTTCCACATGAAAGAAAGACCTGAGGGCCTGACCCAGAAAGGCACAGCAGTTTATGTGAGAAGTAGCAGGAGACTCCTTATGGTTAAAATACATTTCATTTACCTCCATACTTAAACCTTGAATTTGTACCTCAAATTAGAGGCCGGTGATTGCACTGTATTCTTTGTTAACCTTTTCCTGGATTTCCATTCCTCCAAATCTCCTAATCTGTTCAATCTCTGTTAATCTGAAGTGCCTGCCACAGAAATCAGTCAATTTCAATGGAATTTACAAGCATTTCAAGCCCAGCGTATGTTTCTGTGCCAGTCTGTGCCTGGCACTCTGGCACTAAACTATCCAGAACAGAAGCAGACAGTAGAGTTTAAAAAGGTTGGATGACATTATTTTTATTTTTGTGGGATTTAATATTCAGGTTTGATATTGCTACAAGAAGCTGCAATTCAACAGCTAATGCACTTGAATTGGTATAATGCATGGTTTGGAACATGCTAATTCTTTCTAAATGCATCTGTTACAACTGGGGGAGCAGCGCTGACTGAGGCTTCTACTATTTGATAATATTTTTTAGCTATAAGGATGCATCTTTTCTCTGTTGTTTAGCACTACTTAAGGTTTGGAAAAGTAGCATATATGTCACGTATTTTCCTTTGCTTCATGATCAATGCCTCAATGACCCTCTGATTTTCACTGAAAATATTACTAAACCAAGAAGCTACATTTTAATAATGACTTGAGAAATTTCTTTGCAAAGGATCTCACATTTCTAGATCTGAATAACCTAGATTTCTGCTATAGTCTGTCCCGCACACTCCTTTTGTTTTTAAATAGAAGTGTCAAAGTTGAATAACCACCCATAAATATTTTCAGTTTATTTTTCCTCAGGGCCACATTTTCACCTCAGTCTTTGCATCAAATTGCCACCAAGGCCAAGGGGAAGTTCCACATACAGAATATGTGATGAATATGGCAGTTATTTCTGAGTTAGTTTTGCATGCCTTCTTCCTGCTGCTGTCATTGCATGTACTGACTTTCCCCGTGCAAAAGTCATCTGAAAACACTCTGTGCAATTTAATTTTTTTCCCATGCTTACAAGAAAAATAGAATAAATGGAACGGAAGGATTTAATAGATCAGTAGCTGTGATAACTCCAGCAATTGCACTGGAGACAATAACAAGCATCACAGATTGAACATTCTACAGGAAGCCAAAATCTGCCTCTTGATTTATTTAATTTTTAGTTTTGTTACAGAGGTGATACACACTAACAGCTGGCTAGTATTAGTCATTAAGTGCGTATTTACTGTGATTAATTAACAACAGTAATTTCTCTTAATACCACATGTGCAAGTTCAGTATTTCACAAAACATCTCACCTTTACTTTGCTTCATCATTTTAGTGAAAAAAAAAGGAGCCTGCGTTTTTAAGGACAGTATAAATTTACATATTTACCATCTTTACCTAGCTTTCTCTGCTTTAAATGTGTATCTATCTGCTGTATTTTCCAGAAGACTATTAAAAAGTAACTAAGTGATATACTCAACAGGGAAATTGGTGTTGTAATGTATTCCTTAAGCATTCAGTCTCACAAGATGTGCTGATAGCCTTTGGAACTGTGCTTTACAAAGGTAAGATCCACTGCTTTCATGTATTCAAATCATTTTTAAAATAGCAGATTTTGAAAGGCATGGGCTGTGAATAGGCCAATCAGCGAAATAAAAAATGAAGGTACTAATTTACAGTGCACATGGCCAAATCAGCAGTTTAATTTATTTTATACGTTCTGTAGCAGAAACCATCTGGAAGCATTTAATCAAAAAGGAAGGTGCCTGCTGGTCCTGCCCTGCAGATACCATGGAAGAGAAAAATTGGGAAAGTAGCTGATTTCTCCTCTTTTTCAGAACTGCTTTCTTTATCGTGGGCTGTAGGTAAAGCAGAATCAGTAGCTGCATGATGGTTGTGAAAACACCTCTTAAACCATCTATTCTGGCTGAATACACCTCTTCAATCAATATATTTTTTTCCCTATCAGAAAAATTACAAGGACGTGACCTTGCTGCTGCAGGATAAACCATTTTCAATAATTAGAAGTTCCTGTTATTAGTTTCCCGTGCATAGTATTTAAATTTTCCAGAATCTCAAATTACCTCAGTTCTGTGTTTACCATCACATCTACACACCTACCTGCAAAAACCCAAAATGAAAAAAGCCAAGGCTGTATTTTGCTTCAAAATAAGAAAACATGCAAATCAGTATTTCTGTGACAGCAGTCACAGAACTGTTAGGTTTAATCCTATTCCTGCTATATCCAGAGACCTGCTATTGACTTCAATGGGAGTTGGCGTGAGTGCTTAACTGTGAATAAATATGAAAGGTAGTTGTCGGTTATTTTCAGTGTGAAAATAACTTTGTAGACATTGTAAACAGAAGTGGCAGCTGGCAAATATTCAGTCAGAAAACTCTGCAATTGAAATCTACTAATGAAACACACTGCTTTCTACAGACCTAGTTTTCAAACTGTTCTCTGAGATCTATAGAGTTCAGAGAAACTTTTAGTACTCCATTATTTATAAAACTTGCTGTTCATTACTATTTAAAGCTGTGAACACAAAGGGAATGTTTAACCATATGCACTGTCATAAGACACTACAATCAATGTTTTATATTGCTGTACAATGCTCCAGTATCTTTGGCAAAACAATAACAACAATGGTATTTATGCAAGCCTGTGTGTCAGTTGCATAAACAGTTACCCACATTCAGCTTCAATTAGATGAATACATGCATGTACAAGTCTCGGCAAGCTAAGTGTCTTTGAAGAAGTAGGAGAATTATTTTATCATCTCTGAAGATGCTTTACAGTTAATCCAGACGATGGTTCTCAAATTAGAAGTTACTTCATGCGTTAGAAATTTGGAAATTTTAAATAGTTTATTGTTTCGTTTATTATAGAAGATACAGCAGTCCTGGCTAAGTCATGAATATTAGCTAAAGATTTCAGTGAAAAACACTATGAGATAAACAGTTACTAGATTTCACTCTTACTACAGAATAATTACAATTATTTTAAACTTTCTTTGCTCAAAAAAATGTTTTTGATCTATGAACTAAAGAAAAATCAGATTTTGCAGACATTTGAAGCTAGAGGTCTACTTAAATGAGTAAAGTTGTATGCATTGTTAAGTTTGAGAGATTCAACTGTAAGTAGGTATTTGGAAAGACTCAGTAAGCACAACAATTGACAACTACTTCATATTCTCTAACCACAGCACTTTTTTCTTTTGTGGATTCTAATCTACATTCCATTGGCTTCTAGCAAGACTTCATCTTTACATTTAACTCCTGCTAACTGTCATGAACACCTCATGTCCTCAGGACAAATTTTAATTCTTGAAAAGAAGGAGTTCTGAAGATACAAATTTATTTCTCAGCTTTTCTCTTTCGATTTTCATGAAAGTATTATAATTTCACAGACCGTAAATGCAGATTAAAAGCTATATTTAAAATATATTTCTTTAAAGTGTGAGAATAGTTTCCAGACACTTTGGATTGGTTTTGGTTTTGTTTGTCCTCACTGCAAGCACCTCCTCTGTTTCAATTTCTTCCTCATCTGGATACCCGGATCACTTGAGGTATCATCAGTTCTGTCAGTTCAGTATCAGGATTTAAAAAAAAAAATAAAAAATTGAGTAATGTGTTGTGGTTACATACAGCAGGTTGTTTATAGTGTTTGTGAGGTATTTTTAGCTCTGCCTCAGAAAAAATGCCCATGAGCAGTCAACCTTAAGGGCTCCCACAGCGTGATGAGGCTGGGGTTTCTATAGGTGGTATCTGCATCGTAAGTTGCTTCGGTGGTGGTGCAAGCCATGCTTTGGACCAGGGGTGAGGGTGTAAGGATGTGCCACATCCAAGGACTGCTGTTTCCGCCTGAGCGCAGGAGGGGGGAAGCAGAGAATCAGGTGCTATGAGGCTGCCTGCTGGGCTTGCTATGGAGTGTTTTCACAGATCGGCTTTGACTCACAGGAAGAGAATATTTTTCCCACGCTATCTTCTCAGCATGCCTCCCTGTTATTTGGTCCTAGCATAGGAAAAATATTTACCCTGTGAAAGTACATGTGATACTTAAAATGCCAAATATATATTTTATAGGCAACATTTGGGAATCAGCCCTTCCTTTAGCTACATGCCAAAACATGGGTGCAGTAATTAGGGTTTCCCCTGCGCCATTAATTGAAACCAGAGATGTGCTGCAATGTAACTTTTGCATATGGAGTCTGGGCTTCTCCCAGGGCTATATTTGGATCCAGGGATTTGCTTCAGACCATTAGAGGGAAATGAGTCAGTCACAAAATCAGTATCAGAAATTCAGTGATACTTTAAAACTAGGGGTTTTCCCTGTCTTCAAGAACACTGGTTTCTATATCAAGGTATAGAGCTTGGTGTTATTACACAAATGCTGGTATTTTAAAGCAGCAGAAATGTCTGTCTTGTGATGACCTTAAAATGAGACATATTGGCAGTTTTGAAGTTTATTTATGTATTCCGTGACACTTATTTTCTGCTGATTACAATAGGGACAAGATGGAAAAGGAGATAACTTATTTTCTTCTCAGAAAACGAAGGTAGTTATTTTCTTCATCTCCTTGCAGCAACACAGATCACAACCCATTCAACATGGAGCACAGAGGAAACACTTGATTGTGTTTCTCTGTTTCTTAAAACACTTCATATAGAAAAAAAGGTAGAAAGGTGAGGAAATTCCACATTATGTGGGGAAAAGTCTTTCTTGCAAGCAAGGTGTAGAATTTTAGTTTGCCCTAAGGAGTCGTATAGCACACTGGGATGAGTTACAACACTGAATTTGGATTTACTAAAATGTTGAGACTGTTAATAATCGATTGCTATGACTTGTAGTATTTTATTATAGCAGTTTACTACCTCGTACTTAGCTTGGTAAGCACTGCAATTCCACTGGACAGTTGAGTAAGTGCTGTGGCGTGCTGTGGTATTTCCTTACTATCAAAAGTATGCTGTGACTTACAGAAAAGTTTTGAGTATACTCCTCTCAGAAATAGCCCCAAGCAGAGCTATATCTGGCAGTAAAGACACTGGAACTGGACTTGCATAGCACACAATGGCAATTAGTGCTTTGGAGAAAAACCAGTAAGACTACTCTAAAGGGCTGTGGGGTACAGACAGATCAGAACTAGGGATGACTTGTCAGAAAGAAGGGTGGAAGTTTGGGGGAACAAGCAGAAAAGTTAATGCCTGACAAAACACATTCTTTTTGAGATTGTTGAATCTGGTGATTTCTTGGGTACCAGTAAATTATTGTGAAGTCCAGTGTCCAATATTATGTCTCATCCTGATCTACAGAGAGGATAACAACCTTTTCATCAGTTACTGCCTTTGCTCAAGTAGCAAAAATCTGTGCCATCAAAGAGCCTATAGGGAATCTCTGGAAAAAAAGATACTACTTTGTAGTGTAAATAAAGCCCATATCCACACAAGGATGGCAATGATTTAGGATTGAATGGTCACTTATATCTGGGATTTCCTGGAGCTCAACTCCTTGGCTTTGCAATTTTCTTTCTATAGACTTATATTCTTTATGCAGTTTGGTGTTGTGTTACGTTTGTGTTGCTGCTGCAGATTTAGAATTCCTATCCCTGCTGTTCACTTTACCTAATATGTAAGTTACGGTACATTTTTTAAATTATTCTTGTGTAATGACACAGTTATCCCCAGGTAGGTTAGAAATTGTATTTACTGTGTTAATGACAGGACTAAATTACTGGAAAGGGGTAAATGAGGCATCTCAAATTTCAGTTGATGGGTTAGTCTCTGACTGGGGAGATGCAGGAAAACATCTCACTCCTCTTCACAAGGATGCATCTTTTCCAAGATGTCCTCTACCTAAGTCAACAACTGGCAGTTTTCTATTAGGTATGACTCACTACCACTTAGAAATCTGTTAACAGATTTGCCTATCTCCTCCAGTTATTTACGTCTTGTACTCTCCACAGCAGCAATACCCAAACAAATTAATGCTTTGAAGGTGTGTGCACTCTGAACAGGTTTAAGTTAACAATGAAGCAGCCAAAGAAAGCTTACTTATTTGTACAGGATTTAATAAAACTAATAAATACTTACATTGACTTCTTAAAATATTATCTGATATATTGATGCAGACGTGAGCAATTTTCTCTGAGTATTTTAGAAGCCTTCTTAAGATCCTTGGAAACGGTCAAATCACCAGGGTTTTGATTCTGTTGCTACATACAGCACTTGAAGTAGCAAAAGTAAAGTGCAGATATTGCACTTCAGATTAATAAGACAAAACGACAGGATTTAGTTATTCTCCCTGTGTTTGTCTGCCGACAGGCGCAACAGCTGAATCCACAATGAGCTGCTACTGATAGGGTGATGGGTACTAACCTTTCTTGCTAGAAGCTGATCATGTTTTGCCTGTGCGTAGAGGTAACAGTTCCTGCATTGCTCTGTGCAGAGGCTGACTGACTGGCAAGGGGCAAAAGACAGCGATTTCTGAATCCCACAGAGATTAGAGCTGAGTGGGAATTGCAAGACTCCGTCTTACAAAAAGGCAAGACAGAAGTTAACAGCTGCTTCTGTTGAGGCAATGGCTCCCAAACCACACTGAGCTCCTGCAAATGCTGCAATCACTCTCGTGCTGGAGAAGGTTAGATCCAGACAGTGCTATCTTCTGACTGCCACAAAAATAATTTTGTTGTTAATTCTTGCTCAATGTGCAGCGGTTCACCTAACAAAGTGATATGTATGATTACAAATAAAAAAGTGACATTATAGCATAATACCATATTCTGTCCCAGTCTGAGCAAAAGACTCTGCTTGTAATAAGAAAAAAGTATTTAATGTTGCTTCTAATTTTTGTGCCATGTCCATAAGCTAAGATTACAAATCACCTTTAGCTACTGTTCACAAGTGGTATTGCTTAACTCTTATAAATGGCTGTGTTAATATTAGGGGTTTTTACTGTATGATTGATTCATTGCAATGTATTTCATGGCACTGTCAAGGAAATGTTTTAGCACAGAAAAATATTCAGAAGCAACTAGTACAAATAAGCATGCAGGAAGGCATTTTGGCTGTAAGACAAGTGTAGATGTAAATATACAATGAAATGTTTGCACAAAGCATTTTGAGCACTGTTAAGTTATTCTGCTGCTATGACTATACTATGTAAAGTCATCTTCATTTTTCTAAGTGGCACAGTGCCATGTTGCATTCAGCCAGATACTGAATAAATTGGTTGCTTGTCGTTTGATCCCACAGTAGATTATTTAATTTTAATTTTCAGTTTGCTTCCCGAGGTAAATATGACAGCAATTAATATGGCAGAGATGGAGAATTCACATTAAACACTGATGCTCCCCTGGGATGAGCTCTCTCAAAGCATGTTTAGAGAGGAATTAAAACCAGAAACTTTTCCCACGTTTCCTCATGTTTCTTATTTTTTTGTTATGGTCAGAAAATGCCTTTAAACATTGTGAAGAATGGGAGGGCTGGTGTTCCTTATTCTTAAAACACATCTGCAAATGTTTTACATAACCTGTGATGTGTGCCATCATCTTTCTCACACTTTTTAAAGGTTTATTATACTGCTGAAATTCCTTCTGTAAACTCTATGCTGGCGATTCATTATCTTTCTCCTATCAGACCTTTAAAACCACTAATTACCATTTGAGTGAGAGAGGTTTTCCTATAACACAATAGACCATTTTTTCTGAATTTGTTATATTAAGCGCAAAATGCGCTTAGGATACCAGATGCAAACTTGTTTTAATAAAGGAAGACCTAGTATATGCATGCGGTTGGTTTTTTTTTCAGTTTTTTAATCCTCTGAAGTGTCACGGAATTAAGTTTTCCACTTTCTTTTTTTAAAGATACAATTTAGGAGGCCTTGTCATAGCAGAGGTCAGGAACAGTCTTGAATTGGTCGCTGCTTGAAAATTGTTATGCCTATGAAGTTGATACTGGTTTTGAGCTGGGATATATGTTATCAAAGGACAGTCCCATTTGTTTCTGGGAAAACAAGAACTTCAGGATACTTAGAAAACAGTTCTGCAGGAAAGCTTTCTTTAGGAACTGTGTCATCATTATTTGGAATTTTAAGATCTGTACATTAAAGATACTGGGTTTGTACAACAGTATTATTACTAGAAACATCACGGAACTCCACTTTCTTGCAAATCAATGATGATTTTGTGATGAATAGCCATTGGCAGGAGCCCAAGGTCACGGTCAGAGCAAGGGCACAGATTCCAGTCCCTAGCAGGGCAGGAAGAAGCTGAAGGTGGGTGTCCTGCAGCACAAAGGATGGCAGGCTGCATTGCAAAAAGAAGCTGGAGACAGAGTAGCTGCATGTCCAGCTGCTTTGTCGACTCACGGACCTTCACATCACTGCCCATTTTGCCCCTGAATAAGTCCTGGACCATGACCATCTTCTGGGACCTCTCCTTCCCACCTGGCAGCTTCTGGATACTTAAGGTTTTCCAGGTGTAAAATAGTCCTTCACAGAGTGGATTCTACCTGCCTGGATATTTTTCCTACCACATCAAATGTAATTTAATTAAAATGCAATATGCTAGCATGGAAGTGAACCCCCAAATAATTCCAGATTATTGTCATCTAGAAACAGAGAAATAGTTTCACCATCAGGAAAAAAAACCCCCAAAAGATTAAAACTATTTGTAATTGCTGGAGGTCATTCACTTCCTTTGTTCTTAGTTTAGTGCAAATGCAGTAAATATTCGTTGGTATCTAATTTAGCCATTAATTCAGTCTTACATTCTTCACAGAGAGAGAAACCTTTTTTTTTTTTAAATAGCAGCATATATAAATGCAGTATTACATTCACTGGGAGATGTTTTAAATGTTTTGTTATACATTTTTGTCACAAAAATATATTTCAGAATTTTTTTTCTTCCAAAATGCTGGTATACCTGATTTAAAAAGTTTTAGTAGTGTTATTTTATAAAATCAAGATTTATCTTGAAATTTAAGGCCCAAATTCAGCAAAGCACATAAGTATGCATGTTGTAAGATGCATCAAAGCCATAAATTTTTTATCCTTTGACAATGATGCACATATGTATTTATGTTACTATTTTTCTTAACAGTTTATTTCAGTACACAGATCAGTCTAACTAAATAAAAGGTGGTTCTTTTCAGCTTTTCTTTTTTAGTAAAGTAATACATGTTTACATAATGGCTCCTGAATAAAAACACTTTCATATATATATATATATGTAACAATGCTTACATTATAAAGAAAAGTATTACATATATTTATGTATTGAGAGTGTGGTTCTTGCTTGAAATTTTTCACTGCCTCATTTGCTACACAACATTATCCAGCAATAAAAAATAAAGCATTACTGATATCCATGCAGTAGAAACAAATGAGTTTCTATGTAAAAACTGAAATCAGAAATATAGAATGTTATGTAAACATTCTTCAGCCTCTTGTTCTTAACAATGTGTTTATTGATTCTTAAAATAATACTTTAATAATTTTGATAGATGGCCCCTAGAAGCTGGCCTGACACCATCAGTATTACAGCATACTTTAAAAGGGCCTTTTCTGCCAAATAATTTTTTTCAGCAGCAGGTCCAGCCAAAGTATCTTCTGCCTGTTTCTCGTCTTATCCATGCCACTCCTGCTGGGTCTGCAGCACGCCTCTGCTTTGCCATTCATTCCAGCTGTTTCAAAAGAAGCAGCTGATAACCTGTATCAGAGAATTAGTTATTTTTAACCCTGGTACAGTTGCTGTGTAACCCTAAAAGCCCTTTGGGTGTCTCAGGGGCAGAAATAAGCAGTGTGGTGCACAGGCTGATTAAAGCCATAGTGTGTCTGAAAGAAACAGTTATTGTACCGTACCTTCAGAGAGACAAATGTAATCTTCTTCAGCTACTTCCAAAGTTGCCAAAAGCTCTCAAGGATTACCTTGTTAGAGTATTATATGAGGATGAGAGGATCTGATTCAGTCAATGCAAAATGAAGCGCTGAAGGGAAGAGCCTTTTTCAGATTAAGTCTTACTAAAATAAATGTAACAAACAGGGAACAATTATTAAAATGAGAAGTTCAGCCTTTTTTTTTAATGTGTTTTTTGAAAGATATCACCTTCAAAACATAAAAATCCCTTGATGTTTCCAAGCAACTACGTCAGTTATGTGGTCAAATTACCGTGATGTTAGTTGTCAACAGTCAGTGGCTTTTACACGAGGAGCTAAGCTCTGGTCTTAGATGGTTTGCCGTTCCAGAAGTGCAAGTACCAACTTTAGTCATACATTTCTCTATTACAAAAAGGATATCTTGGACACCAAGTAAATTGAGATTTAAGTATCCATAACAAATCATTTTCATTGTGCCGTATCAGGTAGTTTTTAATAGCTGCTTATGAAGAATTAAAAAGGTTTTCTCATTAGAATTCTGCTCTCTACTCTTTCAGAAACCTCATCCATCAATGTGACCAAAGATATATCAGATAAAACTCCTCTGCCTTAATCACTAGAGCCCCAATTCAGCCAAGAACTTAACCATGCACAGAACTTTAATTACCTGAACCACTGAAGTCAGTAGGGATTACATGCTTAAAATGGCACATGAGCTTAAGTGAATTCTTGAGCAAGGTCCTACAAAAGCCGTTATTTTAATGCACATATGATAAAACTGTCATGTGGCAGGAATTTAAAAGAGAAAATAAATGTTTTTAATTTTTTTTCTTTTTTTTCTTCTTTTGTAGGGGCACACATTTGTTCCTGTGATGATTTATAGCTATCAATAATCTTCAACAGTGGTTGCCTTATCTACTATTCTGGCGTCTTCTGCTCTTGTTAGTAAACAGAAAAGAACTATTAAACACAAAGCCAAGTACTCTTAATCTGAAGAGAGAGACTTTGTACAGTATGTTCTGTACAAAACTGAAAGACTTGAAGATCACAGGGGAATGTCCTTTCTCCTTACTGACTCAAAGTCACATTACTGAGGAACATGACAAGGACTGCACAGAAAACAGCTCTAGAGCAGCTTTGCCCATCTGCAAAGAGGTGCATGAAAAAGATGCTCAAGGAAACCATCCACAAAGGAAAACGAGCAGAAGTAGAGTGTACCTGCACACATTAACTGAAAGCATCTGCAAACTAATCTTTCCTGAGGTAAATAGATACTGCATGATAATAATAATTTAATAGCATTTAATTATAAATATTAAAAAAGCATTTTATGCAAGACTTTAGATGTAAGCCTTTAGAAAGTTCTTTTGACTTCAAAGTTTGTGTTTTTATGTAGTTCTGCATAGTTTATATCCTCATTTTGTCCTCTTTCATTCCTTCTGGATACAATTTTGCCACAGTCAGTTTTGTACACTTTCATACCATCCCTTCCACTGTATTTCCATATATCTTTGTCTTGTATTTGCAACCTTCCACTGGATCATTTTAATTGTTCCTTTTAATTCCATGTATTTCTGTAGCAATTTTTTTACGTAGAGATACAGTTAGAGAAACTCCACCTTGTTACCTAATTATGTAAATTCTGTGATCACCTCATTAATTCACCTAACTGAATCCATACTGCTATGTACATTAGCCATTATCACAAAAAAAAAAAATAAATAGCTGCTTTCACCTATTATGATGCTCATCTCCTTCCATACTATTTTTAAAGACATTACTGTCTCTGTTTACCACAAAAGTATTATGTCTCTGCTCAACTCAACTGAAAATACATACAGTGCGCGCATAGTAGTTTGCTTGAGTGGGGATGAATACCATGGTTTATCTCTGTAAAAAGAACATGAAAAATGCAGCTCCATAACATTCAACACTTGGGCTTGCCTCTGTTCTGTGGAAAGTGTGAAGGAATTGACTGGTATATATTTGGACTACAAATGGCAAATGGCCAACTCAGTTGATTACAACATTCAGTCTACCTTACTAAATGTGCTGGAGTTTGTTAAATCTATTTGCAGATCTATTTTCGCAACTCTGCATCTATTACCCTTTTTTTTAAAACTCTACATTATCAATTTTTGATAGACCCCTTTTACCTCTGCTGCACTTACACAGAAGAAATTAATCCCTTTAAGCTGATCTTTAAACGCATAAAGGAAAGGACTTTTACTCAAGAATGAACTGGCAAAGCATCCCTTCTATGGTGTCACGATTGCTGTATTGCTTTTTTAGTATACAGTTGTTGGTGCGATTCTTAATGAAATAATTGTGGGTTTTTTTCTTTAAAAGAGTGGTATAGATGTATGCAGCCGTCTATTATATAACCACGATAGGCTAGTTCATCAGCTGGGACAGAAACTTGGTAAAGTCAAGGGTATTATGATGAGGAGCTACTGAAGTTCAAGATTATTGTCACTTGGAACTTTGTCCAAGTATAGCAGTCTGTTCTCATGCTGATTTGGGCTCAAGACCTAAGCATCTTCGCAATCCCAGTTCTCCATAGAAGTGTTTTGTTTGTTTAAAAACATATTTTTCATTGCTTAGATACTTTATAGTGCCTTACTTAACCATCAGTGACTAACATCATCTTCTTTCCAATTGGAAACTGCAAAACAGGGGGCCGCATCATGACCCCAATTGATTCATGAACTCCTCATGAAAGCAGTGAGTTGTGCATGGAAGTACTGGACGTAGTGAATTCAGAACAACTGTTGATTAAATTTCAGACACAATGTAGTGCATGTGATTGTTTTATTTGCTTCTTTGGATGTTTACAGAAATATAGAGAACGTTGCTCAGAGATAACTAATGAATTGGGTGGTGTTCCACTTACTCCACCAGTTTATACACAGATGTAACTTACATTGTGTTCATATACATGCCAGAACAGTTGTTCAATTTAGATTTTTGCTTGGAAAAACTCTCCAGAATATATTGCCATGCTTTCACATGATATTTTCTTCGTGTGTGCAGACTTTCCTTTTGAAAATACAAAAAGCAAAAGATGCAGTAGAAAATGCTAGTTTCTTCAGGGAACGAGAACCAAAGAAAAGCCAGAGCACAGCAAGCCTCACAGCCAAATTCTATCATGGCAATATAGTACTGTTCTATGACCCTGCTTTGATGGGAAGTTTGGGTTTCAAATGATCAGAGACTACATACATAAGACAGCTTTACTGGCCCCAGCAATTTGAAATATAAATGTTTGGAAAGTGTTGTATCTGTTCCAATTAGGAACTACAGAAAGGATCTACAACCACAGGATTGAGGTAAATTAAGGTAAATCTTCATGATACTCTAAAGGGTCTTTTATTACAAGATCCTTTTACACAGGTTTTCTACAGTGACTAGATTTTAATCTGGAGGATATTTGCGTTTGCAGCATACATAACCGAAATTCTTCTTTTTCCACAAATATAAAATAAATGGTTCTAACATTGTCTTGAAATGCTATAGTCTTGAAAACAGAAAAGAAGGTAATCTGAAGCACAGAATGCTAGCTTGATCTTTTATAGCTCCATTTGAAAGTCTGTTACCTTTTGCAATTTCAGTCTTGACATTTCTGTTACTAATTACTAGTTAGAAGAGCCACTTTTTACTGTTTTGCTGTGGGCATAATGCAGAATATAACTGCCTTACTGCCTTTTTCTGTTAGGAGAATATATTTTAAACTGAAAAGATTTCTTTCTGCGTTTTGCATGCACGGTAGGGTGGTATTTGGGGGAGGAGGGGAGGGATGTGTTATAATAGAAAATTGGGTTAGTTATACTTATGTGTTAGCAGTACTATCTTTATTGCCATCTGAGAATTTGGAGGTAGAGCACATCACTAGATTTAAAATGCACAATCACTGGCACATATCAGCTATAGCGGTACTGGAGCTGAAGACATCAACACAAACTAAACCCCAAACACAGTTATGACATGCTGTTTCTAAGAACTATACCATCTTGAAAAAAGATGTTGGTCCCAAGGACAGCAAAGTAAATCTCTGTATAAAAATACTATTCTTATGATTAATTTTTCAGCAATGACATTTTAATCAACATAGCTTTTTTTCTTCCCCAGTTTGAAAGGCTAAATCTTGCACTTCAGAGAACACTTGCAAAACACAGAATAAAAGAAATCAGGTGTGTATGTGTAATGGGTTTGCCACTAACTTCACAGCAAAAATGTTTTGCAGACAGTTTATAAGGACTGGCTTGGTGAGTGGAAATCAGAACTTCTGGAATCTGTTTTCAATTATCTTGTCAAATATGGTGTGTAACTTTTCATGTAATATAAGTTAATAAATGATTTATTATATTTTAAAATATTCACAAATATTTAAATCACTCAGAACTTTGACTTAATGGGCAAATTTAGCCATCTGTGTAGGGAAACAGGCAAGGACTGTTTAAAATAAGCAAGAGTTTTGGAGGAACTCAGAGACTACTTGGGCATAGATGGAAAGACAAACATGGTTGTATATGGATCTAGCCCAGTGTTTCTAAGATCCCAGGAAAATAATTTCAAATGCAAAAAATTAGTATACTACAAAAAAAAAAATTGGCTTCTGATACAGTGAACAATCATACGCTACAGTTACTGACATGTTTTCCCTGGGCTCACTTGGCTTCTGGTTTCTGTTTCTGAGCAACTCAGCTTGATTTTCAGCACTCCTTAGTACTAATCCAATATTAATCATTTGAGCCTTGAAGGGAGTAGGAATTTTCTTAGTGTGTCATTAAACATTGAGGATTCAATTTATTGAATGTATCTGAAAAAGCATCTCAGTTTAAATCTCCTTTCAAAAGTGGAGAAAAATAATGACATTGGAAAATACACTGTTGCTCACCTTGGTAAGAATAGATAATAACAATGTATCTTTTAAATTATACTTGATATTTTTAAATCACTTCACATTCATTGACTGAATCAAAGATAGCTGGTCAGATGTGCATTGCAATTGCTGACTGTCTTATTGATGTGAATATTTTCCCTATCTTTTATTATGTGTTGTTGCCTGGCATATCAGTTTGAAACAAAAAATTATTATGCTATTCTGAATGATGTAATAATGCAAATGTAAAACAGATCTAAATGTCTGTATTGCTTTTGCATATAAATATATCTAAGATATTTCAAGTGAATAAATTCAGAAAGCATGCATCATAAGCTTATTGCTTATATGGAGGTTAATCTAAGCTACTAAGCTACATGTCCGTCTCATCATTTTGGGTCTGACGTTCAGGTTGACATGTATTGACCTCAGAGAACTGAGGGCTGCAGTTTTCTGTCACAGAATCTGGATTAATACCAATGAACAAGTAATTTTGAAGTTAATAGCTGTTATTGGTATTTCCTCTCAAAATAGATGTACCTTCTCACCTTTTTTGAATTTAATGCAATGTAATTCCAATAAATGCTTGAATATAAATTCCAATTGTATTTAACAATATATTTCGAAATACAGTTATGGCTTCAAGCAAAATCACGAATCAAACAAAAAACCATAACTGTTGCAACCTAAGAGTTTTTAATCAATGACAGTCTATATCATTTGGCCTCAATCCATAATCTAAACTCAGACCACTAAAACTTTAATTTATCACAAATGCACAGGATAATCTAAGATCCCGCCAAGACCCTATCTTGAATTAATGAACATTAAAGACAGGGTAGGTAACTTCTGTTAACTTACTATTTTTACCATGTTTATCTTGATTTTTCAGGGGGTTTATTTATATTTTTATGATCTTTACAGAATAACTGGGGATAGAGAAGATTTTGAAAAAATAATCAGTGATCATGCCAATGCCGCAGGTAACATACGCTTGTTTAATAACAGATATATATATAAATATAGAGCTTATATATGTTATATATATAAAATAATATATTATATATAAATTAGTCTTGTTGCTAAGAAAGAATTTCCTCCATGTAAGGGCTACAGTGATGCTGACAAAACAGAGCCTAAACTGTGATGTCTGCAACTAACAGTTCAGAGTGTCAAAATTTGAGTTAAAAGACAAGTTTCTCAAGTCTGAGCTGTCGTAGAATCATCCACCCATAAGATCCAACATCTAGAGCGAGTTGTAACATACATTATGTAATAAATTACAGCTTTATACTCTGGAAAAACTGTTTGATCCTTTTCATCTTCTGAAGGACTAGTCTGTCAGAAGAGAACTGCTGTAATTTTCAGTATGGAACTCACTGGCTACTTCTGTAATAGTAAATTAATATTTCTAAGAACTGAAACGTGGTCTTCTGTACACTTAAACTGTTAAGCTGGTCCCGGTACACAGTTGGCCTGTGACAGATAACACTTTTCGAAATGATTCCCAGTAACAGTTGGGAAGCTGGAACATTCCCAACAGTCAGTCTGCGTGCAGCTATCCTGTTAAAACAAATTTACTAGCAAAGAGGTGAGCTGTTCTGTGCCAATTGGCCTCAGTGCGCTGGAATATTCCTAGGGCCATTTAATTTATTGGATCAGGCGTAGTACTTATATCTGCATGTGTGCACAGATGCTTTTTTATTCTTACTTTTTTATTCTCATTTTAAGTTTTCAAATTTTTATTTTATTTATTTATATCAAACTAAGGGAATTGGGTTAAATCCTGTGCCAAAATGTGCATTCATTCTGTCTACATCTCTACAAAGAACACGGAGACTTGGATCTTTCCAAACTACAACCTATTGTCTCCGTTTTCCAGGCACCACAAGTATGTCTTTGGTTACAGCAGGACTCCTAAATGAGAGGGCCCTCAGGTGTCAGTGCTGGATCAGGGAAGGATATTGCTAATTTGATTTGGTCTAGCATGAAAAAAAGTGGAGGTTAGCCTGAGATTCAGTGTGATGAGTGCAGTTCTGATTAAAATGTGGTTCCATGCAGGTGTTCCTGTGGAGTCTCTACGGGAATCTCTTGGTGAAGAGCTATTCAAAATATGCTATGAAGAGGATGAGCACATATTAGGGGTTATTGGAGGAACCCTTAAGGACTTCTTGAACAGTTTCACTACTCTGCTGAAGCAGAGTAGCCACAGCCAAGAAGCAGGAAAAAAGGACAGACTTGAAGATGCCTCCATATTATGCCTGGAGAAAGATCAGGACTTCTTAAATGTGTATTATTTCTTTCCTAAGAAAATCACGAGTCTTATTCTGTCTGGTATTATTAAGGCAGCAGCTCATATTTTGTATGAAACTGAGGTGGAAGTGATGCTCATGCCTCCTTGTTTCCATAATGACTGCACTGAGTTTGCTAATCAGCCTTATTTGCTGTACTCTATACAAGTCAAAAGTGCAAAACCTTCCTTATCTCCATGTAAACCACAGTCTTCACTTGTGATTCCTGCCTCTGTGTTCTGTAAGACTTTCCCATTTCATTTTATGTTTGACAAGGATATGTCAGTTCTTCAAATTGGAAATGGGATAAGAAGACTTTTGACCAGGAGAGAATTTCAAGCTAAGCCCAATTTTGAAGAGTATTTTGAAATTCTTACCCCCAAAGTAAGCTGCACTTTTAGTGGAATAATGACAATGCTAAATATGCAGTTTACTGTACGAGTCAGAAGATGGGATAATACTGATATGAAATCATCCATGGTAAGAGACTTTTTATAACCATTACTTCTGTGAGGAAATTGTTTTCTTCAGATAGCCACAAAACATGGCACACTTTGCATTTTCTATCTCTCAGCACCTAATAAGACTGAATAATAATGATTTATTGAGGTGCTCTAATATAATTCATATTCTGAAGCCAATATTAAGTCAAAATTCTGCTTTAGGACTTTTACATAAGTAAAATCTGACTGTTAACTTGATTTTATAAAAAAAAATTGAAATATTGAGAGAAACTCAGTAAATTGAGATAAAGCCCACGAGATGTCATGCTGCTGAGAATAAGGGCATCTCCAACACAAAGACAGTGGCAGCGAAAGCTTTACCAAAGTGCCCCTGAATCATCTGGAAATCACAGCTCTAGGATTTTGGGAAAAAAGTAGACATTTCCTGTGCTAATTCAGCCTTTGGTATTTTGGGATCCTTGATGTTCTTATATTTTCATCAGATGCAATCACCAATCCCACTTAGTTTCAGCTGATGGGATTACTGACTAGCTTTGCTGAAGCTGGGTCTGTGGCAAATTACCTGGGACAGTAAAAAACATTGAATGCTTTTATTCATCACTGCCCCCAGCTGAATTCCAGCTTATCCCTGAGGTGCTCTGGGATGAATTACCAGTTCAGACTAAACACTCCAAGAACTTAAATGAAGAATTGTAATAAAGGATTCACCCAGTTATTAATGAAGTGGGAAAAAATGTAGCACTGATTAGCTACTTCATCTCAGATCCATTTCTGCACTAGGCAAGTTTAATGATTACAAGAGGTAATAGACTCTGCTTTACTTTTGCATATTCTTACATATGCAAATGTAACAGGTTTTCTTCAAAAAAAGGTGTGTCAAAGCAATGTCAAGAGGAGCTCTGCAGCACCTTGCACATTACACAGCTGAATACAGAAGGGACATAAAACCACTTTTTTAGATTATTAAAATGGGATATTTCTGCCATTTATGCCTTTAATTTTAAATTGCAGTGAGTACTGAACATCCTGCGATAAAATTGAAGCAAATTTTCTCACTTTATTTTACAAAGAAAGTGGTGCATGAACTAAACACTAGAGTTATTAGCAGAAATTCACAGGCCAGTATAGTCAGTAACATTTTATCAATAGACAAAACCACATAAAATTATTCTTTTGGGTTTTCTTCCTAAGCTAAAACTGGTACTGATACTCAAACATAATTAGGTGTTTATTCTTAAGTTGTGGTCTAACTTTTTACCAGAAGGCTCAAGCAAAATAAACTTATTTGATGGCTCTATGATTTTCTGTACCCCATGTTTTCTCTTAAGCAACTAAATGAAAAGGTAAGGAATATGGACCAGTCTGATTTTCCTACGTTTCAGCAAAATGTATTTCCTCTAAAACTTGTTGCTTCTAAACCATTACCATGCATGTTTTGCATGAATTCTTGTTTCTGTAACTGTTTCAGGTAATGGATCTTAAAGGCCAAATGATCTATATTTTTGAATCCAGTGCCATCCTATTCTTGGGATCTCCTTGTGTGGATAGACTAGAAGATTTTACAGGACGTGGACTGTACCTCTCAGATATTCCCATTCACAATGCATTGAGAGATGTTGTTCTGATAGGAGAGCAAGCCAGAGCTCAGGATGGACTGAAGAAGAGGTTAGGAAAGCTAAAAGCAACCCTTGAGCAGGCCCATCAAGCACTTGAAGAAGAAAAGAAGAAGACCGTAGATCTTCTGTTTTCAATTTTTCCGGGAGAGGTTGCTCAGCAGCTGTGGCAGGGACAAGTTGTGCAAGCCAAGAAATTTAATAATGTCACAATGCTTTTCTCTGACATTGTTGGATTCACTGCCATCTGTTCCCAGTGCTCACCTATGCAGGTTATCACCATGCTTAATGAGCTTTATACTCGCTTTGATTACCAATGTGGAGAGCTAGATGTCTACAAGGTACACAATTCATTGCATTTCTGTGGGGTTCTGGGGCAGGAAAGGAAATTAAGACTAAATGGGACAGAGGATAATACTAGTGCAAAAATTATTTTGCCGTAAACCCTCATTATAGGACAAATTAAGGTAAATCACAAAACAAACAAACAAAAAAATCAACAGAATCAGCTGTTCATGCAGCCAAGAGAGAAACCCATCAAAACTTAAGAGTTAATTTTAAAAATTAATTTCAATGACAGTGGTGTGAATCCAGAGTCAATAGGTGTTTAATGTAGATATGGGTACCTGACAGCAGGTGAACAAGAAAAAGTATTTTAGCATGATGCCCAGTAATAAATACAAGTTGTGCAGTTTTTCCTTTTGAATGATACTGCAGGATTTGACCAGGACTTAAATTATTTAGCAGGACAAATAAGACTCAGTCAATACATGGGTACAATTCTTACTGAAGCCACAGGCTATTCTTTTATATGTCAAACAGTGTAAGACTAAGGAACAAATATGCCTGTTTTAGGTTGAGACTATTGGAGATGCCTACTGTGTCGCTGGAGGTTTACACAAAGAAAGTGAAACACATGCTGTTCAAATAGCATTGATGGCCCTGAAGATGATGGAGCTGTCAGATGAGGTGGTGTCTCCCCATGGCGAGCCTATCAAGGTTATATATTTTACTGTATTTTATATGGTTAAAGTGAGCATTTTTGTTTGTTTAGTTGCTTTTGGGGTTTTTGTCTCAAGGGATTTTCACATAATTGCATCAACTCAGACAAGTTTGGGAATCAAGTGTGTATGGCTGGAGAGGCTGACCTTTTTAGTTCAATGAATGAGAGTTTTGTGGAGAGGTAAAGATGAAACAGAGATCTGAAAATCAACCCAAAAGGCTTAAATGCAGTGAAATCAATAGGTGCATACTGACATGCTGCAGTTTTTGTCTCAGTAGCAATAAATTTGTCAGTGACATGGAATACTGTGTTACTGTTTTCTAATGAGGAGACTAATTCTCTCTCAAAATTAGACACAATGAGAACATGTAAGTCTTTTGAGGCAACAGGTATAAATACAAATCATCAAAGACATGTTCTGATTGCAGTAATCCACACATCTTTAAAGGATTCTATTGCTCTTCTTGGTTTACAGTCAGATACTGAACCACTACCATAAGACAATGGTGTTAATACTGTCAAAGCAACTGTTAGATTCATGGTACTTATATTTATGGCTTCCTTTCAATAAGGACTTATGCATGTACTAAACTTTTCAAGTAGGTTTACCTCTCACTGAGAAAAAAAGAGAAAGGCCTGGGTGTATCAGAAATGATGTGGACCTTCTACTAAGTTCAAATGTCCTGGAAGGGGGTCCTGTTATTTTTAATACAAGTGTCTGAGTTCATTAAGTCTTTCATTTGCTCATTTTTAACATTTATCTGTTCATTTGTTTCTTTAGAAAACTTCAGCTTCTTTGATTTCAGATTCAGATTTGTATTCCAAGACAAAGAAAATGGTTATTAAGAGGATTACATGCTCCACATTTATCACAGAGAACAGCAGTATTATATTATAAATAAATGTTGTTCTTTTTGTTTTTCACAATATCAAATTAAATTACACTTAAGAAAATCTGGAAACATCTTTACAATATTATGTTTCTAATTTCCATGCAAATGCTACCTCTGTAATTTTGAATGAGGCATGCTATTAAATTTTAAAAAGTAATTTTAAAATAGGGAGAAAAAAATTGTATTGTATAGGTACCTACTATAAGCTTCTTAAAAGAAAACTGAATCTTTCTATTTTTAATGAAAGCATACATGTATTTTAATGAAATGCTTCATGAAAGCATTAGCTGTTTTGCAAAGCAACAAATATGTCACAGTCTACAGTCATTTTATTTACAAGTCATCAAATAAAAAGGCGTGACTGCAAACTGCTTACTTTAAGTCAGACTTGTATGTTGATGTACATATTTCAGCCATCTTTGCTGTGTGGGTCGATTTTACTTTTGTTGCAGGCTTTTCTGCTTTTCCACTCAAAATTAGAAATTGTGAATTCTTCATAATGATATGGTATTATCTTGGTATGAAAAGAGTAGCATACATAGAAGATACGCAAGCTTCCTGACATCATGCCATTATTGTGTGAGTGCTATTCTGAAGAAAACATATCTGCATATTTGTAATGNGCAGAAGCAGTTAAGCAAAACAAAAAATCTGAGTATGAGTTACAAAGAACAGGTATCAAAATGTTTGAACTGCCATATAATTTGATTAATTATCAAAATTCTGTACGCTGGGATTGACATTTACTCCATGTGCGACCTTGCCAACAGAGTTCAGTTGGAACTACAGCATATATGTGTTGTCTTTGCTATTCCCTAAGACTTGTCTTCTGACCTTAACAGCAAAGCAAGTACTATTCATTAAATGTCACCAGTCTAACAACATTGTATCATGTAATTCCTCCCAGGAAAGTATCCAAGTGTTGTAGTAACTCCTGCTGATGTTTCTAGATTAATTTACTGCCACAGAGCCCAGCATTATCACAGTCATACAGATGAAGGATTACTTACTATAAATGCAAAGCAAGGTAAACTTCAGCTAGTTTCCTCTCCACAAGCAGTGATGACCAGAATACGGACATTTTAGGGAGACTACTAACTCAATTTATATTAGTAACTCATTCTTTGTGGGTTTTTTTAATAGAGGAAGAATTTATAAAACTGACTTTAAACATTTTATTTTACCTAATAATGCTGTTTTCTGTCTTTTATTTCAAGATGCGTATTGGCCTTCATTCTGGATCTGTCTTTGCTGGAGTTGTTGGGGTTAAAATGCCTCGTTATTGCCTTTTTGGAAATAATGTAACCCTTGCCAATAAGTTTGAATCTTGCAGTATACCTAGAAAAATAAATGTCAGCCCAACAACTTACAGGTACAGTGCTTCATATTGGTAAAATGTCCACCTGAAGTAGTTACTCTAATAGTTCATTACCTTCCTTTCTCTCTGAAATACTGCTGTTTATTTTCCTTTTTCTCTCTTTATCTGACTGCTCATGAATGCACCATGGTTATTTTTAGTCAGAATGCAACCAGCAGCAGCAAAAAAAAAGATGAAACAGAACAGCTAATATTTATTTTTCAGATGTTACATTTAAAATCAGTGGACTGTCTGGGCCAATTTTGCTTCTTACCCCGCAGCTGTACACCTCTTGCTTTTTTTTTTCCCCTTCTCTCATATAGTTGGTTCCTCTTTGAGCCACGTGGCTTTCAGTGTGAACTGGATGCCAAACTGGCTGCAGGTGCCCTTGAAAATAACAACCGAACTGAAGAATTGTTAAACATGACCCTACACATCTTCATTCTCTTTTGGTTAGGGAAGATGAATGAATAGGATGCAATGAATCAACCACGCCAGTGTTTAGTTTATACAGGTCTTGGTCCCAACTCAGTTTAAACCTCTTAGTATGGAAGTTAGGCTGTACACTGAGTCTATCCACATTTTTCATAACGTGTAGTACATGATTATGCAGACAGCTAGCAGGCTTTTCCATGGGAAATACAGCCTAATACTCTCTTTGTATTACCTTTTTAGTTGTACTTAAAAATCACCTTGCAACATGTTCATGGCCAAGTAATAGTGTCTTATAGGTGCCAGGCAAAATAATAGGAAACTGGTTTGAATTTGATGGTTAGCAACAGTCTACATCTGTATTATTCCAGGTCCAGGTCTGAATTTTATGCCGCTGAGCTGATAGACGTGATTATTTCTTCCAGAGTGGCCAAAAGGTTTACAAGAATGAACTGTAGAGAGTGAATCTGCTATTGGAAAGTGATACGGCTGGCTTGGCAAAATAACCAGAAATATGGATATAAAGTATTTTTTCCTTTTAAGGAAGCGCTGCTACCCGCACTGTAGCCTGGACAGTCAGTTGTTCCTACTCAGCTTGTACCCACTGCCATGTATCCAATAATGCCTTGTGGCAAGGTTCTGGGGCCAATGTCAGACAGAGAATTTGGTACAGGATCCTGACATCCACTGCAGCATGTGCTATGTGACTTACAGAATGCCAAGCTTTAGATTATCTTGTATAGGTGATTTAGATAAAAGTAGTACAGGTATTACGGCACACAGCAAGTAACCTTTTTGATCATTAACAAATACAGAGATAGCATTAGCATCACCAGTGCTTATGTATGTCAGAAGAACAGTACTGGCCAACAGTGATTTTTTTTCCATGTCTGTATGGAAAATCACTTTGAATGATACTGGCTACAGTCTTTTCTTAAAACAATCAGATACTTTGTCCACACAAGATTTGGCTATAACTTATGGCATAAGTAGGTTTCTGCATGGCTCTGTATTCATCTCAAGAGAATATTCGAAATGAGTACACTGTTGAAACAAAGAGAGAATTAATTCTCTGAGTGCCTAGAAAATAGGCAATTTGGTTAAAGGGTGAACTATTGCTATTATTGTTGTGGTATGTTTGTTTTTTTCCCTGAATGAATGATGTGTAAACCTCCTTTTTGGTTAGTGTTTTTTTCTTTTTGATTGGTACACCAATTCTAAACACATATTGATAACATTATGACACCTTGTACAACTCTTGTATATAGCAATAATTGTTTGGAAGCTTAGATACCGGTCATCATTATTTACCCCTACAGATTAGCAATCTTTGTTTCAGATACAGAGGACCACTGGATTTAGTGGACCCATGTGTGAAAAAGCAAAATTACTAGAATTGGTAAGAGGGTCTGAATAGTTTAGTTAAATAAGTTTTTCAGTATTTCCTTAGTTGAAACACTAATTATGGTGCCTGTTTCATGTGCGAATCTGAGCTAGCTTTCAGTACTAAATAACTTTTGAAAATCTTTACAACAAACATAGCACCTACATTTAAAACTTTGACAAGACAAAAAAGGAGAGGCAATACTCTTGTTTGTTCTGGTGCACAAGCTAATAGGTTATCAAGTTTACCAAATAAACAGTATTTTTTAATATTTTCAGTAAATAACATATAAATATTAAATTAGATTCTGCCCTGCTACATTCTGCCCTGCCCTACATGAAGAATTATTGAATGTCTGCACTTGTAGTAACAATTAGTGACTGATTCATTTTTAATGAAGATTATTCATTTTTGTTCTAGGTTGTTAAAGGAATATCCAGGTTTTGTGTTTACACCTCGCTCAAGAGAAGAGCTTCCACCAAATTTTCCCAGTGATATCCCTGGAATTTGTTATTTTCTGGATGCTTATATTCAAGGAACAAGCTCAGAGACTTGGTTTCAAAAGAGAGATTTGGGAGATGGCAATGCTAATTTTTTGGGTGAGGAAACAGGAATAGACTAAATTGTACATTCACAGGTGTATAAGATGAATTTATAAATACTTTGATTTTTTTTTGTATAAATTGAAAATTTTTAAAAATGTATGAAACATGAAAGCACTTTAGATTGTTAACACCTGAAAGCCAGTATTAAAATTTCAGGAAGTATGTCACTGACTACTTTTTATTTTTTCTTTGCATAAGGAACATAGTCATTAAAATAATGTTGTAACTTCACTGTTGAAAATGCTACTAAAAACTACATTTTCCCTGTGGTAATTTGTAAGTTCTACATAACAATTCTCTCAGTTCGCTCTGTGCTGAGCATTCTAGATGTATTATACATGCAGTGTGTCAGGAAACGTAATGTGCAAGTGATGCAGCCACATGCAGTGTTGTGAGCTGGTGCTTATCAATGACTATTGAAATATATTTTCTTAGTGATTCCATAAGAAAATATCCATTAAAATATTGTCATTGCTATCACATACTCCTTTCAGTGCATCATTTGAGCCCCATCCTAGAAGCTGCTGACCATCTCCTAACACTGACTGGAGTCAATGTGTTGAGGGTGCTCGGCATCTTCTGGATCAGGCTGCTAACTGTAGCTAATACACAGATGCATAGCAGAGTTTGCTGCTTACTGTTTCATGAACTTTATTTCGTGTATAAAATGAATATAGAATAAAACACTGTATAATCACATACTAGAGTCTCTGTAATCATCAAACAATATTTTAGTTCTTGGGGTTTTTAAAATACTTTACAAAATAATATGCATTTGCTGTTATGTATTAGAGCAATAAATGTTTTCCTTTTGTTGTCAGTTAAATTTGAAATGTTTTAAAAGTGTAATATAACATGCTTTGGAGTGTTTGCTTAGAAAGGAAATTCCAGTCAGACTGTATGAAACGGAACAGAAGCACACCAGTTTAAAGCTAGGATCCTTATTCAAGGACAGCAATGTGGGTATGACATGTTATTGAAATGCCTATGGTATGCTCAATATAAAATTGCCAGTAGAATCTACAGGTGAACAGAAATGCTTTAAAACATATGAACACATATACAAATATTACTACAATACAAGCTTTTCTATTGTGGATGGTGGAACATGAGTGGAGAACTCTGAAGGGTCTGCCTCCAGAACTGGTAGAATAGAGTTAGTCACGAGTCCTGAGTTTCGGATTCTACCTCTCTAACTAGCAGACCCATCTGCACAGAAATTTCTCTGTGCCACAGTGTGATCCCAACTGCACTGCTTACACACATACAAATATTTCCAGTAGTATCAAGTATTATTAGTCATTATTCTAATCTCTTAAACTCCTGGGTTTTGGTATATCAAGCCATAAAAGTCTTTCTTTAAGGTACTTGCCACTGAATCAGATTTTGCTCTCTGAATATTTACAGGGAGCAATTACAATAGAGTAAGATGCCATTCTGTTCATTTTCTGAACTTGACTGGTTCGTTCTGAAGCTCGACATACTGTCTATCGTACTGCTTTGCAGTAGAAACTCATACAGAATCTGTACCATCAGAGCCTTGAGAAAAATCCTTATAAGGGACCAGCACTAAGAACATTTTAAAAGCATATTTTAATTGAGATTTCCTGTAAGCAGCATTTGAACAAAACTTGAAACTGCCATTGCTTCAGGTCTCCTATATCCATCAAAGACTCTTAGATGATCTTAAAGGTCTTTTCCAACCTCAACGATTCTATGATTCTGTGAAATAATTCTGTGACACAAAAATGGAACCTGAAAGTCTCTCTCTATATTATATATATAAACACATCTCTCTTGCATGTGCCATATATATACACACACATGTACAAGCATACATATTTGTAATATTTTTAACAGCAGTGTTTCAAGGAAACAAGAACTATGCAAACCTTGGTGACTGATCTTTGCAATATTATTTTGATGAGAAAATTCTGTTGTATCGACATAAATACTCAGAGATTAGTAGCAGTCCCATGTGGGTGCTCATGGATTTAGAAATGTGGGAGTATTTGACTACTGACTCTTAAGTAGGCTCGTGAAATTAAGCCAGTAATGACTGAAGTCAGTAGGAATCTATCCATCCCTGTCATCTGTTGAATGTTAAAAAACAAATAGGCTTTTCAATAAAAAGGATCTCTTACTCCATATCTACTGAATGGGGGGGACTCAGGAGTGAATTTCATTTTCTCCCTGGGAAAGAACTATTGCAGGACTAGATGGTGGCCATTCTCAAAGCCAGATTTCATATAAATCTGTCATTCAGTAGGATGTACATCAGGGCAGCTCCTGACACCTTCCTAAGTGTATCTCTGTAAAATAAAATGTGCCCTAGGCCAAAGTTCTTATTACAGATCGAATTCATCTTCCAACTTTACTTTTTATAACTATTTTTTAATACAGCCTAGGCCACATTACCAGCTAGGATAGAATTGCTGTAGAATTCTTTTTTATTACACTAACTTTTTTTCTGAAAAGTTCAAAGCATTCCCATGTCTACTTCAGCCTTAGTTCAGAGAAGAATCCTGGTAAGGCACTTAAGTGTACACATAAAGCAATATGCTTGAATCTCAGTGAAGTAAATAGGATCTAGGCACATATCTAAGACAATGATTCAAGAAAGTGCTTTAAATTGTACTGGTGTTCAGACCTGTTCCACAAAAAAACCCACAAGTCTATGTTTAGCTTTAAGCATAACTTAAGAATTTAGGTCTCGCTGAAGCTGTTCCTCTGTTTAAGTTTTTCACTGAATGAATATGTATTTAATAAGGGACAATTATTTTTAACTAATCTTTTCACTTAAATCAAAGCCAATGGAAAAAAAAATAATCAGAAAGCCAGTAAGTGAATTGTTGAGATAAACAAAAGGAAGGCAATTTAACTGATATAATACTGGGAGATTTTGCAAGGAAATAAAACAGTTGTTTTTAAGCTGATGTCTTGTATAGTATTATGTTATATGATATCATGAAAGTCTTCAGACTATGCAATGCTATTTACATAAATATAGAAATATCTTAGTATTATGTCCAGAAACAGTTTTGTTATTATGTGAATTTTTATTAGTTCATGAAGATTCTGTGGGGTTGGTTCCTGTTCACATTTACACTATGCAATGGAAGATACAGTTTTATCACAACTGCAATTTCTTTGCCAAAGAGGTGTAAAGGGCCCTTGAAATAAACAAAAAGTGGATCCTTTGAATCTTAACAGTGACACAGCTAAAGTAAAAGCTATAGCAAAAGAATTTAACTAATTATATTTGATTCAGGCAAGACCTGATAAGGTTTCAGGGAGATGTTGGAAAAAAAATCTCATTGCTGGTGTCAGAGGAAGCTCAATTAGTGTGGAGCTGATGTTTTCATTCTCTCTGAACTGCTGTGCAAAAGCAAAGCAAATGATTCACAAAAACTGGCAAAACAGTGACGTGCACAGATAATCAAGCCCCAGAACAGATCTACTTTTTCCTATGAAATCTTACAGAAGAAGAATTCAGAACTCCCCCAAACCCAGTTTATTTCTCCCATCATTTTCTTTTGCATTCTCTGCAGAAACAGCTGCAACATATAATACAGGAGGCAAAATCACTATTTCCAGCTGAAAGCCATCAGAGTTAAGGGCAATTTCTCTTGAATCTTGGCAAGGGGACCCTTTTGTAAACCCCACCCATCCTATAACCTAGCAGGCCACTCTAGCTGCTACCATTCTTTATGCCTGCTCATTGTTCTGCAAAAGCAGTAGAAGGGGAGTTTTTGTTTCCTGTAACAGCAATAATTTGTTGTGGCTATTTGCCATATAGTGTACAAGGGACTGAGCTGCTTTCAAAGCCCTGTTCCAGTTTATCAGAAGTCAGCTTGGCAGGAACCGAATTTAACTCTGAGGCTGTTTCTGAAAAGAAAGCTAGGACTTTATTTTCTACCTCTAAAGTCTGCAAGATGTGTGCCACAACAGTCTTTAGAGACCTCTAAAACCACTTCTGATGGTATGACTGCTCTGGCTGCTCACAACTGCATAGGAAGAAAATAATGAGATAAAAGCTTTTTTTTTTTGCTTTTATTTTTTTTGATATCCCAATGCCATTTGCATGAGTTCATTGGCAGTCCTTTTCTGCAGAGCAAAGGGAAAGAGTAAAACTCACTGTCTTATGTTACTCAGCATTACTCTTATACTGAAGCACAAATGAAAGATGGAAGATATCAATGGTTCTGGAACCTCTGCTACATCCAGATGCAACAGTTTAAAGATATTTACTCTCCTGAGCCCAAACAGTAGGATCTGAATGTTAAATATGCAATTAGGCTGGAACATGAAGCTGGAGAGCCAGTCAAAGAAATAATAAACTGTGAAAGAATCTACAACAAAGTAAACAACCTTATAAAGTTGTGTGTCTCATCTGCTTCAGCAGATTTTTGGTGCTGACAGTAAAGTCAAGCTGAGCCAGTGGTTTCCTAATATAAATGGAAATAAGCATACTGCTTTGCAGCCCCATTATAAGGCCGCCTTTGAAGATCCATGCTGAAATTGTTTCCCATCTTCTGAGCAGTACAAAGCTACAGATTCTTGTGCCACTACACCAACAAATGCCATGTTTATATGAGTATCCTGCACACACAGCATGTAATGGGAAATAACCTAAAGGAATACATGCAGTAACATCCCAAGGATGTGAAAAGGGGCAGATTAAGTCATAGATACACATCGACTTTTCTGATTTTTTTCAGCCCAAACAAAACCTGCCAAAGAAATATCAAGGACAGTAACATTCCCAGGAGCTTTGGACTACAAGCCTGTGAAAATCAACAGGAGTCTGTCCACTGATTGCAGAAGGTGTTAGGAAAGTTTTGGACATACGATTAGTTTGCTCTGCATGGCTAAGATTACATTCCTCTTATAGGAGGATGCAACAGAGTCCAGAGTTTCTCAAATTACACAGGTTACTGCATTACAGAACACCATTGACATATTGAGGGCTGTTTCAATCATAGCTTGTCAATACCAGTATTGAAAAATGAATGTAATAGTGAAATAGTGTATAGGGGTACAGTAGAAATAATGAATCTTGCTGAAGTGATCTTAAAAAAAGGAGCTTATTTCTGCACCTGAGAAGTATTATTATGACAATCCCAAATGTCAAGTTTCAGACCATTATGATTTGAGACAAATGACTAGAAAATACCCATAATTCACTTTGATGTCAGTAAAGTAACTCCATCTTCAGTAAGTTAAATCCAGGAATACCATATAAGGCAGCATTTTTATTCAGGATTACAGTAACAGTATAAACTGTAAAAGCAAAGTCCAAAGTAAAAAATGTAACTTATTAAAATACTTTGGTTTATAGTGCTTGTGTATTAACACAAACCATATTGAACTGAATGTACATGTTCTTGGCCAGCTAGTGGTTTTACCAAAGTTATTGTCTCAGCAACTGCCCTTTCAAACAGCTTAAAAGGGTCCTATGCTACTTTTTGCTTTCACGGATCTCAACAAGAATTTCCAGATGAAGTTAGCATCTCAAATCAGGAAAAAACACGTATACCATCATTTAAAATGTACAGCAGTTGTTTTTCCCCTGTAATCACTGACTGCAACTCTTTTGGCTTTCTGATGGCCAATGCAGAAAACTCCTGCGAACCACGTTCAGGGAGACACAAAGTGGAAAAGCTTTCTTGTGGATTTCAGTTACAGAAAACACATTCTGAAACATTCCTTTCACACCAGTATTCCATCCCATGTATGTCCCGGTTGTGGCTAATGCCACAGCTACTCTCCCACTCTCAAATACCAAAAAGCAGCTGGGCAGCAAGTCATGAGCTATACCTAGGGCAAAAGGATCCCCAAATGGGAATGTGACTGCATGCTATAGTGAATAAACTGCAGGATTTATGGAAGCGCATCAGATACAGTCCAAATGGTGTGCACAATGCATGTGACCTAACAGTCCTGATACTGATAGGGTCGGGCCTTGAAAACACAGCCCAGTATTAACAGCTTAGTCTGATATGTACTTTATCTTGTTGACTTACAGCCCTTCCTTCAGCTGAAACCAAATCTTGCCTAAGACCTACCAGATAGTCTTGATTCAGCGGGCATCTGGAATAGAGGCTGGTCCCTCTCAGCCAATCACTTGGTTGAATTCTTTGATTCAGCATCTTCCAAACTTTTGAAAGGGGATTCCTGTTTTAGAAAACGAAATCAATCATTGTCTGCTTTAACTCTGCCTGTGCCGTTTTCAGTTCACATTTTACAAATCTCCCCTCAGATGCTAGAACTTTCACTTGTATTACAGTGGCTTATTGCAAGAACAGCCTGCAAATGAAACCTACCACACCTGAACCAAATCAGAATAAGAAAGGCAATTACACAACTGTCTAAAGCAATTTTGACCTTCGCAGATATCAACACTTTTGAAAAAGTGTCACTCGGGTACACAAAATTCCTAGGATAATCTACTTTCCAAAAACCATATCCAAAATGAATTTTATATACTCTCTCTAATATCATTTGATGAGCACAGGGGTTTACCCCATATACAGATTCAGCAAGTGGATTCCCTTGAATTGATTCTCGATCCAGACGCGTCGTTTCCTGGTCCTGTGCCAGCACACCCTGCCTGGGATGTGCTGTCAGGACTTCCTTGACATTTTGTATCCTCAAAACTATTTTATAGGTGTGTGAAGAGGAAGTATACACAACATCAGAGAGCAAAACTCCCAGGTGTTGTCTTAGATCTCCCAGTAGTGTAGATTCACTACCACCAGTAGGCACACAAAGATTACAAAGGCCATGTAGCTACAACATTTGTATTGTAGGATATGTTTTCCCATTTTCCCCAAACTTCCAGCCAAATAGGAGAAGTAGATGGTGACCTGATGTACTCAAATCCTAGTTAACTGGTGACAAGCTGACCCCTCCTCAGCTATAGGGAAACATAGCCTTTTTTCTGGTTACAACAGCATGATTTATTACATCATCTCTGTTGCCAGTTTCCTGGAGATTGAAGAGATTCCTAGAGATGTGCATCTCCAGGTTTTGTTTGGTTTTCTACACAGATATCTTCAACCAGTAGTTTGGTTATTTCTTCTAAAAATTTTCTTTCTTCAAAATTAGCGTATTATTTGTATGGTTTTAACTGGTTATATTGAAACTTTTGTTCTTGGTCATCCTTCAGAAAATCCAGAATTGGTTTTCCCAGTAGGTTTGGAATGTGTTAAACTAAGTAGAACTGATTATTATGACTACATGACCTAAAAGCAGGGTTTCCCTCTACTGTTCTTGGAATGCCTACTGAGATGAGGTTTGCCAAATTTCTGATGGCTATCCACCAGTAATTTGTTTCCTTACTAGCAATTTTAACAGGCTTTAACACAGACTCAAAAGATGAGCTTTCAAAAGATTTTAAATGTCGTAATTTGTTAACTTACATGGAAATTCCAACACACATACTCCATCTTTGGGGTTGTTTTTTTTTTTTCCTTTTTTCATAAAGTATGTGAACTGTTCCAATTTTGATCTTATTTTGCACTATCTTACTAAGGTCTGAACTTTAGTAATTTTACTTAAATCTGGATTGATTAGCATCTATGGCTCTACTGACTTAATGCAGCAAGGTCTCTACCCATGAGCTACTACAGTAGTAGCCCATCAAGTCCTATAATCCTCCAAGGGATCCTCCTCTCATTATCACTTGAATATATTTTGATGCTTTTTAAGCAAGCAAAAAAAAAAATCAGCAGTATCCTTAGGATTTTTATTTCATACACTGAGGCCAGTTATGGCCTCAGGTGGTACCGAGGGCTTTAAACTAATTGGGTTTTTCAAGTGCTGCACTATCTTTTTTGTTCCATGTACATGACAACATATGATGACACTGTGTTATTTCTGAACCGTCCTTGGCATGTTGTCAGCAATCCTCTGCTCAAAACCTCCTGTTGTAAGGGTCATACCTTACTTGGAGAACCCTTTGAGAAACCATATGCAGCAGGTTACTGATACAATGCAGGGTTAATTCACATTGGCTACTGACAAGGACTCAACAACACAAAAGTAAATTACTGAAAGCACTCATTATTATGCTTTTAACTTCACTAGCCTTTGAAAAATGAATGCACAGAAATAGAAATGTCTGTGAACATTTTGCCCCTCAGATTCTCCACTTCCTAGGGGGTTGCACTGGGACATGAAACCACTGAGGAGCCATTTCTGCTCCTGCAAAGGCCATGGCTGCAAGGGACCCTGACGCCAGAGCGCACGCTGCCCTAACCGCTAGGTACCAGCCAGGCACTCGGGTTAACCTTCTGACCCAGTGTCAGGCGAGTCCCAACAACTCCAGCTGGAGAAAAGCATTTGGAAAAATCCTTTTTGATGCGTAGAGAACTGTACTATAGCAGTTCTGAAGGGATCCCCGCTGAGGCGAGCCTCGGGGGAAATAAAACGGAGCGGGACGTATGCGTTTCCTCGGCCTGTCCCTCCTTCCCGCTCCCACACGCGCCGGCCCGGGCCCACAGCGGGTGCTGTTATCCCGCCGACCGCCGCCGCCTCAGCACCTGAGGAGGAGCAGGGCGAGCCGCAGACCTGCCAGCGCGCATAGAGAACCCACCTAGCTGCCAGGGCACCGGCCCAGCCCGCCGCCCGCCAGCTCCCGCCGGGCGAAGGCAGCGGCGCCCCGGTCCCCTCCGCCGATGGCGACGGGCCGCGGCCCCCG
>VUYV01000031.1:1439789-1473943 GCA_008711295.1 Anarhynchus alexandrinus | reverse complement strand
TCCGATCTGGATGGGATGGGATGGGATGGGGTGGGATGGGATGCTGCAGGGCGGTGGAAGGGGCTCCCCCGCCCGGTGCCTGACCGTGCCGCCGCCTCGCCCTGCCCCGCAGTACGGCTTCGTCAATCACGCCCTGGAGCTGCTCGTCATCCGCAACTACGGCCCCGCCGTCTGGGAGGACATCAAGTAAGTGTGCTGTGCCTCTCCGCGCGTGTGCGTGTCCCGCCGCGGGGGCGGGCTGGGCCGGGGGGGAGCGGGCAGGGCGGCCGCGGCCCGGCGGCGCCCCGTTTGCCGCCCCGCGCGGCTGCTCGGTCCCGGCAGGGCTGTATCGAGGTCTGTCGCCCGTCGGCGGCTGGCAGCCGTCCCCGGGGGGTGGCTCGCAGCCGTTGACAGGGCCAGCACGGGTCTCGCCGCGTTTGGTCCCGCGCGGGGCCTTTCTGAAAGCCGCAGGGACTCGCCTTGTTCCGTCGGCACTGATCTCCCGGAGCCGCGGCGGAGGTGGCATTGATCCCTGCGTTTGCCTCGGTTATACGAAGTGTATGGCAGAAGTAACGGGCAGGCAAAACGTCCGAGAAACCACGAAGTCCTTCCTCGAGTCAGACCACCAGAGGAACCATGCAGCAGTTACATCTCTGCATTCCTGAAGGAACGGAAATACAGTTTTTAGCTAGTAAACTCTATCTAAAACTAGGGTGAGATTTTGGTAATGTGCTCAGCTTGAAATTAAAAAAAGTCACTGCTGGAAAGAAATACGTATAAGAATGTACATATAAGAATGCTGTTTGGCCTTCTCTTGAGCCTGATTTCTTGTGTTCAACCCTTGCTTGTCTGGCAGTATAGCATTTTTCCAAGGAGATGACTGTCTTCACTTTAAAATTTTGATGAATTGTGGGATTGTGCAGAACGTTTGAAATCAGTGGTGCAAACAAAATTCTATTTACCATAAATACGGTAATATTGATACTTGGGCAGAACTACAAGAAATATTTTTAAAAATATGTAAGTGCTTACAGATTTGTAAACTTACATTGTAAGACTTCAGGTAACTATGTAGTTAGAAGAAGGGATTTAATGTGATTTCTTGATATCGTGTGTTTTAAGAGAAATAGATTATCCACCTTGGAGAAAGTGGTCTTATTTCAACGGGACACCTTCTTCTATACTTCTCTCTCCCATTTATTTTGGGCTAATTTTGGTATGTCAGTGTAGCTGTCCTGCCGTTGCTCTAATACAATTCTTGGAGTTAAAGGACTGCCCTTGACTGTGAGATTTTTGTGACCGTGACACTTTTTTTTATTAATCCATTAATTAAGAATGTAGTAATCTTACACAGTAGCAAGAAACCAGAGAATAATAGAAGTGTTGGCTGGAAGGGACCTCTGGACGTCACCTAGTCCAGTCTCTGTTCCAACCAGGACTGTTATTGGCACTAGATCAGGGCTCAGCTACAACTTTTGTCTTGCTGAATCTTTAAAATCACCGAAGATGGAGAGTCCATAGTTTTGGTTCAGCAGACATTCACTGTTCCAGTGATCCCTGACAGTTAGTCTATAAATTACTTTTTGCAAATGCAGTTCTATGGATTGCATTGATGAGTCTTCAGTGAATGCCACACGGTTTTGTGCTGTAAGTTAAGTGAGCTATATAAGTTTATTTTTCTTACCTTATCTAAATGTACTGATCTGTTTTGAATTCTTATGGTTTGATACTGGCTTTATATGACGCATGTAAGATAAGAGACTTCATGAAAAAAAATAGTGATACAGACATCATTTTCCATTAAAATTATAATAAAATGTGTATAAAATATAATAAAGAATGTTCACTCTTTACTGGCATACCATCCCTTACCAAGATGCCTTTGAGTATTATGGTCCACTTTTGTCCAGATTACACACTGAACAGAATTTGTACTTCGGATTAATCCATCTGAGAAGATACAAAGTTTTATCTAGTACAAGATCATGCTGCAGACTGTCAGAATCCAGTCATAATTTCTCATCTCTAAGATTTTACACACACCTAATAGAATACTGAAGATAACTAAAGCCTATGAGGAATGTTACTCATTTAACATTTTGGAGAAATTAAATAGAAAGATAAAAAATATTTTGCAAAGGTCAGCTGTGAAAATTCAGGAAGCTGCTACTACATCCTCGTTCTGTTTTTCATCTGAGAAACATTTCTGTCTTGTAGCAGCCCAACAGCTAGGCTCTGCTATTAACTCACAGAGAAGATGGCTTTCTAGAAACTGTACCACACCACCACCAAAACAGAAGAGTGGAACAGAAGGATGGAACATAATCTGCAAGAAAGAACCAACATATATGCAACAGCTGCCATAGCTCCTTATGCTAAAGGTGTTTGCAGCAGGGTATTTATTCAGCAGGATTTATCTTAAAAAGTAGTGTATCCTAGAGTTTAGAAACCAGCAAACAAACGCCTATCTATCTCACTGGAACAGATCACAGTGGTACTGGTTTAGGGGATGGTACAGGGTCAACTGATAGCCACTAAATGTTTGTAGTTCTAGCTACTTTAAGTTCCTGTGGTGCACTTACAGACATGTTGTGGAAGAGTTTCGATGTTTTACCTTATGGAAGCAAATACAGACTTCTTGCAAAGGCTTTGTTAGAACTGTTAATCATTTAGGAAAAAATGGGAAGATACAGACCAGTGTTAGAGAATGCTGGGTTGAATCACTGATGATTGAACTGGAGGAGTAATTGTTGAAGTCAACAGTCTTTGGCTGTTTAAAAAAATGAGAGGAACTTTGCACTGTTAGTGTGGTTGAATTTGCAAGAACTTCAGCATTTCTGTGAAGCCAATAGGCCTCTGGGTAGTTCAGTACAAAATTTGGCATCTAAGCTTCTCATTTTTATGTTGAGCTGATCATATGTTGCTATTTTGTTCTCCTTGAAGTCACTGCAGAAGCTGTGAATCAGCATTGCAGAGTGGTGGGTTGGGATTGCTGATTCTCAAATGCCAGTGGGTGAATTTGTACTTAATATTGATAGAAGTGAAAAGAAAACATAGACCTGAATAAGCTGAAGTAATGAAAACAGGTCATTCTTCAAAAAAGTACATTCAGAAAAGTTAAGTACTGAATTGAAAGGATATACTCCATCTGAAGCACGAAGACTCTTCTATAGCTTCTTCAGTCAAAAATGGCATTGAATTAAGTTCTTAAATACAGAATTTGGGGACCAAATAGTTGAATTTGATGCTTTTATGAGAGTGGTGTTTTTGCTGCCATCACTTTCTGTTAACTGAGTCAGAATGATGACTTCATCCGCTTTTAAAACAGAGCATAACTAAACAACGGATTTTTTTTACATGTCAGGCACCTTTACAATGAAGCACTAAGCTCATGGAAAATTACAGTATATACTCTGAAATTTTACTGAATATCAATTTTGTTGGCTCAATGGAAATACGACTTGGGTTTGCTAAAGAACTACAATTAAAATGCTTAAAACCCAAAACAATTCAAAGCCATCTATTTCTGAAACAACATTGTTGAATTCAAAAAAAGATATGGCATATGAGTGATGAAAGGTGGTCTTGATTTATGAAGCCTTTATTCATTTTCTTAACCACAGAATCTCAAAAATTTGTTTCTCCTTAGCCTTTCTCTGGCTGCCACTCATAGAATTGAGAATTTGGGCTTGTGGACAGTTTTGTCGTCATAAAGCCCTAGAAGCCTTAGAGGGATTTAGCGAAGCTGGAAGAGAGAGAGAGTGAGAGCCACTTGGGAGAGTCCTTCTGCAGTTGCTGAATTCTGCAGTAGCAGATTTTTCTTAGTGGAAAATGAAGATGATTCAGCAAAATAATTTCTTTTGCTTACTGGCAGTTGTAAGCTGCATGTACACTTCTCATTGTAGTTCACTCCTTCAGTCTTTGGAAGGGAAGACTTAGGACCTGGAATACATGGAGACATGCTTCTTTGATCAGCACTCCACTAGATCTGCAAAGAGTTATTAGTAAATAAACTGTTACTTAGAGTTGTTAACTACATTTTTGTTGGGACGGCACTTTTCATTTATCCCTTCCCTGCTTAAGAGAAAACCTCTCACAAATCTCTTATTTTGTCATCGTTACATCCAGAGGGCTATTTCAGATTGTGTGGCTACAATGGCTTGAAAAGATAGTTCTCAAGATTCCTTTGGCATTAGATATCTTCAATTCCTCTGCAGCCAACATAAATGCTAGCTAACATAAACTAAAAATTGTCAGGCCTGACCATTCTCACATACATGCAGTTGCATGTGCTTATGTCTGATGAAGGCCAAATTCATACTGCTCGGTGATGTGGTAGTGTGTGAATGTGATAGTAAGTAGTGTGTGTGGAATTACTGTCTATGTACCTGTCCAAAACAAAACAGAGAAATTACCCACATTAGAAAAAAATACAATAAAATCCAAGGCTTATGAAGTTCTGTCTTCTCTGGTATGTTTTTGTGATGGACATATTTAAACAGGTATGTGGTTACATATTGTTAAAAGGGGCTTCTATCATGATAAAATCTGAGCTCTTCTGGAACAGGTATTACATCTGGCTGAGCTGAAGAGCCAATATATGTGAAATTCTGACCACTCCATTCAACAGCTCTAAAGGTTTAATTGTGTAACAAGCATTAACAGGGTTGGCTTCTTGAAACAGCTCCAGGACAATATGTGGGAGCTAGAGCAATGTTGTCAGCAGGGAATATGTACATAGTCATTTATCCTGTGTTTCCCAACAGTATCCCTCTGTGTTTGATTAAATGAATACAGGGTTTTCCCATGGGCTTCTAAATCTGAATTTAGGCCAGGTTAGATACTCAAACTGTGACACTTTCAAATATATTGCCAAGAAAAGGAATGAGAACTCAAATATCTTGTTAAGAAATGCATTAAAATGCTTCATCACAAGACTGTAGAATAAATGACTATTTTTCTCACAGAGGTACCTGAAGGATGTGGTTTTGGGAAATGAAATGGCATAACCAGTCAACTGCAGTCTTTATCATCTTCCTTCTGTTTCTACAGTAGGAGTCCTCACAAAAACGTGTAGCCTGATGAGCGTGGAAAAAACAGAACAGAAGTTGAAAACTCGGTGTTTGCAAAAAGTAACTACCTAGAGGTCAAACCACTTTCTAATGGATTCTAGAAAATAATATCTGTGTTGAAACTTGCACAGTAGCAAAACTGGCATTTTGTTCACCAAGAGTCATGTATCCTTTGCTGGCTGTACCTTGGCTTGGGGTGCAGAAAGCAAGTAATAGTCTTATTTTCCTGGTGCTCAATGCTCAGTGTAGAATTAGGGCATCATCCTTAATTCTACAAAAGGCACCCGCCTTTTGTCCTCCTTTTGTGGGTTAGGCTGGCATGTGCTGTCCGCACATGCTGTTAAAGCCAAGACTCCAGGTCTGGGGAGCCTGCTGGTTAGCACAGACTTTACATGGACCCAATGGTCTGGAAGTGTACACAAAGAAAGAGCAAAAATCAATCACTTGTCCTATGAGGAAGCAAATTTTTGTTGTTCTTCCCCAGACCTCACACATTATCACCTACCAAGGCTCCAGACTAGTTGACTCTTCAGAATTTGTTTTCTGTAACTCTCCTGTTGTGGTTAAAGTGGTGAAACACTGAGATTTGCAAAATGATGCTGGTGCAATGTAAGTAGAAAGCTTCTCTCCTCAGTTTCAAATTGGGTTCAACTGAAGTGGTGGAAAACCCTGTACAATTTGGGGGAGTGAAATAAGCTGCAGGGCTATCGTTTGCCTTTAGAAAACTAAACAGACACAGAAACTTCTGTGTTGTATCGGTAAAGGTTAACATAGGTCAGACTTTAGTTACTCAGGGTGGCTTTTGCAGTAAAATGTAGGTGATTTAAGAATACATGTTTATTGGGTAATTTTTCAAAGGCACTCCTAGCAGTTAGGTACATCAGTGTTGTTGCAGGTTGGCTGGTTAAGCCAGGAGAGGTAGATGCTTTTATTAATTTATGCATTTAAAAATGTCCTCCACTGACTTTCACTAGAATTTAGATACTTATGAACTCATGGACAGGATGCAATATCCTGATTAATTTTATTTGCAGTTATATTCCAAAATAGTAAATAATATAAAATCAAATAATATAATAGAAAATCTACTCAACTCCGCCTTTAAGATTATATAGTACAATTTTTTTACAGGGGCCAGACTTGGACTTTTTTTAAACTTGCATTGTTTCCTAGGAATTTCTCACATAGCAAAATCTGTCTATTTTTATGCTTTTCAGACAAAGCAAATAATGAAAAAACTTCTGTTTCTGGCTGCAGAATAAAGGCACTAGCTTGATATACTGTGTCTGTATGCTGAATTCAGAACATCACCTTGTCAAAGATGCTTTTTTCTGTTTACTATATGGCAAAATATAACTCACATTTGTTGACAAATCCTGTAGAAATCAAAGTTTTGGTTTATTACTGTTGCTTAGCACAATGTAATAATGTAATAATAATTCATACTATAGTATAGTTTGCCATTTCAGAAACCTAGAGAAATGCGCACAAAAGCTGTAATGAAAGACTGTTGTTACAAGTTGTGTCAGTAAGCTGTTAAGAGATGTTGGAATTCAGATAACTTGTAGGTCTGATGCTCGTTGGCATGTAAAGTCCATGAAAGGTGTGTTTTGAGCATAAAAAGTGCTGAGTACCTTGAAAAAACAGGTCCACCTGTCTCAAACTGGGCACCCAAAATTAATGAAACCTTTCTGATCCATGGTAGTCTTGCCCATTTAAAATGGGAACGATATAATTGGCCTCACGAGCTTGTTGGAGAGCTAATTAACGCTTGTGCATGCGAATAGTACAGGGGTCAGTTCCACAGGAAGGCTTGTTAGAGAGGAATAACTCTGTCTTCAGAGCTGGATTTGAAAGCTATGCTGTAAACCAAGCCTGAGGTTATATATCGATGAATGGGATAAAATAAAATACAGAAGTTGTGTATGAACTGCGTAGGATCTAGCCTCAGTACTGAAAGAACCGCTAGCCTGGAGGAAAGGGACTAGGTTCTGTGGGCTCACGGGTGTGACTGGTAGGTTGTGTCATGCAGGCTGCGGGAGAGGCAGGGAAATATGGCTTGGAGCAAACTTGACTAATGCCGCTGTGAGAGGTATCAGAGTCCATCTTTCCTGCTTTCACAAAGCAACAAAAAACCCTCATCAAGTGCTTCTGGCACTGGTTTTATTTCTTCGTAATCTTTCTGGAAAATGTCATGTTTTCTAAGTTTTCAGCTGACCGTAGTTTCTATATATAGGGCAATCCTTTAAAAAGCATGTAAAACAGTACTGTAGTCTATACCAATCTGTCTACAGTGTTAACAGTGTCACTTCTGCTAGGAGAGAAGATGGATAATCTTCAGCCTAGAATGTAAAGGTTTTGGAGAAACTATATTTGTATATGTAGATACATATACATGTAAATATTTATGCATATGTGTGTGTGCATGTCTACGTAACTGCAATGTGGCCTGGGCAATAAAAATGCATACTGAACAGAAGATAAGAATCAAAGATCCCTACAAAATGTGAGGTGTGATGTTTCAATCAGGTATCATGTGTAGCTGAAGCAAGTGAAAGGCCTTCCAGTTATTTGTGATATTTCTCAACAAGGACTGATTTGCAAGGGAACCTTCGTTCCAACCTCCTGTTAAACATCTAAGTGTCGGTTTGGATGTGCCTAGGGCTTCAATTTGGTTTGATCCTATTAATGCCTTTGGGATTTCTCCCATCAAATTGCTGGCTTTCCTATTCCTTTGTTATGTACTTCTCTTCCCAGGAACTGTAGAAAACCTCCAGGTAGATAAGAAGTGAGTTATGGATTTTACCACATAGACCATATAGCTGTATGTTGCAGTGGTGGTAATCAGTCCTACGTGAATCATCTCTCCTGCTTTGCTGAACTGCTGTGAGCTTGCTCAGTATTTCCATTTACCAGCCTTTAACTATTTTTTTATAAACAATGCTTGCTTTATAGTTTACCTAAAGTTACTGATTCTTCCGTGCTAAAAAACGTTGCAGACATACTGTGTTAATTATTCTAATTGTCTTCTCACCATGAATACTGATGAAAAAATAGACTGTTCACAACAGTTTTAGATTAGAAGTCCATACTTATTTTGGGTCATGTAGGACTCAGTTATAATTAATTGCCGTGGTCTGTGAAAAAACATAAAAATTGATTTTTCGCTGCCTCCTTAACAGCATGTGGGTTTACCCAGTGCTGAAGATGGAGTGTTCTGTTCAATCAATATCATAACAATTTTGAAAAAAATACAGATTACTTATAAATAAATGTCAGAAAGAGACTTTGGAAAGCCATTAGTGGTGAAAGGACAATAGATTAATTTTTTTAATCCATACACCTCTCAACATTAACGAGTGTTTATCCAGAAACTGGTGTTAAGTAGGAACATTTATTGTTGTTTATGTTTGTAAGTCCTTATTTCATAGTATTCCAAAGTTCTAAGCAGTATTTTTTAAGTTTTCTTAAAACTGATGCTGAAGAGATGGTTCTTCATGGGTCTGGAGGTTAATATTCACAAGATTTATAGGGTCAGGACACTACACTTCCTGCTCCTTCAGTTCCTCAGAGCGGAAGGACCTGCTTGGAGGTCAGGAGTTTAAACTGTGTGGATGCCAAATTCTTTAATTCGTCTGGGAAAGACTTGGCTAAAAGCAAATAGTGGCATGTTGTGAAACATGGTGTGAGTGTTCTTGCAGTATCTCTCAGGTACTTTGCAGTTTTCCCAGAAACGGGAAGTGCTTTTAGACCTGTCAGGATACCAGGTGTTAGAAACTTATCACTCACTCTTATAAATGCAGTGCTTAAAAGAGTATTTTGTAAATACCATTCCTTTTAGTCCACTTATGTAAAAGGAAGCAAAATTATGCTGGTGTTATATTTTTAATAATATTTTTAGTATTTGGAGTAGTAGCAAAGAACTTGTACGTTTGTTAACTGTATCTTCTAGGATTATCTTGTTTTGAAAACCTACTTTAAACACTCTCATATCCAGCCTGTAAAACTGGGAAAAAGCTCAGAGATCTGAAGTCTATAAATAGACCTATTTACTTTACCCAGAACGTCATTTTCCTGGACAGATTCCCATTTTTATTTAATCTTGTAACTTAATATAATTTATGTTTTTCCCAGCTGGGTGTTTTAAAATATCCCTGGCCATCCACAACATGTACAAGTCTATTTATTTTTTTTTTCCTTTTGGGAGGAGTGAGAAGAGTAGTTCAATATTTTTAATGATTTTTAGCAAAGCATCTTTGTGAAATACGTGAAAAAAAGATGAGAAGCACTTTGAAAACACAAACCATCTGTGAAGTAATATAATGAGCAGTGAGTTTGCCATTTTAATGTAAAAGAGGTGCAAAGACGATGATTCTGGTTTCACTGATCCATCTTTAGTTCTGACATATGTAATTCTGTTTAGTAGTGTTACTCTTGGAATGGAATTAAACTTGACATGCTCCTATCGGTGAGATCAGAACCATGTGGGATTTCTAAGTGCAGTAGTGTTATTTTGTCATTAAGATTGTTTTGACTGGTCTCTTCAATTTAATGAGCACTTTTTCCATCCGTGGTACACCAAGAATAGTTAAGCACAATGGTGGCAAAAGTCCCAACAGAAACAATACCTATCATGGAAGAGGTCCGAGAGGTGGTCTTGGAACTAGTTGTTGTTGTGGTGTGCTCAAGGTGACACACCCAGGGCCTGCACTTAGGACTGGAGTTTTGATAGGAAGAGATCCAGTTATGCTTTTGGGACACTAGATGATCTGTTAAGGTGATACCAGAAGCTTCTAAAAAATCATGTTGCTGTATCACAGAGAAGCCTGTGTATCTTCAGGAGACAAAGTAATTGTTCCTCGCAGTCTTGTTCATCCCTTTTTCCTGTTTGTATCCATTGCATTTTCTCAATATTTACTGCATGCTAAATTCTCTAATTGGAAGGATTCTTTTTCTGTAAGATTTTTTTTAATTCCAGCTTTATGGCTGACTACAGGGAAAGGATAGCAAGTGCTACTTCACAAGAATAAAAAAGTTCTGACAGCAGCAACCTTCTTGATTATGATTTACTCAAATTCCCTTTGAATGCTGCAATCTGACTGCAAAACTACATTAAAATCCAGTTTGTGCAGAATGGGCTATATAAGTAAGACCAACCTGACATGGCATCTAGTCCAACTATGTCATCTGTAAAATCTCTGTAAAATCCTTACTCCATCAAAATAGAGAAAATATTTCCTCTGTATGAAATAAAAATGTGTGCAATTTGTGGTTTAAAAATCTGCAGTGCAAGATCTGTTCTGATTTTAAGAATGTTTTTTTGTTGGAATGTTTGTCCACACTTAACATTTCATCCATCTCTGTGAATTATTAACATTAGCTTTGAACATTAATAGTGTGTTTTCAAATACTAAACTAGTTTCACAATGGGAAAGATTTTCAAAGGGGCCATTGTACACACGTAGTATCACCTGTAACGCTATTCTGTGCTGCTAAACCAACAGCAGTTTGGGGGGGTGTTAGCATGACTGATGGAGGGAAGGCTGCTTTAAGATTTGATCCTGCTTTGATCTACCTAACAGGAATTTTTCCATTGATTTCAAGGTCAAACCTGTATGTGAAAAATGGCCTCTATATAGCTGTGTTATTTTCCATGGTGCAATGGTTAAGTTTCTTTTTTTCCAAGTAAGCTTCCTCTCATTAACCTGGATAATATAAACATTCTGGAGGAAAACAAAGGCATTTAAGAAAAGTTTGGGCTGGAATTTTTGTTTCCCACAATTTGAATAGTTCTGTGATTACATTCAAAATTAGTCTAGAGTAAATATAAAAGGCTGCCAGACTCTAGCAGTTAGGACAGGCATAGCATAGGATGTAAGTTTTGAACCATGACATATCTCATCCCGTGTACTGACAACAGGAGTCAGTTTGGGCAAGAGCATTCAAATCCTGGATTTTTTTAATGTTTTGAATGTAAACTTACTGGGGAGCAAAACACACCCTTCTTTTGTCTGTGGAAATGTAAATAAGACGTTAATTGTAAATTCTGTTCTATTTGACTTAGAAGTTATTTTGAAAGAAAGGCCATATAAAAATTAAAATTTTGCTACTGTAGTGCTGCTAATTCACCAAATAATTAATCAGGCTTGGGAATTTGCCAGAGCTTGTTGCTTTTGGCTCATTTCCAGTCAAACCTTTAAGAAAGCCACCAACATGTTATTGCTGTTAATGCCTTTGTGATCAAACACCGCAGTCTGCAGAAAACATTAGAGCTATGCTAATTTACTCCCAAAAACTGGAAATAAAGATTGCAGCAAATAAAGCTATGGATTATGAAGTTTTCAATGAAATATGGTCAGCCAAATGTAAATTTTTTGCATCTCAGGATGCTGTGTTTTATTGCAGTTCTAATCCCAGCTCATGAACCATGTGTCAGCCAGGAAAGGGAAGCTGTTCTGGTCTTTTTAGGTTCACATACTCAGGTTTGTAGCCATACCTTGTTGTTCCACATAGGCAAGTTTATTTTCATATGTGGTACTCAAAGATTTAAGAACAGCTATATCGCACTGGAGGAATTACTGTTGGTGGACCACCAACCACAGCAGCTCCGCAAAGCTGACAAAGCAGCCTCACTTTTCGTATTAGTTATAACAGTTTTTACAACACTATCCTATATTTCTTCCTATCACCCTTCTCATAGAACCAGTTCTGTAGTGTAAATGCAGGCAGGTTTGACAGATCAGGTAGGGGTCAGGTAATTACGTGAGAAAACTGCAACCAGTTTGGGGATTGCCGTTCACCTGAATGTACATTTTGATTACTTTGTCCTGTTTCGTAGACTGCTGGTGGTCGCATCATGGTCAGACTCTCTGGTGCTGATAGCTGTGATGCTATGCTCTCTGATACAAGTTTATTAGACAACCCACAATTTTCTAGACTTGCTGAATGACAAGTGTCTCTGTAAAAACAGGAGTGTTTTCACATTGCATTTACCATTTTGTATAAGCTTGCAGCAGCATTTCCACGTCATGTGTAGTCTTAAGGCTAACCAAATATTTCAGAGAGAAAGACTTTTGGAAGTTCTCACTGCTGCCATATTACCGAGGGAGGCAGAAGGGCTTCAGAAGCTGCAGACCCAGCTCACTGGAGGCAGGGGAAAGGCTTCAGCTGACTTCACTGAACCTCCTATCCTGTCTTCAGTCACTCTGCCTGGCTACACGCTCTTCTCTATGCACACCAACTTCTGTGACCAGTTGATGAAGCAGACAGGGGAATCCACCCAGCAGAAAAATAACCCAGAGGAACAAGTATCTAACTGAATTATATTTCAGCTCAACACCTAGCTAAATGATTGGGATTACCAGCACAAGAAGACATAGAGGTATGGAGAAGGAATTGTCCTGGAAAGGAAAAAAAAGTTCTGGAATATAATAATTTTTGAGCACAGGCTTTAAAAAAGCAGTTTATCTTTTGACACAAGTTTAGATCAGAGATTGTCATAGATTCGCCATATTTGTAGGACAAGCGAAGAGATTTTTGCCCACATGGTTTTGAATTAATCCCTTGCAGGAGTAAATATTTAAGTTGACAAATTTTCTAGAAAAAAAATCCAAAAATGAGATTGGCTTTTGTTGGATCACATTTTTTTAATATATTCTTCTCTGTTTTCTTAAAATAAAAGTAACTAAAAGGCAGGACATTTTGTTGTTGTTGTTATGGAGTACTAGCCTGCACTACAAGCACTGGGTCCTTTTCCTGTGCTGCTGGAACACCCAGCAGGACTGCTAGTACTGAGGGAGAGTGAAGCCTTAGAGCAGTGAATTTCACCCCAGAAAATTATATCCAAGGAATGCAGATGTGATTGCTAATTGAAGTATTTTTTGTTTAACTTTATCAATAAAGTTATTTTAATGGTAAATACTTCATTAAGGCTACAGAGAAGGTGGCTGCTGTGTGATCCAAAGCATCTAGAGAAAAATGGAGAAAAACAAAAGATCTAAAATAATCTGAATGGAACAGGCATTGAAATAACCAGTGGTGATTTTAAAAAGTGGTGGCTCAGAGAAACCGCAGGCATTGAAGAAAAACTTTGACAAAGTAAACTAAAGACCATTAAAATAAGAAAAAAGGAAGCATGGCTTGGCACAGAGAAGGAAACAGGAAAAGTTCCAATCAATGTAACTGGAAAGAAATGTAAGAAGTTTTGAAAGAGATACCAGCATCATCAAAGTGGGTCAATTTTTAAGAGAAAATTCTCACACGCAGAAACTATGTCTACTGGATTGTGCAAGTATGCAGTATTTTTGAGGATGTTCATTGCTTTTCCAGATGTGTGTGTTATCCTTTGTGGTTTGGCTGAGATCAGAGAGACTAAAAGAAATCACAGTGTCTTTCAGAGATGTGGGAAAGTTTGTTCACCCTTTGCAAACTTCCCTCCAAACTGTATCTGACTTCCAGCTACATATCATGTTATGAGAATCAAAGAATCAAGATGGTTTTGTTTTCTCATATTAATTTCAGTTCAGTTCTTAGGAAATATAAACTCTGCCTTCTTGTCCCTGACTGACCTCATACTTCAAGACAAAGTTCCCACTAACAACTCCAGCTCTCCTTCTACTTAGGAAAAGAAGGAATATGTGGCATGGGAGCTGTTTTCAGGAATCAGTGAGGCTTGATGTCCTGCAGGCTCATCTGAAGTTTTCAGAGAATGGCTGGGGAAGAGGACCAGAAATACTATTTTGGAGAATGAAAATAAGAGTGTTTTAGGGGACTGTATGTACACATACCATTTCTGCTTGCTTCCTTATAAATATATTGTTTCTTCAAGTAATGAATAAATTGTTACAATTTATTATTTTAAAAAGATAATACTGTACTTTATTTTTTTTTATCTCTGAGAATGTTCTTGCAGCCTCTTTTGCTCTGCTTGCTAGTGTCCATTCTTTCATTCCTTTTGGGAAGTTCCCAGAGTTTTTTTAAAAAAACCCAGCCATTAAGTTTATTAATGTTTTTTATGCCATTGAATAGAGAATTATTTTCTTTTTATGTAGAATTATATAGGATGTTTAGTCTCACCTCCCCCGTAGCCTTGTTGTATTACTTTGGGAAAATTGCTTAGCTTGTTTTTAGCTCATTATGCCTATTCATAGAGTGAGTATAAAAATGTATATATCAAGTAGCAGTTACAAGAATTCATTAATTTATTTTAAAAATGTAGATATATTTTTGAAATCTAAAACCAATGTAGTATAATTTTTTGATCAGCAGTAAGAATCAGATGAGCAAGATTAGAGCAAGATGAAGAGGAAAAAGAAAATAATGGGTTCCAGACTTCCACTGATAAGTGAACAGTTTATCAAGGACTGATGATTACTAATTGGAGGGTTAAATGACAAGTAGTTTTATTTAGATCAATAGCATACTGCCATATGAGATTGGAATCAGGCCTTATCAGCAGTACCGTTTGCCATCTAGCAGTTTTAAGATGAACAAGAGTACTTAATTCTCAGACATCTCTCCCCTTTGAATAACACAGAAAATGTTTTTGTTTGTATGGCTGGATAATTCCACTACAACTGTGAATGCTTGAATTGTTGTGCAGGCATTATTATTTTTTATTATTGCATTTTTAAAATGAATTATGCCAGCTCTAGAAAATTGGAATCTAAGTTTCAGTCAAAGACTTGTTTTGATTGATGGTTGATTATGTTACGATGATGGAGACAAAGATTTTGATATAAAAGAGGATGTATGATTTTACATAGTAGATTTTGAATCTACTTTTTATAGTTTTATAATTCCTCTGATGACCATTAGAGATTTAGAGCAGTTAGAAATATGGGCTCTTAAACGGTATGTTTCAGCCTTATCTCAAGGAGCATTTCTGTCCTAGTCTCGTAAAAGCCCTTCATTACCATGGTACTAGTAAATAAATTTTTATTCATGGTTCTTTTTTATTTGTATGTTAGAAAAATAATTATTCCAGTCCTGAGTTGATGGATGTCTTGATTTGCATGACATACACTTAGTTTTTTATAAAAAGCTACCTCATTGTCTGCCTTTTTGATATTTTTTCTAATTCTAAGGCTTTTTCTGAAGAGCAACACCCTGTTCTAATTTTAATTTTGGTGTGACATAAGAAGGTGGCATTCAGTCATTCTCTTCTAGGCTTTCCTACTTGTTTGCCTTTCTTTTGTCTTTCTGAAGTGTTCTGCAGCATAGATCTGAGTTTAGATGAAAGGGTATCTTTTCTTTTTAGTGAGGTAGCAGTGACCCTCCACCTGCAAAGATACTATCAATGCCATGATCATACTAGGTTTGCTGAGCCAAAGTACATTCTAAGCACAATAAATTAGAGCATGAGTACCTACAAATGTCTCCTCTTCTGTCACTATTTCTGCAAAGCACATTGTCTCTATAGAGAGTCATTGTAGGTGAGATCACAGAAGGTGAACAGCTATTATAAAAAATATACTGAGAAAGGAGGCTGTGCCCTTTTGCCAGATGAGGACTTCAACAAATAGAGCATGGCTTCATCGCAGACCACGGTGTGTCCCCTGCATATCCCCCTCTCTCTGCTGAAGGCGAATGTGCCAGGGAACAAGGAGCAAATACAGAGTGTGGCTTGCACTTGCAACAGGGCAGAGTCGTGGCCACGTCCATTGGCATGCTCTATGCGCAGCAGGACCAGGCACACGGGGCAGCTGACCCTTCAGGATCCTGGGGTCTGCCTGACTGTGAAGGTGCTCCTTGTCCTCCTCCAGAGAGCTGGGACTCAGCCACCACTGCAGCACTGGTGGCCTGGCTCCTGTGTTAAGCACATGGGGTAAAACAGGGAGGAAGACGCTTGTGGGCTCCCCCTAGTAACTCATGTCAAATGTAAGGCTTGGAAGGCACAACGGTTCATTGCCGAGGGTTATCAACTTGTTTTCCTCGGGGAAAAAGAATACCCTACAGTGTTGTGCTGCCTTTTGGACAAGCCGCTGACTCAATGTTCAAGCTGAAGAGAATAATAAATAATTCTGAAAACCGAAGGAGTCGTTTTGTTTTGGTTTTTCATTTAGGACCAGTAGTAAGTGTGCACGTGATATACGCATGAGTCTTGTCTCAAACCTAGGGTTGAGAATTGTTACCTGTAGTGAAGAAATGTATATTTTTATCGTGCTTTAGCTAAATGGTGACACTTCACTCATGAAGAACTGGTGTGCAATGTGAGAACAAGGCCTTACAAAATCCTAGCATCCTTTTTTGCATTTCTGTCTAGTGGGCACGTGCAGAATTCTGCAGAAATGGTATTTGATTACATCTGGATTTTAGATTCCTCTTTGAAGATATGTGCAAATAGTTGCTAAAAACATCCCATGCCTTTTCTTAATAAAGTGTAATCAAAATTGGAAGGAATGAAAACACTTACTTAAAAGGTGTTTAAAGAGCCCATCTTGGGCTGGATTATTGGATATTCCCCAGATTTAGAATGCAAATTCTTTCTTTATTAGTTCAGCAACTTCTTTGTGAGGCTCTGTACTGAAAAATCATGTTTATTTTCCCACAGCTAATTATTATTTTCAGAACACACGTGGTCTGAAATATTTGTATTGTATCTTAATGATTCAGAGATGTGGAATAGATTTATTTCTAATTTTCTATCTTAAGTAACTTCTTAAAGGTAGAACCTACAAAGTTATTTTATTTAAAAAACTAATACCAAACAATATATAATTCATTTATTGATATGATGCTTCTCCCTCAAACAAAAAGGTTTTGTTCTGTTATCTTTTTAGGAAGGAGGCACAGCTGGATGAAGAAGGGCAGTTTCTTGTCAGAATAATTTACGATGATTCCAAAACCTATGATCTGGTTGCAGCTGCAAGCAAGGTCCTTAGTAAGTAATATGGATATCTTCTTTGCTTATTCATCACATAAAAGATAACCTCCCCGAAAAAAATCCACCTAGCAGAGAGAAAGAGGATTTAGTACAGAGGAAGGTGTTGGTACACAAAAGGTGTTGGTCAAAGAGACAATTTTTAAAAATCCCAGAAGAAAGGATTAATTTTTAATTTACCTAAGATGTTTTTATTCTTTGTATTCCTTGAAGTGATTTTAATTAATTCCAAAGCATTCCAAGCCATAGGTACACCTTAAACTTCAGTAATATACCTCAACCACAGAACATGGTCAGTATTACAAGCAGTCATGAAGTAACAATATACCGCTGTAGCTACCTTGCTAATACACCCAGGTTTCAACCACTGCTGCAAGAGCAGCCCGTGGCAGCTGAATCCTTGATCTCTCTGCTGAAGAAGCATGCTGACTTACAGAAATGTTTGTGGCACGGGCATATCTCATTTCATATCTGCCATTGATTTGGGTCACATTCATTTTCAATCATTGCAGCTCTTGTCTGGGATTTAAAAGGTAGAATTAAGTGCGGTATGAAATTGTTCTGAATCAGTAATTAGCCAAGAACCCATAAGACTATGATGGCTGTAGTAGTTACGTAAGTCCCCTGAGGCGAGCACTACTGACAACTGAGTTCCTTTCTTTTCACATAGTGATTTCTTATCTCTATCAAAATCTAAAATGCTATACATGCATGAAATGAACAACGCGGCAAAGTCATAATGGTAATTGGTAAATCCTAATGAAACTCCTGTATTGAATACTCATTATTTGCCATGTGGACCCTGAATCTTTTTTTTCTCATATTCTTGACCTACTGGATCTGGTTAGAGTTTAGGTACTGTCTTTCTTGTTTATGAATACGAGACTAAAGTAGTAAGCAAAGTGTGTGAAATGCAGTGTTTGGACTGAATCATATTTTCCTGTTTTAACTAGATCTAAATGCCGGGGAAATTCTTCAAATGTTTGGGAAGATGTTTTTTGTGTTTTGTCAAGAATCTGGTTATGATACAATCCTACGTGTCTTGGGCTCAAATGTCAGAGAGTTTTTGCAGGTAAGAATTTTGTTCCAAATTATTTCAGATACCAGACAGACAGAAGTATGGTCTAGTCAACAGATCATCAATTGAGATTTGGAGATAAAGGTTGTACTGTATAATCTTCCAGTTATTTGTGAAGAGGTGTCTGAAAACTTTTTGCCTTGGTATTTGTATTCTCTAGAGCTTTCTACAGCTCAGCAGTTTTGCCATTGTTGTTCTCTTCCCCTCTCAGTTGATATATTATTAATTTACTTGATAGAGTAATAATTTTCCCATAGCATCTTTGACTGTTCAATTTCATAAAAAAGGAGTGAGAAGGCAGGTATGCTGGGGTTACAGAGGCATTCATGAATCTGAAATTTCATTTGAAATTGCAAAGAGAAGTTTTTAACAGGAGTTTTGATATGTACCAAAAGTATAGAGTATGAGACATGAAAAAAAACACCAATTCAAATTATCTCTGTGTGTTAAGTAAAAAGACTTACTAACAGAAAGTGTGGTCTTCAGATGTGTAGGATATTTCTTCTCCTAAGTTCTCTTTGAATAATTATAAATACTGGTTCTTTCTAATCATACATTATGCACAGTAGGGTTCATACACAGTGATCTCTAAGACATAAGCCTTCATCCATGAACTGAGGGTTGGATAGAACAGCAGTGTCAAATTTTATGCTTTCCTAACTGCAGAACAGCGTGATACTGCACTGTAAAACAAAACAAAATGAAAACAAATTTTCAAAAGCATGGAGGAAATGGACTGAGTTCTCTAAAATGTGATTTCTAGAAAAAATGGGCTTCCTTTTTTTGTCGCCTGAAAATTGTTCACTTCAAAAAAGCACTTTGGATTTAAGGTTTGTGATATATATCACTCTTGTAGAAAACTGTGTTCTGTAATGAGTTTAAAAACACTGAACTGATTAAGATTTCACAGGAGATTGCCCAAAAGCTGAGTGTCAAATCTCTATTGATTTTCACTGGAAATTTAGCAGCCTCTTGTCATCTGCTCCCTTAAAATCTCTCCAGCAATAATAAGTGAAAAGAGAAGAGCGCGTAGTTTGCTGGATTACTAGAATATTTACTTCTGTGTCTCACTACCTGCCCTAAAACCTGGATTATTCCAGAGCATCCTAGATGTAGTCAACCCAGATTTCTTGTACAAATTCCACAGACTGTAATTGCTGGGCAGACAGACAGGGTATGTGTATGCTCCAAGATGTGCATACTATGTGTGATCTGTATACCACTGTCTGTCTATGGGATGTGACTTCCTTTATATTTCACAGCTTCATTGAGGCTGCCCTCAAAGCAAGCCTTTGGATAAATGTAATTTTTAAGGATGACTCCTTTACTGAACTTGCAGTTAGGGTTGAGCAAGAATAGGAGAGGAGGAAGAAAAAGGTGTAGATGGCCCATTGGTCCATCATTTTGGCCAGTCCTTCCTTATTCCTTTTCCTCATCCCCTTTTCCATATAGTATACTTCTCTTTCCATTCCTTACCATGTGTGATGATGAAAAGACTGGACACATTTGTAGTACACACCAAACCCTTATAAAAGCATGAACAGCTTACATTTATATTCTTCTAATGACACTATTTTAGGCTGCTTTGTTTGAATTTCAGTGTTAACAGATGACATTGGCTATTACATACTTCTGTAAATTTTAACAGGACTAATGTATTAGTAGCTGTGCCAGAAGTGTACTTTTTAGCTTTTTATTGTGATGGAAAATCAACGTTATCCATGATTTATTATTTTGGCATCATCCAGCAGTCAGATTAGGTCAGGAAACTAATTTATATACTTTTACAGAAATAGGTGCAGATTGGTTTTAATGTGCTTTAACTTTTGTCAAATTCTTAAAATATGTAATAGAGTTCCAAATGGTGCTTCTTGAAATCTGCACTGAGTCCAGGATATATGAAATAATTGAGAGCTGCAGCTTTTTAAAGCATGTGAAAATAAATCTCATATTTATATCCTGTTTCCCTTGACATCTCAGAGAAAATTTAGTTTATTCTTAGATGAAACACAGGTACTTCAAGCTTCATGAAAGAGGAAAAAGATAGCGCAACTAAGTCTAATATTTATACTTTCTACGAAAAACACAGGCCTCAAAAAATTGCAAATCAAACTGAAAGACACTGTGCCAAAGAGAAGCAGTGTGAAAAGAGGTAACTCATACAAAACCCTTTTACGTTATATTCAGTAGCTTTCTACCAAGTGAAAATCAAACACTGGAGTAGTGATTAGTTCTCTCATTTAGGGAATCATTTACATGGCTATTTTGTTGTTCGTAATTGTAGTGCAATAAATTTCAGGGGACTAATTCCTCTTTTCTAAAAGTTTGCAAATGCTCTGTACCCCATGGAGCTGAACAGCATATCTTTGTATCTCAGATGCCAGCCACAACTCTTTTACTTTTAGACAGCCCAGGATCTGCCCAATCATGGAATCATAGAATGGTTAGAGTTGGAAGGGACCTTAAAAATCATCTAGTTCCAACCCCCTGTCATGGGCAGGGACACCTCCCACTAGATCAGGTTGCTCAAAGCCCCATCCAACCTGGCCTTGAACACTTCCAGGGATGGGGCATCCACAACTTCCCTGGGCAACCTTTTCCAGTGCCTCACCACCCTCAGAGTAAAGAGTTTCTTCCTACTATCTAATCTAAATCTACCCTCTTTCAGTCTAAAACCGTTACCCCTCGTCCTATTGCCACACTCCCTGATAGAGAGTTCCTCCCCATCTTTCCTATAGGCCCCCTTTAGGTACTGGAAGGCCTCCCCTGAGCCTTCTCTTCTCCAGGCTGGACAACCCCAACTCTCTCAGCCTGTCTTCATAGGAGAGGTGCTTAAGCCCTTTGATCATCTTCAGAGCCCTCCTCTGGATTTGCTCCAACCGGGCTACGTCCTTGCTATGCTGAGGACTCCAGAGCTGGATGCAGTACTCCAGGTGGAGTCTCATGAGAGCAGAGTAGAGGGGCAGAATCCCCTCCCTTGACCTACTGGCCACGCTTCTTTTGATGCAGCCTAGGATATGGTTGGCCTTCTGGGCTGCAAGCGCACATTGCTGTCTCATGTTGAGTTTTTCATCCACCAACACCCCCAGGTCCTTCTCCTCAGGGCTGTTCTCAATCCGTTCTCCGCCCAGCCTGTATTTCTGCTTGGGATTACCATGACCAAGTACAGGACCTTGCACTTGGCCTTGTTGAACTTCATGAGGTTGGCATGGGCCCACCACTCAAAGCTGTTCATGTCCATCTGGATGGCATCCCTCCCCTCCAGCGTGTCGACCATGCCACACACATTGGCATCGTCATTTAGTATCACTGCTTGTTCTTGCTTGGAGATCCCTTTGTGTTTCACCATGGAGCTGATCACTGCTGTCCAAAGCTCTAGAATTAGTGTCTCTGGTCCCAGCACAAGGTCTGGTATACCTCTGAGCAGTCTAGGAGCCAACAATTCAGGGAGAGAGCTTAACCTATTATTATCTGTACTTGACTGCACCTCTGGCCCACAGCAGGTAAACAAACTAGAAAAAAAAGACACATTTGTTTGTCCAGAAGCTGCCATATCAATTTAGAATGGATCAAACACAACAAAAAATAGGAGTGGGAGGGACAGTGACAATGTCTAAATGACAGGATCTGGGAGTGATTTCAGCTCCTTGGTCTGGTAGCACATCTCTGGTGTTGCAGCAAGGTTCTGAATACAATAAGCTCTTTTTTTACCCCATAATCTGCATGCATAGGGAGAAAAGACACATTGGGGACTGGAAAGTAGCTGCAGTACATTCTGGGCAAGTCCCCCACTCTGAATGATTAGAAAGACTGAAAGGCATATCACGGGCTTGCCTGTGCCACTGCTTGGATAAAGTCAGTAATGGGGTAGTAGGGTGGCAAAATTGTCTTGTAGAATGGGGCTACTGCCATTTCTTAGCAACACTTATGTTGGACTTAAAAGTTAATAATGAGATAACCATCTTGTAAAAATTCTGTCCTTGACGTTGGCCATTTGCCATAACAAACTCCTTTTGAAATTCTTCAGGTGTTGATGACTGTGTAACTGGAATATTCTTGTCTTTTCCCATATATCTCCTTAAGAGTTTTCTTCCAAAAGGTCAATATATGCCAGCTTGTCCTGAGGCATATGTACTGAAAGAGCAATTCTGCACCCAGTTAAGGAGATTGTGGGGCACTCCCTTGGAGGCGGTCAGCTCTCTTGCTTTTTTCCTATCCATGCTCTTTCAAAGCAGTCTTTTCCAATTTCATTGTCTTGAACCCTGCAAAGTTCTTACAGAATTTGGCTTCAGGCATTATGCTTTTTGCAATTGAATGCCCACTAACAGCTGGAATGAATTGACTCCCAGATTGTTGACTCTTCAAGTTTTAATTTGAAGGTGTTGATATGGCAACAAAAACATGAATTTGAAACAAACTAAAAAACCAGAAGAGGAAGTTCCAGGCTGAGTGCATCCTACAGAATTAATTTCTAAGAGTCTCATTTCCTCTGGAGTCCTCCCAGGAGAAGAGGCAGCTGTTTGAGCACTTCACAGCTCACATGAAATCAAGTTCAGTATGCTTCCACAAATTTGATGATCGACTTATGCTCATCAAAGGTGGAGAATGGCCCGGATGGCACACAGAAAATACCTTCACCTCACTTCTCCTTGTGCTGGCAGAAAACGATATGCAAAGACTGGTACTAGCAGTTACCTGGGGGTCTGAGAGAACAACATTTAAAAGATGCAGTAATTTTCTGAACTTAGGATGTAAAGGAGTTGTATGAATTTTACAACACAGGGAAATGATTATGTGGGTTGCAACACTATCCAGCAAGGTTGCTCTTTCTGTGTTAAATATACAGTAAATAGCAAACTGGAGCTTGATAATTGCTTCATAATCAAAGTTGGAAATAGTGTTGTGTTCTAAGTGTGATTTTTATCTCATTGTTCACTTTAATGTCCTTATTACATATGCCTATCAATTTATCATTTAGCTTTCCTCTCCAGATAGCAATTTGTCTCGTCAAAATTTAAATTTAAAGACATAAGATGTCCAGGACATCAGGTGGAAAAATTGAAGACCTCTTCCCTTTCTTGAATAACCTTTGCTGAAACATTATTACAGCAGTTGTGTTATGTTCTATATATTCTGTGGATTTTTTCAGTTATTCTCGAAGAGAGCATATATTTGAGGTTGGTCTTTTAATCATTTAAATCTTTACTTTAAAATTTGAGACTTTGTCAGGCCCTGTAAACTTGGGTTGACTGTTATGGTGCCAGAACTAGTTTGTTTCATTGAGAATAAGGAAAAAGATTCATGTTTATTCGGACATGCTTATTTGTGTCTGACGCCTAAATTCACATCTGAAGAGGAGATTATAGGGGCTAGAATTTGGAAGGGATGAAAATGGATGAGGTACAGGATTGAGAAACACACACAAGGTCTTTAATCATCGGATTGTTTCAAAATACAGCATAGTCAAGCATGAATTTTTGTAATTTTTAAATTTGTGTAATTTTTAATAATGCTAATTTTGATGCCATTCATTGTCCAAATGTTACTACAGTCAATGGAAAGAACATTGCAAGCTACCTGAAAAGCCTGCTATGATGACAGTTCTACAAATAATAAGGCAAATGCACAGGGAGTGTGAGCAGTAGGAGAAAGGGGATGTTCAGATTAGACAGACTATGTACTTACTTTCTTCAGAACTGAGAAGTGAATGCCTTATAATCATGTTTTAATTTCTTCTTCCAGAATCTGGATGCTTTGCATGACCACCTTGCTACTATTTACCCGGGTATGCGAGCCCCTTCCTTTAGGTGCACTGATGCGGAGAAGGGGAAGGGGCTTATTCTGCATTACTATTCGGAAAGAGAAGGTCTTCAGGATATTGTCATTGGAATAATCAAAACAGTAGCTCAACAGATCCACGGTACAGAAATAGATATGAAGGTAATGTCTGAGGGGATGTACACATTGGAAGTTTACGTCAATAGGACAGAGTCAAGAAAATAAAAAGTGAAGTTATTGCAAACAATAATTTTCATTGTTGCTGTCCTCTGCAAAGCAGTGGCATCAGTACTGACTCAGGAAGATCCATCATCATTTGTGTCGCTTTAAGGGCAGGTCAGCCATGTGCTGGGAAGGCCAGCACTAATTTGCAAACAGACCCTATCGGGAACAGTTCAGAATGATATCCTCTTATTCAAAGAGGGAAGTGACATGTACGGAAATTAAGTACTGGGTTATTTGGGGTGCTTTTTTCCACTTTATTTTATATTTGGCATATATTTCTTACTGTCTACTGTGTTCTGTGAGAACACAGACTTTTTGTCTCTGTGTCCGAGATTCTTCATCTATGTGCAAACGGTGAGGCTGATGTGCATTGAGGAGGCCTGGCTGGCAAGCAGTGTTTTCCTCCCAGCCTGCATGCCAGGTCCTTCCCAGAACCGAGATGTGTTTGTGGGTCTCATACTATCATTGCATGACAGCGTGGCTGGATATACACCTACCGCCCCAGAAGTGGAAAAATGCTCCTCAGTCACAGAGTTTAGATAATGTCATGTGTGCTAAGTTACTTGTGAAATGGGAAAGAGGCTTCTCCTTTGTGTCCATACAGAGCAATAGAAAGGTTTAATAGATCAGGCCCTGCATATGTAATGATATAAAATCAGAGCTTGATCCAAGGTGCAGATATACCTTGAGAAAAGCAGCAAATGAAAGCTTTTTTTGTGTTAGAAACATTGCAACTGATATAAAATACTTTTCATCAAGTAGAAAAGAATCTAAGCAGGTACAGCAAGCATTCTTTCTTTTTTTTTTCACTGTTCCCTAGTCATATTACATTTCTAGCACAGTTTCATTGTACGATTACTCAGAAAATCAGTTCCAGTTTCATGAATGTATCACAAAAACATGGCCTTGCTCAGAAAAGAGATTTACAAGCAACCCAATGATAAAGGTATTTGTACTTCTATATTGGAGTATTTGCCTTTTAGGTTTCTTGTTAGAAGCTAGCTCAGGTTTATAGTTAATGGCTAGTTCTGTATAGTGATGGTGATATACTTGTTGTCCTTGTTCAGATTCTAGTTTGTAGAAATCCATAGTTCAAACTTTTAGAGCAGGTGTTAGTAATCAGATATGGAAGGATGCAACAGAATCAAAACAGTCCTCTTCTTAAGTCTCTGTTTATTCAAAGCGTTGAGACAGACAAGAAGGACCACGTTGGAAAGTTGGCTGCAAGAGTGCTGAAGCTGTTGCTTGACAAGCATTTCTTTTGGTAGCACAAACAGCTTACACTGTCCCCCTTTTCTTACTGCTCAAGCTTGTCCTACGACAGCTTCTTCAGCTGTGTCTCTCAGCTGTTGTCAAGCTATAAAATAAACTAGACCGAGGAAATGAACTGGGTTCAAAATAACAGGGTTTGTTTCTGGGTTATTTTTACCTACATCTGTTCCTTTATGTGGTTTGGTGTTCTGTCTGTTAGAGAGAATTCTGCCACCGTAGTCGAGGGGTCATACAGAGACAAAAGTAATCGGTGGGGCAGAGGAGAAATCTGGGTTGTGCAAAGCAGCTACCAGAACAAACTTTTGACAAACAGTGTCCTTGGTCTGAATGTTACTTTGTTAAGAAGGTTGTATTGGACAGTATTGATATCCACCTAGACTTCTCACAAACAACATATGTTCCAAAGAGGTTTAAATATTGATTCTAAATTTACTTACAATTTTCATTTGACTTTGTTAGGCTTTTCTGGAAATTTGATTGTTGTACTGTAATTAAATAGAACTTTAATAGTATTGGTCAAACTTACTGTAAGCGAGCACAAATTTTAATTTAAATCCAAACTATTCTCCTAGACTATCTGAGCCAAAAGCACATGGGTGCCTAAAAATTAGTATTATCCCTAAACTGAGGAAAGTGTATATTGTCTGTATTTTATTTTCTGTTACCCTGTTTTTTTGCTTGTCCCTATTAGAAAGTCATGTGCCCGCAACCCTGAACTTTTTCTTCTCTCTGTTGGTTAATAAAGCCTAGCTTTTGACACCTTTAATGACATTAAATAGTGCTTTGCTTCACGGGTACTTACAAACTTCAGTGGTAGATAAGCAGAGAAAAATCAGCTACTTGTTTCTGTAAGGTCAGAGTGCCAAAATTTGCAGCTTATCCACACAGACAGTGAAAGTCTCCCTCCATTACTCCATAGGTCAACTATAAATCATTAATGGTATGGTGGGAGGGTTTTAAAGCAGAGTAAGTCTGCCATTGTGGTACCTGGCTAGTTTTACAGTATTCAAAAAAATGAGAACAGGAGAAAAAAATCGACCGACTTCTTTCATCTCTATCCCTTGCCTCATAATTTAGTAAATTAATGCTTTCGTGTTTCAGGCCGTTAGTAATGCATTGTTTGGAATAGCACAGCACAGAAAAACAATGAGGTTGCTTTTCATCCCCTCAGTTTTTGTGGACCAGTCAATGCTGCTTCTGTAAATTTTTTGGTTTGGACTTTAGTTAGAATTTTGCTTAAGGAAGAATTTTTTTGGGGGGACTGATAAAGAGCTTCAGTGCCTAGCCCTAAGTTTCTGATGATGTTATTGGAGTTGACTTCTGACTTAGAAGAACAGAGCTGAGATTCCTGAGTCGTCCTTCCAAATCTCTTTATCCAAAGCATTTTCATAAGAATCCAACACAGGACTCGTTTAGTAAATTCTGAAGTTCTCTTTATATAAGCTTGAAGTTGATATCTGCCATTTGATGTTTAATATTTTATTATCTACTTTTCTTCTTTGGTTGTTTAGAAGAAATGCTTACATAAATCTGCTTGAGGGAATACATGCTTCTAAGTCTGTATATTCATGAAATTTTGCTTGAATTTGTCTTACATATTACGCGTTTCTGTGAAGGTGGTAGCAGATCTTAATCATTTACAATAATACTGCTTTCATTTTGTTAAGTGGTTAGATTTTGTTTCATGGGTCACACAGAGTCATAGAATGACAGAGGTTGGAAGGGACCTCTGGAGGGCATTTTGTCCAAGCCCCCTTGCTCAGGCAGAGCCACCTAGAGCCAGTTGCTCAGCTCTGTGCTCAGCTTTCAGCTGTCTCTAGGGATGGAGACTCTGCAAACTCTTTGGACAACGGGTGCTAACCCTCGGTCCCCTTCACAGTAGAGAAGTGCTCCTGATGTTCAGACAGAACCTCTTGTATTTCAGTTTGTGCTCGTTGCCTCTTGTCCTGGTACTGGGCACCACTGAAAAGCGCCTGGCTCCGTCCTCTGTGTACCCTCCCTTCAGGTGTTTGTACACATAGATGACATCTTCCTGAGCCTTCTCTTGTCCAGGCTGAACAGTGCCACCTATCTCAGCCTTTGCTCTTATGAGAGATGCTCCAGTGCCTCAGTCATCTTAGTGGCCCTTCACTGGACTCTTTCCAGTAGCTCCATATCTCTCTTGTACTGAGGAGCCCACAACAGGACACGGCACTCTAGGTATGGCCTCTCCAGTGCTGAGTAAAGGGAAAGGATCGCCACCCTCGACCTGTAGAGCAAACCTGAGGACTCTCATGATCACAAGAGGAAAAACAAATATTGAGAAAAACGTATTGTTCTTGTTTTGGGTGGAGAAATAGCTAAAGAGAAAAAAAAATGTTTCATTTTATCACCTTTCTGCAGTTTCACACAGAACTTTTTTATATATGCATATATACACACACACATACATACATGTTCTTCTGAAATACACTAGGGCTTCCTTTTTACAGAATGGTGTCTTTCAGGAAACGTGCCTTTTCTTTTAACACCTAGGATATGTGTGTGCTGAAGGCAAGAAAAAAAAAGTCTCAGTTTGTCTCTGGTAAACTCTGTTAGCACAGAAAGGAAGGCAATTTGTTCTGAACTTGGATTCACAGTTCCAGTTGAATAGTTCAGGAAAGCCTAGGTTGACAGTAATTGATTAATTAGTTCAAATCCAATTTGCCTTATCTTCCCCGATATGATATTTTTAGCTAAATAGAGCTATGACTGTATGATTTTTGCTGCAGGTATTGTCCCAAGAAGTGTTGCTGACTTTGAGAACATGCTAAGAATATTTAAGTTCTGCCACTCTCAGTATGAGAACTTAAAATCCTCATGGTGCTGGTGACCAGCTTTGGCATGAGATCTCTGTTAGCAGCCTTCTGGCTATGCCTTCTCTCGCTTCACTTGTCAGAGGTTGTTTGTGTATAAATGAGAGTGACCTGTGACGGTGGCATCAGGACAGGGATTCCCTCAAGGCTACAGATGGTACGGGTCAATGAAGAATGTTGTACAATCCTACAAAGCCCAAAAATCTGTTGGGAAAACAGACTTCTGCAATTCTGTTGTCTGAGAGCAGACTATCAAAATCTTTCTTTTACACAGGGAAGGTGGTTTACAATATAAAATGAGAAAAGACCAGAGGAAATCCTTGAGAAGATGGTAATTTCAGACTATCTCATTACTAATAGCAATATAAAAAACAAAGCCAGAATGTGACCAGCTGGAGAGCTGACCTAAAAACTACTTAGGTACTTGTCATGGAGGACAAGTGGTACTGATCCACACATAAAAATGCTAGCTGTGTATGAAGATAAATCAAATGTGGAGCATAATCAACCTCTAATTCTGACACAAAGGCAGCCAGAAACTTCACTAGCTCCAGGCTCGGAGGTTCGGTGCAGTGAGACAGTCTGCATTGAAACCAGCTGCCAGGTGGAGACATCCCTGCAGTTTTAACTTTGGGTGTGCAAAGCTAAGAGGGGTACCGTTTCCACAGTGGACTGCTTTGCTTCAGGATCACCCTGAAGCTGCAGTGAAATTTGTCAAGTAGCATTGCATGGTAGATTTTGATCAGAAGAAATCAAGAATTTCAGCTCTATTGACCTTTAAATGGCAAAAGCCTGACTTTGTATTAATCTTCACAATCTGGTGGAAAAAGATCCCTGTCAAAGGGCATTCTGTCCCTCCCCCATGCTGAGATATGAGTGTATCTTGGAGACATGCTCGTATCTAGAGAATTGGGTTTTGTCTTTTAGATACATCAGTGAAAGTTTAACAGATAGCGTGTGTTCATTATACATGCTGTATCATGGTGATACTGCTTGATTTAGTATCTTGTGTGAACCTCACCAAATATATTAAACCACAAATTCCTTTTAAAATAACTCTTCTCTGAATTGTCCTTCCCTGAAATATTGGTGTGACTTCTCACTTGCTAAGCAAGGACAAGCTTTGAAGATACATCTTCTGGAAAACACAGGCAGGTTAGCAGATAGATGTTATATATTCTCTTTGAAACCAGGAGAGTGATTTTTCCCTTCAGTTTTTAACTGCAGTTACTATGGTGATTGAGCTCTTAGACATGGTGAACTGATGTCACTTCACCAGCTAAGACTGCAGGGGGGGAAGAATTAGACTTGATTCCTGGCTTTGTTGCTTCTGTCACTTAGCTTTCATTTGTCAAGTATTTAACAGAGGCTTCGTCAAAAATATTTAAATGATACTGAAATTCTGTGGCTTGCAAACTTTGCTTGCAGAATGGAACAATAGATAAGTTCTGTTCTAGTTAATCTTACTGCAGATTATCTAGACCAGGTCTTTATGCCAGATAAGTATCTGGCCAATTAGGTTGAATCTGTAGGTACAAGGGTGAAGGGACAGAATTTAAGATATTATGTCAATGGCCAGAAGTGCTCATTTTAAATTTGCTGACAAGGTGGATGAAATTGTGAGATAGGAAGATTAAATAGTGTGTAAATGATGTGAGCAGGAAAGACATCATGAAATTACATATCCAATGGGAAGTTATTTAAGGATGAATCAGTAGCTTTCTTAGCCTGGAGAGGGGTGTGATTGTAACTTCTGTTAATATGGCTCTGTGCATGGATGACCAGAATCAAATTTAGTAAACCAGCTGTGTCCATGGCATATCAGGTTTACCAGGAGCATGCAGCTGGTGCTGTGGCTGTCTTGTAGATGTGACACATATTTCCATGTGTTTGGCCTGTTGTTCATTCGCTGCGCTAATGTGATGCACTAGTGCAGCAAGCATTTCTATATGCCCTGGATTCTGCTCAAGAATAGTGTTGCAAATGAACCTGAAGATGCCTGGGTAATTTGCTGCTTTGCACTGTTACTGACACAGTTCTAATCCATTAAGGTTAGGAAAGTAGCACATCATGTGAGATGACTGACTTCATCACTGTGTAAGCGTGTAGGATCTGTGGAAGGTTGTGTCTCAAGCTTAGCTAGATGTCTTGAAGCATGTAGCAGTTCTATTTTTATAGGTGTGGGGTTTTTTTAACCATCACTTGAGTTTTGTTTATTGATGCATCATTCCTTTCTAATAAATGTAAAAAAATGGCAAGGTATGAAAAATCCGTTCGTTGCTGCATGGTACCAGAAAAAAACCTGTAAGTACAGGTGGAGGCTGGTAAGAGAATACTAGTATGCAGTGACTAAGATGGTCATTAGGTGATAATATTAATATTTCTGGAAGGTGATGTGCTGTTAATATGAACATTTCCTAAAAAGTATTAGATCTTTAAAAATTAATTTTAGGACAGCTTTGCCAAATGAAGAAGCTTTTCATCCAAAGTATGCATTTTTTTTTTTCCAGTTGTGACAAGAGCAACTCTTTGAAGTAAGATCCAGGACTGTAAATTATATGGAAACATAGATCAATTCTAGTGATAATTCTACACAATTTGGAAAAGGTTACTGTGTGTAATCTCAACTATCCTTGGAACAAATAATAGTAATAATAAAATAAAACCTTGTGGGAGTGTGTATGAGTGATAGAAAGTAAGAACTAAGACTGTAACTGTGTTCTGTCAATCCTCAATATGGCCACAGTCCCTCACAATTTCAGGGATAATGATTTAAAAGAAGAGGAAGACATGGAGAAACTTTAAACCCTGAATTCAGAGGAGAACTAGGTCTCCATCTAGTATGTTCCATTTTCCTAGACAAACCCACATAACTTGTTTTCCTCAAGTGACCACCACATATTCTTTCCAAGGTTTCTCTCTTATTAACTAGTAATTTCCCACTTCTCTTTGCCATGCACTGCCATATGGATTACCAACACAGTTTCTTGAGGAAGTTAGGTTTTATCATCATTAACATTTGAAGTTGTTCATACATACAGCTTTAGGTACCTACATTAGCTGATAAAATTAGTAGGCAGATCTTTCTCTAAGTTACTTACGTATGCAATGGAAAGAGAAGACTAATGCAGCACGTGATATAAAGCAACTAAATCAGACTCCTGCTCTGAACTGTCCTCCAGAAAAGCCTCTCTTTCCTTTAAATGAATAGTCAAACAGGAGATCAAGGAACGCTACCTTCTTAAATTAAGCATCATTTAGCGGTGAAATATTGTTTTGTTGTTTTACACTCCTCCATTTTTATAGGAACAAATAAAGGAATCAGCACTCCCCAACCGAACAGCTAGGATGGCTGACAGTTGTGGATGAGAAATATTTAATAAACTAAATATATAAGGGATCAAATGCAGTGTTTGTGCGTATCTGTTCTGTTTTCATATCGTAACTGTTAGTCTCTGTGGTTAGACTATGTGTAAAGGGCAGAATCAGGATGCATTAGAGATTTTAAGAATTCTTTTTTTGCTTCAGTGGCTTTAGGATCAGACTCTACATGAAAATAGAATCAGGTGCAACATGTTCCAGAAAGTTGCCGTAAACAATACTGTGTAAATAGAATTGTTCTGTTCCAGTCATTAAATCTAATTAGGCTTGAGAAGAGGTGAATTTGGCCTCTCAAAGTAAATTATGTTATTCTATTAGTTAGTAGCTTTAATTATACTGCGATACATGATTCTCACTGCAAACAAAATAATCCCTATTAATTTCATATTTGTACTAACTTTAAGTAAAATTATTGAAGTGTGAAATGCTATATTCAAAACACTTACTTGAGATTCGACTGATGTAGATGACTCTGGTTTTGTTATGATTTCATTTAATATGGAATGCAGCTTGGAGAAGATTGCCATTGCTTTTAGTTTTCTCTGTTGGTCCTGATCTTGCAGTCATCACTGCCTGAATGTGTGAGGATTGAATATTCAAACATCTGCTCCATCCACCTTTCTTCGGGCTGACCGTGAAATGCCCATCCTCTGGTCAGCACTGTTTGCTGTTGTGTTATAGACCTTCCAAACAGCTTTCATCAAAATAAAGATTCAAGTGGTCTGTGTAATTCAAGACTTGCCACATGTTCATTCAAGAGGAGAGAAAAGTCCTGTTTTCTGGCATGTACCAGTAAAAGCAAACATAACCTGAGCCTTGACCCCTGATTTCAGGATATGCATTTCACTCGGGCTTTATAAATTGTATCTGAGTGATCTTCAATATGTTGTTCATGCAAAGAGCAACTGTGGCTAAGCAAAGCCATATTTAGTAACCTGGAATTATTTTCAGTGTTTCTTTTTTTCCTTCATTTTTCTAGGTTATTCAACAGAGAAATGAGGAATGTGACCACATTCAGTTTTTAATCGAAGAGAAAGAGTCTAAAGAAGAGGACTACTATGAAGACCTTGACAGATTTGAAGAAAACGGTACCCAGGAGTCTCGCATCAGTCCCTATACCTTCTGCAAGGCCTTTCCTTTCCACATAATATTTGACAGAGATCTGGTGGTCACGCAGTGTGGCAATGCTATATACAGAGTCCTTCCACAGGTTAGACGGTTCTCATACATGAATAGTCATAGAGATTCCTAATGCTAGATGCTTCACAGGTTTATTTTAAAGATTAATAAAATAGATTTAGGATTCTCTGTCTAAACAGCATTCTTGTGTAACTGTGTAATATGTACTACATTGTGCTCATCTTGTTTGAAAAAGGACTGTGAAAATAGCCCTAATTCTGCAACAGCTCTGTTTGTTATCATCAAGTCTGTGTGCAGTAAGAGAATAAGCTTGAGCAGAGAAAACCTGATCACCTCCATAGTTCAGGTGTTAGCTTGATACCTGATTCTTTCTCGTAACTCAGTCTGAAATACATTTGCTATGAAGGTGGCAGATAACTCTTTAAAGTGGATGTGAGACAGTCAGTACAACTTGGCCTGGGATTCAGGAACTGGTCTTGCCCATACTATTGTGTAGTGTAGCAGCAGGTATGTAGTCTATACATATTACTTGGCAGTAATGCCTTCAAATACTTAAGCTGTCAGATGCACAATAACCAAAGTGCAGAATAACAGAAATTGTAGTATACTTTCTTGGCTTGTGCATCGAAAGCGTCAGTATTAACTAAGATGACCCAAACTATTTTTGTGATAAATATGTATATATGTGTGTGTGTGTTCTGAACTTGATGCCACTTGTGCAATTTCCTCTGGCTATTTACAGTAAAAGAATACTCAGAGGTCCATTTAAAGTTATGTATTTTGTATATGAATAGGATACCTCAGTTCTTGCCTGAAAGAGCTGACAGTGTTTCTAAAAATAAACAACAGATAAAAGCAGTAATATGAGAGAAGCAAAAGGTAAGATAATTAAAACATCAGATGAACTTTACAATTATGTAGGCTAATGTTGCACATACCATATTGCTTCTGAATCATTAGCATACTTTTAAAATGCAATTTTATGTTACTTGCTTTTTGCTGCAATTTTGTTTTTGGTGTTTTCACTCTGAATTTTGCAGAAAGATTTGTAAGAGCTTTAGAAGTAGATCTGCCAGATTTTTCCCAAGGGCATTCACTGAACAGCTATAACTGCTCAGCCTACTGAGGATGGCTATCAGAATCACTATTACCAGAGTTGATGCTTTAGAGAACACAGCTTATTGAAAAGGGAGTTTGAAGGAGGTCACTTAGGAGGAGAACACTGGAAAGCTATTTTACTGTAGAGTGGGAACAGTTTGACAGATAACGAATGTGGTCTAACACAATTTTACAAAGTCATCTTGCAGACTAGAGTTTCACTTTGAAGTCAGTATACTTCTGATGTAAAATCCTTAATTTAAAAACTTTGTGTTTTAATGGAGAAATGCATAAAGTGTATATTCTCTTCCATTCAGTATTGTCATCTAGGCAAATTGCATATAATTACTTCATGTATGTTTTTAGTATAGAACATAACAATCTTCTTTTTGCCTTTTTTTTTTTTTTTTTTTTTT
>VUYV01000031.1:1411961-1439661 GCA_008711295.1 Anarhynchus alexandrinus | reverse complement strand
TTTTTTTTTTTTTTTTTTTTTTTTTTTTTTTTAATTCTAGCTGCAGCCAGGAAATTGCAGTCTGTTGTCAGTTTTCTCTTTGGTCCGGCCTCATATTGATATTAGTTTCCATGGGATCCTCTCACATATCAATACAGTCTTTGTACTGCGGACCAAGGTAACTAGAGAATATTCACCAGGTTTTTCTCTTAAGTAAGTATGCTTTGGAGAGATAAGAGGTGCTGAAACCTCAGAAGTCTTCAGAGAAAATTCTTTGCACAGTAGTAAGCTCCGTCCCTTTTGAGTCCCGAGCCAAGAAAAAGTCACTGCTGCGAATTCATGTGTAGCTGTTAAGTAGAATGCTTTATAGGAATGGTGAAGTACATATACTTCATGTCTCATGCTTTCTTTGTAAGGAACCAACCCATTACATGGTATTGTGCCAAAGTAAATGTAGAAAGGCAATTAAATTTACTTTTACTTCATAACAGTGTGGGAGATGAATATAAAATATGTTCTTGCTTGGACACATATGTTCATATACAGTTGTGTGTCCTTTTCTCTAGAGAGGGCAGGAGAGGAGGCAGGTGATACGAACGAATGCAGCACGTAGAGTAGCATCAACTATGTCAAGTAGCCTGTTTATTTATAGAAAACTGCACCTGAGTAAAACCAACAAGGTTTCTTAGGAATGTTACCAAGCACAAATAGAACTTCATAGAATAGGCAATGCTTTTGTCAAACTATTGTTAAGGAATCGTGCAGAAGAAAACAAGAACTTATGAACGTGAAGGTAAAGAAAGATATCATGTTTTGTATCTTTGAGGTAGCAAATCACAGTATTAAAATAAAGATAGTGTATGGTGTTCAAATGAGAAAGTAATTGGGTTTTAATGTAATCTGTAAGTCTGTTCCAAACATCATTCTGACTGCCTTCGTAGTGAAGGCACTTATGTACGTGGAGGCCTGGTGCATAACACATGTACCATTGCCCTTATATAACTGTGACTTTTCATCACCAGGAGGGACTGTTGGATGTGGAAAAGCTGGAGTGTGAAGATGAACTGACTGGCACAGAAATCAGCTGCTTACGCCTGAAAGGGCAAATGATCTACTTGCCTGAAGCAGACAGCATTCTCTTTCTTTGTTCACCAAGGTACTTTAAACCTTAAGAGTTCCATAATATTGATTTTCATTTTACAATTACTAATTTTAAGAACACTATGAGAGTAGTACTACAGAGATTAATTGGCTCAAGTATTGATTTCATTGATTTTGATGTGTTTATACTAAAAGAGGGAGGAATGTTTAAACATCAGAACTTGACTGATTATGAAATAATTCAATATAGACATTGGGATGCTCTGGTCCAGTTTGTACAAATGGGAATTCCTCACGGTTACCTGATTATACGGTTTTTGGCAAGTCTTGGTTTTTGTTTCTTACTCTGAGAATGCTAAGAAATCTTACAATGATTTTGTTGCCTACGTGGGTTCATATATTTTTGCAGTAGTTTTAACATAATAGAGCAGTGATGATTAGAAAGAAGTGGTTGGGATGGGGGATTGAATGGAGGGTTTCTTTAGCTAAGAGCACGTTGAGCTAATGCACCAGGTTACACAGTTATGTTACGTCAATCTCCTGTGTAAAAGGGAGAGAGTGGTAAAGACAAAAAGGGAAGAGGCGATCTTAACGTAATCTCGTTTTTATTTGTATACTGAAGAACATGCATTTAATAGGTTCATGGAACTCATCAATGAGAATTCTGTATCTAGATGCAAAAATCAAGAGCTGTGTGTTAATATGAATGAACACAAATAAGGTATTTTGTAGAAGGGGCATTTTGTACAACTCATCAGAAGTTCAAGAGCATAATCTTTCTTCTGTTATTCCACAGCCTTTGCTGTTCATTTGAGTGCTCCTTTGGCAAGTTTAACAGTACCCATATTATTATATATTTCTCCACATTGCAGTGTGATGAACTTGGATGATTTAACCAGAAGAGGTTTATATCTGAGTGATATTCCATTGCATGATGCTACCCGTGATCTGGTTCTTTTGGGAGAGCAGTTCAGAGAGGAATATAAACTGACTCAAGAGCTTGAGATCCTCACTGACAGACTGCAGCATACACTGCGTGCACTGGAAGATGAAAAGAAAAAGACAGACACGTAAGAACAAAGTCCTGATTTTAAGCTGAAAGAGTCACAACAATATATTATTTATAGCTACCTTCTTCAAAAAATAACAGAATCTTGGAAGGAATATAAAAGGTATTCAGGGCCGATAATTTTGGAGTCAAGAAAGAACATTTTACTTTAATGCCTTATAGAGTGTTTCTTTATTTAGATTGTCAAATGTCATCTGCAGTCTAGGCAATTACATGCACAGGTATTTTGATGGTTCCTTCTCTGATAAGGAAAGTTAAGAGAAGAGAACTGACAATCCTTTTTTGCTTTGTGAATTACCTAAACCAGTAGTTTTGCAAACTCTCTTACGTGCAGTCCCTGTAGTCAAGATGAATATGATGAATGCCCAAATGCTACTATTTGACAGAGTTCTGTAAACCAGCTGTAGACCACTTTGTCTTACTGGAGCTCCATGCTCACAGGTTAATAGAACAGAAAAACATGTCTTATAATCCTCAAAAGTAGTGTATATAAAGATGAAGTTTTGCAACAGGCTAATGCTATGAATTTGATTTTATAGTTACCTGTAGAAATGGATTTGAGGCTATCTAGATAATACTACTATCTAGATATAAGTAAGTAACAATGGACACATATGTTCATATACACCCAAATCCATTTCTACAGGTAACTATAAAATCAAATTCATAGCATTAGTCTATGGCAGCTCAACTCAAGGACTACTCTCAGTAAAGTAAACAAAAGTTTGTGTGACAAGCAGTGTGGTTGACTTTCATTTCTAAAACATAGTTCCCAACTCTGTAATAGAAGAATTTCTTGTGGATTATGCTTATTTAGTAGTAGAATTAACACTATGAACACTATTAACACTATGTTGTGCTACGAATTCTATTGACAGATGTTTTTTTCTTTAGTAGAGTAATGAAAATTATTGTAAAAAGACTTGAAAGGGATGGACGGAAGAGTCAGAGAGAAAAGAAGCCTAACTTTTTTTTTTCTGTTCATTCCTGTTTACTTGCTTTATAAAGTCATTTTATCTTCAGGAATTCTAACCTTCTTGGCAGCCACTAGAACAGACAGTGTCAGTTACTATACCATGTGCCAAAAGTATTCACTGATTATAACTCATGCAGTAGTGAACTTGCCAAAAATGCAGCCAGTGGAGGTTTGGGCAGGAGTGGTGTACAAAATGATGCTCAAGATTTGTGAAATAGTCAGAGATCTTCAGCTTGCCCACTTAGCTGTGTGAGGAGGGAAATACACCTTAAGATGGCACGTAGAAAGTAGAATGAATACACATGAGGGTAGGGTGAAACTCTGTGTGTGTGATTTGGGTTTTATTTGCATAATTTGTGGAATCAACAAGTGTTAACGTGTCATGTAGACTATTAATTAAAAAAATAGGCAATAAACCCTAAAAGCATCATTCTCAACAGAAGAGGAAGAATTTAGCAATGCATGAATTGATCAAAGGGGGAAAACTGTTTGATCTCTTCGTGGCCTTTTCTGCAGTTTTTTATGGTTCTGTGAGCAAAACCAGATTATATGAGCTGAGGATATGGCAGAAATGCTTAAGCAATAAGCAAAAATGATCCAAGACACTATTAACAGGTCATGGTAGAAGAATTAATAATATATGTCTTATTTTGGTAGTAATTTAAATGTAATAATATGTGTTTGAAATGTCACGGCTTTAGGTATGCCGATGTAGATCAGTTCCTGTTTCCCAAATAACATATTCTTCAGTAAATGTCTTTTATATCGGTCTTTGATGATGCGACTATGTTATAAACACTGTATTTGAAGAGTACTGATGTAAAGACCATTCTCAACATTCTTTCTGTTTTGCTTGTACCTTTCTTTTCTTACACTTTTAGATTACTGTACTCTGTTCTACCACCATCAGTGGCAAATGAGCTGAGACACAAGCGTCCTGTTCCAGCTAAGCGGTATGACAATGTGACCATTCTTTTCAGTGGCATTGTTGGATTCAATGCCTTTTGTAGTAAACATGCCTCTGGAGAGGGAGCCATGAAGATTGTTAATCTTTTAAATGATCTTTACACGAGATTTGATATTCTGACTGATTCACGAAGGAATCCATTTGTTTACAAGGTAAGCAAAAGATTTTCTAAGTATTTAATCTGTGGGTTTTCAATAATTTACTATCATGTCACTCTTTTCCAACCTTTGGATTTTAGGCTTTTTTAAGAAAATGGTTAAGTTCTCAGTCTTTGAACTGTGTTACCTAATATTACATAGCTAAAGAAGAGTATGTTGTTTATCTCTAAATGTGTGAAGGAACATAAAGGGCTTAGTTCTTAGCAGGATTTCTGCACAGTCAGCCATTAGGTGGGTATATAAATCTACTTCCACACTTAGCAGATGTGAACACTTATACAAGCAGTTTGTGGTTGTGCTAATCCTGTGCTTTAAGTGTTTTGGTCATATACCTGAGTCTCCTGCTTGTAAATTATAAATCATTATTCAATTATTCAATGTGAATTTCATTTCTTCATTAGGAATGAGGTGTAGTTGCAGACGCAGCTGGTAGTAGGTAGAGATCTCTCTCCCATATATACCTACATGTGTATGCTTGTGTGTTTATATGTATAAGATTCATACCTAGCTTTTACTAGAAATCAACAAATACTAGAAATCCTGTACCAAGTGAACCAAGGGTGTGAGTCAAAACAAACATAGTACTCGGTTTCTACAGAATTCCAGAAAACTGCAAAAGGAAGCCTCCACACAATCACACTGTCATTTTAATATGTTACATTGTTAGCATATAGTAAATTCTCTTCACTAACAAGCAGAGATGATGGGAATTAGGGCAATTTGAATGAAAGTGAAGGGAAACTATTTGAAAGGATGAGCAGTCTTGAAAGAAGCACTATGTCCATACTAGTACTCTAAAGTCCATGATAATAAAGTAATTGAGAAATATATATCTTGATAGGTGGAAACAGTTGGGGACAAGTATATGACAGTGAGTGGTCTACCAGAGCCTTGCATTCATCATGCACGATCTATCTGCCACCTGGCATTGGATATGATGGAAATAGCAGGCCAAGTTCAAGTAGATGGTGAGCCTGTACAGGTTAGTAAATGTGTGTGGTCTTGAACGAAGAGCCCATTCTTTGATATGATGATAATACTTTGAAGTATGACAATGCTCAAGTCACAGAATCACAGAATGGTCAGGGTTGGAAGGGACCTCTGGAGATCATCTAGTCTAACCCCCCCGCCAGAGCAGGGTCACCTACAGCAAGTTTCACAGGACAGCGTCCAGGCGGGTTTTGAATGTCTTCAGAGTGGCAGACTGCACAGCCTCTCTAGGCAGCCTGTTCCAGTGCTCTGCTATCCTCAAAGTAAAGAAGTTGCTCCTCATGTTAAGATGGAACTTCCTATGTTCAAGTTTGTGCCCGTTTCCTCTTGTCCTCTCACTAGGCGCCACTGAAAAAAGACTGTTCCCATCCCCCTGGCACCCTCCATTTAAGTATTTGTAAGCATTAATAAGATCCCCCCTCAATCTTCCCACTCGATGCAAGCTTTGTTATTTTTAATTTTTTAGACTGATATCTACAAATAATATGAAGAATCACATGTAGATGTGACATGCAGTTCCCAGACCTTAAAATCCAATTATTGTGCTTAGCCTTTAAAGGACTAAATTAGGTCCGCATCATTTATGTCTGTTTTCTGATCGTTTCAATCTAATCAACGAATTCCCATTCAACATCAAGTACAATTCATTGAGTCTTCTTCATCTCAATGAACAGAACAATATTTCCTCACTGATATTTTTGATCATGCTTCAGATCTATATGTCAGCATGAGAAGATATTGCGTTAAAAAGAAAAGTGCAGTTCCATAGGCAGTTATGGCAATGATTACTGGCAACAATATATTATTAGTGGAAGTTCACTAATTGTGGAATTTTATGAAGATGTTGTGGCATTAGTACAGAACTGGGGAGGCTGCATTGAGCTATCCTCATCAGAAGGCTGTGAGAGCAAAATAAGTAATAAATGTGATACATATTTCTATTTACGTTAATGTTGTTGGTCTAACACCTAGCTTAGATCTGTGTACTTCACTGTCACTGGGCAAAGAAGTGAGAAGGTTTGATTTGGGGCTTTACAATAACTGTAATGTGCTATAAGAGTGAGCTTCTCCAAACCCCTATCTCTTGAGCTTTTAAATGCAAAATACCATGATGTTTCCTCTGAAAAACGTCTTTTTTTCTTGACCTACACCATCCATTTCTGCATCTTCTGACCACTCATTAAACACAGACCTGCAGAGTATGCCTCTCTTTTTGCTTTTTTAAATTTCACAGTACATAATCATAGAATCATAGAATGCTTAGAGTTGGAAGGAACCTTAAAGGTCATCTAGTTCCAAACCCCTTGCTGGGGCAGGGACACCTCCTACTAGACCAGGTTGCTCAAAGCCCCGTCCAACCTGGCCTTGAACACTTCCAGGGTGTGGGCATCCACAACTTCCCTGGGCAACCTCTTCCAGTGTCTCACCACCCTTAGAGTAAAGAATTTCTTCCTAATATCTAATCTAAATCTACCCTCTTCCAGTTTAAAGCCATTACCCCTCATCCTATCACTACATGCCCTTGTAAAAAGTCCCTCTTCATCTTTCCTGTAGGCCCCCTTTAGGTACTGGAAGGCTGCTATAAGGTCTCCCTGGAGCCTTCTCTTCTCCAGACTGAACAACCCCAACTCTCTCAGCCTGTTTTCATAGGAGAGGTGCTCCAGCCCTTTAAAAGCAGCATGGCATGGTGCATGCTGGAAAAATATGGAGTTTGTTCTTTCATGTGGGAGGCAAAGTCATGACACTGCACTGCAAGAAAAAAAAGTGATACAAAACACAAAATGCAAAACACAAAAGTCTTTGAAGAAGCAGTAGCACATTGAAAAAATAAACTCTAGTAGGTAGAAATGGCAAAATACCTGTATTTAGTCAGAAGCATCAGATTAGTTATGTTTATTTTGAATATTCAAACTTTATTTTTTCTCTCTAAAGATAACAATAGGAATCCATACTGGTGAGGTAGTCACAGGTGTCATAGGCCAAAGGATGCCACGTTACTGTCTCTTCGGAAATACTGTAAATCTAACAAGCAGAACAGAAACTACTGGAGAAAAGGGAAAGATCAATGTCTCTGAATATACTTACAGGTGAGTGAAGCAATACTGCTATTGGTGTTGATATCTTAAAAGAAATCACTTTATCAGCATAACATCAATGTGTCTTTAGGGTTGAAAGTGACGGGACTCCCACAACACATTATTTAAGTACATGAGTTCTCATGAAACTCTATGGCAGACTGCATTATGATATACCGTTATTGGTATGCACATATAATAATGATCTAGAAATATATTCGACTCTTTTGTTAATTTTCTCACATATCTGTAGCATGTTTAATATTTTATATAGTCTGTGGCATGCATGCATAGTATATATATTTACATGTTTTCTCTTTCAATTTCAGGTGTCTCATGACACCAGAAAATTCAGATCCTCAGTTCCACCTGGAGTACAGGGGTCCAGTTTCTATGAAGGGTAAAAAAGAACCAATGCAGGTTTGGTTTTTGTCCAGAAAGAGTACAGAGACAGAGGTATGACTAACCAGAGTGTAATTTTCTTTTTAAACAAGGCATAAACATGACAAATTTAATCTAAACCACTGAGATCCATTTGCATTTGCAAAACTAAATGTTCCCTAGAAAAAATGAAGAGTTTTGTACAACACTATTTCATTAACATGTTTACTATCTTGACAGCACATTAAAGTCCTTGATTATTTGTCTTTGCAGTTTGTGCAGTCCCTGAAAGAATACTCTTGTATTTTAAAAAGTCCTTGAGGGAATGCCAAGTGTTTAAATATTTATATCTCCCTCTTCTTACGGATTTCGCCACTGAACTAGATTTTGCAATATAATGTCCGTTTCTGTTTAGCTGACATGTCTGGTTATCAGCACTTCAAAATTCATCATTTGCTTTCTCACAGTGAGTGAATAAACGTGCCTTCAAATATTTAGGCACCAGTCCAGCAGCTTCTTGCAGTCAGGTTCACACCTGATGTGTATAGTGGTCTGTTAACCCTAGATGGATCTGCTTGTTTGGAGACTGTTGCATGACAGAGGTCTTGCTTTAGAAATATACAGGGTGAAAACTATTTCTTCTAAATGACATATGAACCTAAATCCTCTTCTCAAAATGATGTAGGTTAAAGCTCTTAAAGTACTTTAAGCTTATGCCTCAATTTCAGAAGTCTGGGCGTGTATTAGCCAAAATCTCATTAAAAGCCAATGAAATCTAGACTCATAAGTGTTGCTACAAACTTAGACACTTAATAAGGTTACAGTATGCCAGCTGATTTGCCATAGCTAAGCAGGTGCATGCATTCCACCCATTGCCAAATGGAGAAAAAAAGGGTGAAAGTAATTTACATAGCTTGAATTTTGTCCCAAAGTAGTAGAAAAAGAAATAGTTTTAAGCTAATACATTTAATCTTAAAAATACACTTGGCTAAAATAATGAAAGTCATAAGTTACCTTGGCTGAAATAATTCTTGTAAGTCACAGGAAATTAATTATGTGTCTGAATATTCATGCGCTTCTGGAAATAAAATTTAGGCTGTTGAACTGTTTGGTCTCTTTTGGAGATCTAGTCCAGATTTGTTACCACTGGTACCCAAGTATATGAATACTGACTTTTTAATGGTAACTCCTGGTATTAACCCCCAGTATTAAACTTCAGGGGAGAGCCTGTACTTTAATTCTGCTGTATTTTAGTATGTATTACTTACAATAATATTCTGGGTGCCACTTTTGATAATACTTTTCTATTTTTATTCTATATCAAGATTAACTATAATTTCACATGGCTACCATTCTTTCAAATCCATAGTAGTATTTAAACTATGTTTTAATTAAATACCTTTAACTTTTTTCTGCATTATAAATTATGTCCTATCATTTGTAGCAGGGCACATTGTAATTTTAAATGTAAAATTTCAGAGGGGTACTGAATCAGTGGGTATTTTCCTTGTTTCAGCCTCACACATGTTTAATATGCATATAGGGTTCACGTAGTTTAGAATTTTAAATATTGCACTTTCCTTTTAGAGATCTTGTACAACAGTTGGTTTTAATCCTTAGAGCAGTCCTGAGCGGTGCTTGCTGATACTATTATCTAGTGATTGAGCTTTGTAGAGGGGGATATAGGGGCAGGAATAAACCTGCCAGAAAAATACTGTCAACCTGATTTTCAGCAGCACTTAAGACTCACAGTTTAAATACACTCAAAAAGTGTCTCTAATTTTTGTTAGTTTTTGTTGACTCTGAAATTCAGATATACATGTAATTCTTATAGCTAGAAGGACTTCTCCCACCACAGGTGTCTCTTCTAAATTATAGTAAATTTGGGATAATAGGAGACTAGAAAGATACATGAACATGGTGATTGGAACTGGTAATAATTTTGTCAGAGGTGATTTTGAAAAGTGAAAGAATATAATCCTCTAGTATTTTAATTCTTTTTCACTCCCTGCACAATTTCATCTGTCCATACACAAAACGATGCACTGAGTTTTACTCCTTTAAGATTTTCTGAACTGTTTGCAGTTTCTCTTTGTCTTGCGAAGGTACTCTTCATGTTATTTCTGCACTTTATAGGCTGTACATAATAGTTGTAATCCAAAAGCAGAAATCAGATGACCAACTTTTTATGTTTGATTACCTTAGAGTAAGCGCTTTGCTGTAGGCAAGGATGTAGCCTTGGTTTTCATTTCAGAATCTTATTCTCTCTGACCTTTCAAACACATACACATGCTAATGTATTATCATGTGCAGTGCCCTTAATTGCAGGGTGACTGTTCACAACAATAAATGTGGCATGTTAACATACACTCAGAAACAATATGGTAAATTTCCTGAAAGGTCACTCCAGAATATTGCAAGAAGTGGCTTATAGAAGTAAACATGAAAATATTTCTTAAATAATCCTGAAGATATTTCTGCTGATTATTCTTTTACTGTGAAGTTTTCTACCTCCAATGCCTTTAAAGCTAGGCTAGATTCCCATTAGTGATATATTCTCCTTTTCATTATATCCCTTAGAGAGTGATTAACTCAGCATTTGCAAGTCTATCAGCATAATATTTTACCCTGAAGCCCAGTAATAAATATGTGGTGAGGAAAGAGGACAAAATACTTACAGCTGGCATAGAGATGTCAAACCAGGGCTTAAAATATGCTGTCTCTCTGCTAGGCCTGTAGAAAATTATAGGGTTGGAGCAGCTCAGCATACCTCAAACTTGGTTCCTCAGTTGGCATCTCTAATATCAGTCACCATGAGCAGTAGTGCTGAGAAAGACCTGATTTGCAAGAATCAGTGTTGGTTTGGAGTGCTGCTCATTTACTTTTTTGCACTTAAGATATCTCTTCCATGATACCATTACAGCAAAAATTAGAATTACATCAGAAATATGCATAGAGCAAAAGCAACTGTGACCAATTATTCATTTTGCATCCGCTTGTTTGCATGTTATAAGATTAGTTATTACTATCTTTATTATTTTAACAGAGGTTCACCTGCAGCTTCTCTCTTGAGAGACAGATTTGTTGTAAAAAATAAAGCTTGCAGAGAACCTCAAATGTCTGACTGTAATTTCCATCATTCCCCTTTCAAATATTTTTCTCTCCTGCCCTGTCCCCGCATTACTGATGGGAACAAGTTAAAGTATCTCAGTCAGAGCTGGTAGCTCATCAGGGAATGTAGGAACATAGTAGTTCCTACATACGACACATACAAAAAAAAATACATGCATTGCCTATGCTGTGTTTTATTATATACTGATATTGGTTGCAAGTTGTAAAATGTATTTTGTCACTGCATTGACCCACCATGTTGTTGCTTCAAAGAAAATCCCTTACTTCTCAAATTCTACTTGCATGCACTCAAGGAAACAAAGCAAGATGCTTTCTGAGCTGAGGGAAGAGGAAGAGGACGCTGGATAGGGTGCAATACTGTCTCCAAATAGGGTGCCAGGCAGTAAGGTGGAGTTATGGATGTTATTTCACGTCATATCTCCCATTGCCATGTGCAGTACCATTGTCTTTTGCCCTACTCCTGAAATCATACGCACCATTTTTCTTCAGGCTCGCTTGCTATTTTTTTTTCCTTAATGTTTGGTATTGTTTTATCGCTGCTATGAGCATGTATTTCAAGCTTTACTTTTTTTGATATCCATTTTTGCATGTCAGTCATGTGGCCCTTCCTACCAATAATAATATTGAATAAGATTTTGTAGTATGCACGCCACAACTAACCACTTCAATCTGACACTTCACATCTTCATCTTCATCTCTGAAGTACAGTGGTTATGTGAATCAGTGACATTTCTGGAAAGACACGTATTTCAGTTGTTGGGCAGAACAATGAACTGAAAGAACTATTTTTAAAAATAATACCTAAAGCAGCATTATGAAAATTATTGTATGAATGTTGTTTATCAGATTTAGTTCTGCTAATTACCATGCTTCCCATGATGCAGTGTAAATTCCTGGTTAGAAAAAGGTTCCTCTTTTGATATCATCCTGCATTTTCCCTTTGTAGACACTATGTAAACATTTTCTATATTGAAGGGGGGGCAGTTGTTTGTCTGATACTGCTATTTGAAGCATGTGCCAATGTACTTCTGCTGAAATGCTGTTCACTTGTAATGTATTTCTCATTGATTTATATTAACTGAATTAAGTTGTCATGTTAATAATAGATTGCTGGACAGTTTTAGAGCACTTGTAGTGCTTTGACTCTTTTCTGATGGAGCCCCCAGAATTGAAAGGCACGCTGCCGGGACATGGTTGTCATGGTTGCCTTTTAGTTTGGTCTCTCTAATTTTCAGAAATTATCTTATTTTATTCCTTGGGAGAACGTGATAATATTCTAGGCATCATGGCATAATTAAGGGATGTCAAGCTTGTAAGGGAACATAGCGTCTTTTATCAGCTGACACAGTTAATAAAAGTGGACAAGGTTTCAGATGCATAGGCCTTCCATAACTTCAACATACAGTGCATTTTTATGTGAATAATGTCCGTCCTTATCTGACTGATAATTTCTGAATATTTGCATTATAAAATAGGATAGTGCAATTACTTTGTGTATAAAAATTGTCTATATCTAGTATACCTTATCAGCACAGAATATATATGTATAAATGTTTCATGTTAATGTGCAAAAGAAATTGCAATAAATTATTTTTTCCACTGACAGAGAAATTTTGGGTTTTCTTTTCGATGAAAGCTGTATTTCATTATTTGATACAAAACAAGTATGTTCTCCATTCTGTAATTCGAAGTCCAAGTTGAAATAATTTATCGAGTCATTGTTCCAATGCTTGCAAATGTCCAAGAGTCTCCCACGCTGAGCTCACATCCTCAGATTAAAGTAGTGTTGAAAATGTATAGATTAATGCTCCAAAGATAGTAGACAAGGTCACAAAAAATGCATACATTCCTTTGAAACACTTGGATAATATTTAAGAATCAGAAATTATTAGTTGTGCACTTTGAGCAGGATGTACATTACCAACCAAAGCTTTAGGAATGGAAAATGAAGAGGAAGCCACATACATTCCTTTCCATCATCTCACTGTTGGACAGCAACGCATCCCAGCACTCCGTGAGAGGTTGCCTTCGCTCTGCTAGAGACAGAACAGCGATTCGCACTTAAAGTTGATCAAGCTTTCCAAAACCTTAATGGTGACTCCTAAAGAAACGGCATTTGTGATGGCTGTGGTTGTGCATTGCGGCTGTGGTTGTGCATTGACAGAATTCATGCAAAAGGATGTGAAGTGACTGAAGTTCCTGTATTACGCTTCAAGGTGATGGAAGGTGACATGCCAGAAAACTCGAATAGTGCTCTGAGTTTGTATTTTACCCTCTTAATAATTTCAAAGGATCAAAGCTCCTGTTAAACTAGTCCTTAACATAACCAATTTCTTAAAGCACTAGAATAATATCTTATATATTGTGTATAAGTGCCTTTTATCTCAAGAAAACCAGTATGATTTAGGCACTGAACTGCTTTTATTGCTAAAACTGGTCTTCACTTAAATGCTGCATTCAGCTACTAAAATTATACTTTGGTTAAATATTACTCAGATAAGAGTTAAAAACTTCTTCAGGTATTTAGTTCTTTTATGTGTGCTCTATTGCCTCTTTTATTTAACTATAGTGATTTACTTTTTCAATAGAAGCTCTCTAGCTGAAACATGAGGCAAAGTAATTACCGAAGTCTGTTTCAAAGGCATTTACAAATGCATCTGTTTTACTTTAGTATTTTTTGTAAAAAAGTTGAAACAAGGAGAAGAAAGGGGAAAGCAGCAATGAAATTGCAAAATATGGAATGCTTAGCTGTTTGTAATCTTCTGGATCATCTGCTTTCCTTTGAATTCAGATATGCAAAAGAATTTGGGTTTCTGTGGTATTATTAACTGAGGCCGTGGCCATGCAGGGGACTCTGCTACTCCACTGCTATCCTAAAGCCGGCACTGCCGTTGGCTTCCATAACGCAAGGCTGAGTAGTCTGACTGTTGCTCGTGTGTCTTGGATAATATGCTCCATTTTTTTCCTAATATGGGGCTTGAAAAACAGCAGAAGGACTTTCCCTAGCTTCAGTAAATTCTGAAGTAAGCTTATTAAGCACATACATGTCAATAAAGACTTCTGCAACCAGTGAGGCCATTTGATAATATGGCCCATATTTTTAGATTACGGTCTTTTCATTGACCTTCCCTATGTGGAATTCTCTCAAAACTTGGGTTTTTTTAAATTTATATGGGTAGACAAATATGTGTGTTTAGTTTTAGCAAAAATATTATCAATTATAACATAGTAAGAGGGAACTGTTATTACTATATTTACATTTTAATCATCAATACACTTTTCACAGGCTCTGTTGAAATGTTACAAGTTATGAGCCTTACACAGTCAATTTTGTTTGATGCTTGCATGCCATAAGGTAAAAACTGTAAATCCAGTCCTCAGTGGGAACAAACTTTGGGAACATAGTTTCATGTTTGATAATTTTGGGGGAAAAACAGGATGATAAACAATGAATGAGACACTCATTGATATATCTATTTACAGTATTATCACAACAGTTATTCTTCTATTTTTTACTTACAAAAAGAAATCAAAATGTTCTACTGAGGCTAGGGAATGAGGGAGGCTTTATAAATAAGAATAGCTTGAAAACTATCTTGAAACTTCAATAAGCGGGAAGGGCACGGGCAGAATACTGCTGGTTTTAACTCCATATACATTTCTGAAAAGTTGCACATGGGGACAGACCAAACAATAATAAGCTATGCAAGCAGAACTCCATTTTCTTCTAGGAGAGTGTGGGCTTGCAAACTTTGCCATTCTGGAAAACACATCTACAGATGTCATAACTGGGATGTAGCTGGAAAGTGCAAACAAGTCAGCAGCTAGAGCAGAAGACTACGATGTCAGGACTCCAGCTCTGATCTCTGATTGATATCACAAGCTCTTGCACAGCTCATAGTTCAATTTTTATCCCTCCTCTATCCAGCACCAGCTTAGCTGTAATGATCTGAGAGGTATAGCGTCTCTCCCTTGCCCCAAATTTGATGATGTAAGAGAGTGATGCATTTTTCATGAAAGTAAGGGGCCTTTATCCTTATTGCTGTGATTTCTGTTGGGACTATCCACTAAGTCCAGCTGAATGCACACTAAAATTTTGCAGGACCTGGGGACTTTTTGTTCACATTCATTACTGGTTTGAAGGAGCAGGAGACAGCAGTATGTGTCTTAGACCTGGGTACAGTAATAAAAACTATCGCCCAGAAGACTGTTAATTCACCCTGCTGCTATTGAGCTATATTTCGTTTGTTTTTAGAGGGCCTGCATGTTTTTATTCTTATCTCACAAAGGCATCATTGGCAGCAATGGTTTATCAGCACCCAGAAAAGTCCATGTAGCTCTCATATACATGTATATATTTATTTTATATGTGTATATATACACAAATATAAACACTCCAGGAACTCCAGGAACTCCTCCAGGAACGAGTCATAAAGACAAAAGTGCAAAACCAAATTAGGTTATGTGAGATTTTTTTCATTACTTGGTTACAGTGTTTACTGTAGTTGGTAGTACAAAACATATCTGACTAGTTACAAGCTCACATTTGAAAGAGAATTATATGCACAAGAAGGAAATAGGAAGGGATATGCTGGCATCTGATATGCATAACAGTTGGGTGGAGCTTGTGGCCCCAGAACCTTTTCTTTGAACAAAACTCTGGTACTAAAAATCTAAAGCTAATAAACATTTGAGTGTGGTGCAGCCAAGCTGTGCACTGCAATATACACTCTTGTACCCTGAAATTTTGATAGCCTTGTCAGTAACACCTATATCCCTGGAGCCAGAGTGAGGCCTGAGGCATCTGTATCCCGATGTGTTTTTCATTCACCACGTAGACGGGTCAACACTGTACATATATTGTCACAAACTGTAAAATGTTTATTCAATGCATTTCCAGAGCCATCATGTATTAAAAAAGAAAAAAAACCCAACATGTTGGATAATTACTTTCTAGCAGTATGAGAACTTGAAGAGAATTTGGTCCTCCAGTTCTCCAGGCAGCCATCGAGCAGTCAGCATAGCGGTCCAAATGGGAGGTTATGGGCTGCTGTAAATGGATTCCGTCAGTCACTGTGTTGGCTTATCATCTCCAAGTAAAGGGATGTTACTGGATTTTTAATCCTGTTTTATTTGAGTGCCAGGGACACACAGAGAGTCCGTGTTACTATTTTTCAATTAACAAGATCCTTTCTCTCCTGGGGGAGAGTCTGAAACTGTTGTCACTTCATGCACCTACCTGACAATGAGCAGGGAGCAAGTAATAAGGCAGTAAACAGAGCCGTGCTAATCTAACTGTAAAGAAGAAAAAAAAAAAGTGGTTCTATTGCCCAATCTATAGCTGCACATACAAGGCACTATTTTTTTTTTCTCTATTGTTCTTCAGACTTGTGGCTGGCTTTGGGTGACAGTTGTGGAAAAACTGCAACAATACGTGCCGTCTCCACCAATTCACTCTTTGTTTGTTATTAGCAGGAAAAGACTAATGTTAATTTTCATCATAATGGTCGATGGGTCTTTCTGCTAATGTGGCTCCTTTGGAGATAATGACAACCGGGGAATGTAAGAAGAATTTTGTGATTATTTGGGATGAAGCTGTGTGTTCGCTGTTATAAAGGGTTTAGTTCCTGACTATTACACATACCCAGCAGTCAGATTGACATTGCTGTTGTTGTTGGGTTTTTTGCAGAGATGATTATGGGGATTTCAATATGTATAAAGCACCTAGTACAATTTTTACGCTACAGTACAATTGTACTTTCAAGGGAAACAATTTTGTGTGGTGAAGGTCTGTGACCTCGCAGCAGTCAGCCAATGCTAGCACACGTTTGTTTTTATGTGTTCATGTGCCGGACACCTCTGGCATTGAAGCCTGTGTGATTTTTTTATATTGCAGGTTCTCAGGGTCATTCTAGCCTTCCAAAATTGATCTACACTTTGATAAGTGTGGTATCCTGTCTAGTGCTCAAACAACTGACTTGTGATTACAATGACAGAACTTAGCTGAGTGCAGCCAAAAGCCTGAAAGTGTTCATAGTTCCTAGCTGGTGTTAATCATAATCCTGAACTGGAGACCAATTAAGTCAATAGTCCTTGAGCCTTTGTTTGAAAATAGAAACCAAACAAGAAAAAAACCCACAAAAACTACATGGTCATAGTTTTGAGATGAGAAATAAAACTCTGAGTTGCTGTCTTCAGCCGCTGTGTAAATATGAGCATAGTGTTGTAATGAACTGTGTGAAAAATCAAACCACTTTCATAAATCTCACTGAAATATACAATGTACTAAATGTGAAGAAATGCACATCTATTTCTCACAAGTCTTACACTGTGTGTAAGGTTCCTGGAAAGAAAAGAGAGCAGGTTATGTCCTGTTATTTTCAGATATTTTGTGCAAGTCAACTTAATAAATGGCAATTTTCATATGCAAAGTGTTCAGAAACAATCTGATTTTCAAAAAACCTGTACGAGGAGGTTGAAGAGTAAGTATCCTTTTTCCACAGAGAGAGTAGTGAATCATTCGAGATTTAACAGCTGTACAAGAAACCAAAGCTTTGCTTTCTGTCACATTATAGGTGTGTTTGTGAGCAATTATGTAACGATCCAGAGAATAGGAAACTTGCCCACAAAGTGAGAATACATGCCTTTTCACAAAGCCTTCCTTTCCCACATCATCCTACCCCTTAGGTTTCATAAATACATACGTACATATATATATCTATCTCACACTTTAACTTCCGTGTAGGCCACCGTTCTTCTTTCCTTGCTGCTTGGGCTTGTGTCCAGGGAAGAAGATGATACGAGGCCTATGAATCAAGTACAATAATACTGCAGTAATCCTGATGAAGGCACTGTGTGGGGTCTGGGCAATTACTCTCTAGTCCCTCTCCCTGCTGTCTTGCTTCTCTGTTTAGCATAAAAATTCTGAGCAATCTCAGGGGCACAATTATTGGCAGGGAAGGGTACAGTGAGGGACAGGAGGGGAACACCTGAGCTCCAACTAGAATGATCAAAAAATGTCTCAGATTGCAAAAAAAAAGTTGTTTTCTCATCTGTGGCTCATACTGTGTAATTTTAAGGTTAACATACAGTGTTAAACTGGAGATGTCAGTATTTTCTTAAGCTATAATTAATTGTTGTTCTATCATGGAGATGCCAAGAAAAAGTCAATATTTATTTATTAAATACTTGTCCTAGGACAGGTTTTTTGCTTACTCTCATTGGGCATTATTCATTTCCCACTGTGGTATCTGTGCATAAATGTTGACTTGTATTTTCAGTTGGAAAATACAGCACTAGAGCTGGAGACAATCTCCACTGGCTCTTGCATTCCCAGGTATGTCAAATTTTAACTATGATACTTCCTTCTGTTTGGACCACGTTTTTCCAGGCACCACGGCACTGCAGCAGTAGGAAACATTACTCTGACTGAGTGCCATCGCCTGTCAAAAAGAGCCAAAGCGAACGCAACATTTTAAAAAGCCACTGATTCCTTTTCTCATTACGCTTTCTTAATTTCTGGCCTCAACAGGCTAAAAACTCAATAATACATTGTTCAGAAAGAACCCGCAAAATGAAGAGTTGCTGCAATATGGGAGATCATGCAGTGGCCAACCAATAAATCTGCCTGAGTAGGTCTTCGCTGGCACAGCTGCCACTCCTCAGTTTTTATGTTTCTTCTTGTCTACTGGAAGAGCCTGTTCTGTGTCAGATGAAGTCATCTGTTCTTATTAAATGCTGCAGGGTGCTAATATCTTCTCCCCCTGTTGCTACAGTAATACCAGCCAATCTATGTAGAACATTATGACAGTCCTGAAGAAAACAAAAAGCTGACTGTTGTGTCAGGTTTTGAAAGCTCTGCAAGGCTGACAGATAGAGCCATAGTGGTTGCTTTGCGTATGATCCTGCCTATAGCTCTTAGACTCAGACCTGACTTTGCGTGGCACACTGAGGTAATGGGAGTGAAGGTGGCGGAGAGGCTCTGTTAGAGTGCTGGCGTGAGTTTGGGCTCCCCTCGTTCGTGTCCTCCGGTGTGACAGCAAAGACTTCTCCACCTTCCATAACTAATAGGAATACTTGTTCTACATGTAACAAGATGGTGCCCTGAAAAAAAACAAACTAACAAACAAACAAAAAAACCAAACAAAAAACAGCAGAAGAGAGGTGCCTACATGTCCCACTGTAATACCCCCCAGATAAAATACTCTCCGTCCAAAAAACAATTTCAATTCACTTCGTAAAATCATAACAAAACATGATGGAGGAACACACTTTAGAAGAGGAAATCCCGCCTTTTCTCGGTTGAAACAACTTAAAGGGAGGCAGTGAGATGGGTTGCTGAGCTTGTGTTAGTCTTGCAAAAGGTATGGGCAGGCTTTTGTTCCCAAAGCCGGGACCTGGAGCTGCTCCGGGCCAGTGCCGGCTCTTCTGGATCCACGCTCAGCCTGGCAGTGGGCGCCATCTACCGAAGCACCACAACATTGTCAGAAATACTTTGATAGGGCATTTGCTCAACTAGTACTGGCTTCTCTTTTGTTGTTTGTTAATTTTTATCGGAAAGAGTCGTTTTTCCTGGGCAGCAGCTCAAAACTGATTAAAGGGAAAGTATCATGCTATAAAACATTGGGAAAAAGTAACAGCAGGGCCGTGCTTTGCCCTGACCCAGCAAAAAAAAGACATTAACAGTCTCAAACAGGTCATCCAAGGGGAAACAGCAGCTGCTCAAAGAACTTTTGTTTGTTTGTTGTCTGTTTGTTTGTTTTTAAATTGAAGTCTGTAGAAGAAGGTACTGTGAACTGGGTAGTTTTACCCTAACATGTTTTAATGTTCATTATCTGTTTATACAAGATTAGAAGATAAAGCTTTAAAGATAAATTGACTGGGGGCTGTGTGTTTGGTCCTGAGTTACTTTATGCTTGTTAGGCCATGACATGAACACAAACACATTGCACAGTGTTCCTGTCGGGTGGAGGTTGTCTTTCTGTGTCCTTCTGGCTGACTGCCGTTGTCTTGGGCTGTCACCTCTGCCAAAAGCGGGGACTGCAGTCCCGTTAGCCATGTTGCAGCATGTGAGAGTGTGCAACTAATACCCCGGCAAAACTCTCATTGAAGGCAGTCGGTAAATTCTGGATTAAACAAACACAGAGACCACAGGGATAATTCACTTCCACAGACAGATCGTGGCAGGAGACAATTCATAAAACTGCAGATGTTTTGCAGCAATGAGGAGGAATAAAAGGCAAAATTAATCAAAGAGAACCTGCACACAGTGTAGCTCTGGCTACCCTTCCTCCCCCACTCTTCAAATGGCCTAACCTTGATAAACCCTCGTTTGGAAAAGGAGAAAGGTGGTGCAGGAGATCGTGCCTACCAACCAAGTGTGCAGCTTCAATATGTTGACCTCCGTGGGGTGGGTGAGGTGCACAGATGGCACGCCACATCTCATCCTTTTCTGAATGAGGACAGTGCCTCTGGAGGTGTGGATTCGTGAGCAGGTGGTGAGTAAGGTCCCTGGGAGGTGACCTGATGCTGGTGAGTGTTTCTGTCCCAGCACTGCATAGACACTCAGAAGAGACCCAGAAGTCTGATCTGCAAGGGCGGGGGCAGAGGGTCTGCTGCCAGATGGGGAAGGGGCAAAGAGCTCACTCTGGCTGCAGGACTGGGCACCTCCGGGGTCTTGCCAACCTCAACCTCCCCTGCTGTCACCATCCTGTCAAAAGGGTACAGAGGAGCAGCTGGCCGCCAGCCTGGAGGCAAGGGGCTTACCTTGGGTGCTGAAGGCTTGCTTTTGGTTGGAGGTAGCAGGATCTTGCAGGTGTTTTTTAGGGAAGAAGCACAGGGTCACCTTGCTAGTTGTTGGCTTTCTCCTGACTGGCAAGCAGTTAGCCCTCTACTGTGCCTGCAGTACTCCCCTTTAAAAGATGAGGAATTAAGCACTGACCGAACAGGCGCCTTTGACTGTGCGCTAATTTGTGTACTGCGCACTCTTGCACAGAGTGGCATACTGACTGCAAAATCTGAAGTCAGCAACTGTTGGAAGAATTTGCTTTCCTGAGGTACTTAATTCTCCTCCTGAGGAAGACCATGGAAATAACTGCTGCTTTGCTTTGGTCACTGGAAGAAAAGAAAGGTCAATTCTGTTATGCCGGAAAATATTTATTTTTGAAAGCAATTGCTTCCTTCAACACATAATGAGTTGTCAAAGTACAGAATTAGATGTATTAATTTCTCTTGGTCACTTTATAAGGCTGAAAAGAGAGGCTATCTGGACAAAAGCGCTGGTTTAACAATCAGATCTCTTCCCCTGTGAGAGGCTTGACCTCAGTTTTTGCTTAAGCAGTATTTCCTGGGGGAATGGTCCTCAAACCATGCTGCATACACATCCAGGGACACTGTCCACACTTTTGGTTCATTGGCTTTGTTTTTACTAAGCACTGACTTCTCATCTTACTGCTGCCTGCCCCTGCCACCCCCAAGAAAATCACAAGCCTTTCCCTTCTTGACTTCTTCTAACCCTGCTTTGGACTTCAAATGTCAGTTTAATGTTTGTGGTTGGTTTGTCTAATACTGGCAGTATTAATGTTGTTTAAAAAACATGCATCATGTGCTTCGTTACATTTTACTTTTACAAACCAGATGTTTTGCCTCTGGTGGATGTGTCAATACTTTGCCTTGTAACACCTGTCCTGTGTAAAATGATGTAATATGACCTACCGTTTTAAATGAACATAAAATATTCCAGTATCTACATAAGAAATAGTTAAAATGCCATTGATCTATGGTAACTTTTTTGGTAAGGATTATGTAATGACAGTGTTGTGTAACAACCCCAATTCAAGATAAATGGGTTAGCCTTTTCCCAAGCAGCACACGGTATTCCCTTAACTACCTTTACAGGGAGCTCCTTCAAGAAAAGTGTCCTAGAAGCAACTAAAACTTGTTACAAAGCAGATCCTATTTTAAGAGATAATGTTTGTTTTAATTGTTTAAAACTTCTTTTCTTTTTTCATGGATAGTTTCTCACAGAAGAACTTTTTGTATCATTTCCACTTGTATAGCGGCCGATTTTATTGCGCCCATGAGCCTGGAAACTTGTGGCAACTGCAACCTTGCCTGAAGACAATGTTATATTAGGGCTTTACCATGATGCATTTTACCTGGTCTGATAATGGAATTAATTGTTTGAAAGATGTCACCAGCACTTCAGGAGTGGCTTCTGCTGTACAGTGCTCACTTCTCTGCTAGGAGTTTCCAGTTTCTACTTACCCATGGCATCACTCCTAATGCAGCGCAGTCCATTTTACACATCTGTTTCTGTGCCTTATGTTCACAGCTCTCTGGTGAATATACAGAAAAAGTTCTATTAAGACAAGTGTTACTGAAGGTGTCTCTTAGTTGGAGACAGGATTGAAAATACTTGCAAAAAAAGAAAAATTAATACCATATTATTTCCAGACTGTTACCAATACCCGGAGACTAATGTCTGGCCCCTAAGTCTGATGCTTCTGTTCTGTTCTACAATCTTCAAACTACTGCACAATCTTTAATTATGATAATGTGGATAAACTGGGTGGACTGATGTTAAAGTCTTTGCTTCTTTCCCTCATCTGTTTTTATAACAATTCCCTTTCCCTTCTATTCATCTCAATAACACAGATATGAACTTTGGGTGGCATTTATCAGAATTTTTTCATTTGCTCACTGTGCTTGAAAACAACTGTAAGTCATTAGCGTTACTAACTGCAGTAGCTGGGTCAGTTTGGAACATCTCCTGCTCCTAAACAATAAACACATGCTGGAAAACTCCCTGGAAAAAACAAAAAGCTGCTTTCTTCTGGCCAATATGCAAGTGGGTGAATTCCGTTAGCACATGGCTTGGTGCAAAAAAAATTAGGAGCAATCAGGGAATAGGGACCTGAGCAGGAAATTGGGTGATGAAAGGAACAGCCCCCACCCACCAGCACACAGCTCAGTCAGGGAATAGCTTTAAGCGCTGCTGTGGGTTTTTTATTGATGCGTGTTTCCACCCTGCAGGGGCAGGTGGAACTGATAATCAAGAGGCTGTAGGATGAAGGAGACTTGATGCTTTCTGAGTGTTAGGCCTCATTTGGGCCCCTCTCATTTTCTGGGCACTTGTGTGAGCAGCAGCATGTGGGATGCGCCTGTCTTGATCTGTAGCAGAGGGAGGGACAGTGGCTCTGGGGGTGCAGGGGACCTGGGCATGGGAAACTGGCATGCAAGGTGCTGGAGGCTCTGATCCCTGCTGAGGACTTTCTTCCCATCAGCTCTCAAAGAAACAGAGCAAAGCAATGCTGCTGATTTTTCACTTTCAACAAGAAAAGGAGGGAGGGAAGTTGGGCTCTAACTGATTCTGTAAGTATGGCCAAAGGAATTGTTGTTTTGTTTTATGAGTCTGAGAGCTGCCTGGCATCTGTTGTCTCTTCTGCTGTCCTTCACACTCCTTAGGGCAAATATTTGTCTGTTGATTCATGTGAACTATGCATTTGTTTTAATTAACAAGTCCTATATATGCTTTATTTCATTAAACTGTTGTTAGTAATACATAGCCAAACGCATGCAGTCAGAACAGATGATATAAATCCATTCTTCATGCAGCTTTCTCAGCAGGACAGCCATTCTGACCTGATGGCTGATTTCTGAACAATCTCAAAAACTAACCCTCAACCTCTTTCAGCTGATTATTTGAAGGTAGAGAGTCTTTGGGTTTATAAATGCAGACAGGGAGACTGAAAAAAAGTAGTCAAATTTTATCCTTGATGTAACCCTCCAGAACCTGGCTAGCTTTAACCACTGTTGCGTAGGATTTTGTTGTTAATGAAATACATATTGAGAAGTGACTGCTGCATGTTTTCCTCACAGAGCACCGTAGTGCTGGTCTTGAAATCATACAAAGGATTCATCAGTTTGTGGATGTGTTTATATTCTTTGCTCTATCAAGGGAACAATATCAGAATTATGCAGTTGAATTCTGAAATATATTTGTTGACTTTAAACTGTGAGAGCGTGATGAAAGCTTCTGTAGGGGTTAATTAACAAAGCTTAACTCCATTGCTGAGTGCAAACTCAGTAGCAGGTTCTGCATTTAGATGGTATATTTCCTATTTGGTGTTGCAAAAGACGCAGAGGTTAAGAAAGAAGGCAGATGTCTAGGGTTTTCCTTAGCACGGGAACTGTTTGGATCCTCAGCCCTTCTGACTTTCCTCAGAGATATGAATCATATCTCTCATCGGAAGTGTTATAAGAAATACCCTGTTCTTCTGTTGGAAACAACCCTTTTCTCTTCCCCAAAGAGATCACTTCCTCTACTGGATTTATCTTTGGGATTGAATTCAATTATTAATTTGCTTATAGTATTCTTGATTTCCAAACAGATTTTTCTGCCAAAAGTTTCTTATCGGCTCATTGTATGGAAAAATTCTCACGGGATATGTAGAAACTGGCAATGCCAGCTAGAGCAAATTCAGTCATGTATCAGCAATAAAGAATGAATAGATCGTGTCCAAATTTAGATATAAACCTCATAATGCAGTATTTGCTAGTGTCCCCAGCAGAGCTTATGTGGGTGAATATTTGCTGGAGCAAACTCAAAGATGTGGTCAAAATGACTGGGTGGCTGTTCAACGTGATTCAAAACCATCACCCCACCCCCCTTCTTCACACACCAGGTGCATACCATGTCTCCCTTCACAAGGGAGGCTCAGGAAGAGTCATGCCTATTGCTGTAGCAGTGTGGTTGCTGTTTTCTGCTCGCTATTTAGGTCATTTATTTTATGTTACAACATCTAAGCTTTCTTTGTGAGCAGTAGGAATGAGGGAACAGGTGACAGCCATTACCGACCTACCCCACTTTCCTATCTGATCATTTAAAGTGACACCCTAAAACTCTCTGGTGCTTTGAATTGAGGGACGAGACAGATGCTTTACAGTTTTCTAAGGCTGAAGGACCTTTGGAGCACAGTCCACATTTTGTGAAGTACTTCACATAGTGCAGTCATCGTGTGCACTGGGATACTGGAAAATAAAGAGCAACTAGCAACTTACTCTTCAGGAGAAATGAAGTCTCTAAAATGCAGTGCTGTCCTGCATGATGTGACTGGGTTTCTCTGTTTNGTTTTTTGCTAACAGTTTTTTTTTTTTTTTGCTACTTGTTACTCTTTGTAATGTTTCAACAGCGAACAGCTTCTCACAATTAGTCTTAAAATGGATGTTTTGTGATGTTTCTCCAGTAAAATAGTTGTTTTTTTCTCATATCTGGTTTGTTTCACATGGGGCATTGTTTGCCATTTTTATTCATACATTGCTCAGAACTTTGAACTAAAACAACCCCCAAAAATTCCATTTATTCAGACTGCAGGAAAAGATCAAGATGTGATATAACACTTGTAGACTAGAGCATGCACGGTCTATAAGTGAACTGTAAGTTTACATGGGCATGGTCTGAAGTTGTTTGGTGATTTTAGGTTGGAAAATTTCCACTGAACTCTGGGTGAAGTCTGTAACATATAGTATTAGTCCTACATATGGTGGCTAGAAATGCTAAGGATTCATTCAGGGTTACAAACGTAGCAGGCCTGGTGACCAACAGGAAAATATGCCAGGGCACCAGGGCTGGTACTATCAGCCAGGAGTTGTAGCAGGCTTTCTAAATAGGCTTTCTTTGGCAGCTACTGCACACAAAGACCTGTTGGTTATCCCAGGAAAAGCGGGTTATTGGGAGTATCAGTTATGGGAAGTGCACTAAGAATTGAGTAATTGTTGTGGGAGGCACATAGGTTGAGTTGAACAACACCAGAAGCAAATTTTGGTTTTTAATGGGCAGTTTTGGCATGTTCTATGGCATGTGTGCAGCCCTGAGAAGCCCATGTTTTTCACAGCTTGTGTATGAAAGTCATCCTTCTTGTAACGGTTCCTATTTCTTATCTTCAGTTGATTCGCAGTTTAAAATGAAGCCCTTAAGTATGTGATGGATACACCAGCAATGGTCAACTATATAATCATTAATCCTGCCTTGAATGCCTATTTTCCAAGTCTTACATAGGTAGAAGTAGGGAAGGGAACCCCTTGCTGTGCTTAGATTGAGACCCATGAGGGACGCAACCAGTGTTAATCTGGGTCTTCATCGCTTTAACTCAAAGCAACTGGCTAGGTTGAGAGTGGCTTTGAAACTCTCACAAAGCGAGCAGACATACTAACAATTATAATGTGAACTATAAACCTTTGCATCAAGGATCCTGAGGTGTACTGGAAGTATTACTAAATTTTCTATAGGCTCAGCGTCATTTCTTTGAACGCAAAAACCCCCAATTAGCAAAGCAAAACTCGATATGCACTTAACCAGGCTTCATGCTGCAAAAGGACACACTTTTCTAGAGGTAGCAGAGTTTTACTATTTCAGTCTGGAAAAAACAACTACATGTGTGGATCTCTCTTTCCCTCTCCCTTCTATGGTTTTGTAAAAGCACGCCTGATCCCAACAGATTTAAAAAATAATAATAATAATAAAAAACCAAAACACCTTGAGGGCCTCTGTCCTGAGACAGGAGATGGGTAAGAAGCTCCTGTTCTGTTGTGTGTAAAGTGGGCAGGGCCGTTTAGGGTTTTTTCTTTTCTAAAGAAGCTTCCCTTCTTGTGGTGGCTTTGCTTCTAGTGAGGAGTCCGCAGAGGTGAGCTGCTTCTGGTGGATAAAGGGACTTACAGTGCAAGAGGGTTAACAGGACCAGGACGGTCATAAGCAGCATCAACAAGATGTGATGCTAGCCCTGGCTCTACAGCAGTATCCCATTCATACAGGGCTTATTGCTTATAACCCAGTCAGGTTTCGACATTGCAATAAGTAATTACTGCAATATGAGCTTGGAGATGTTTCTTGTATCCTAGGTTTAATAAGCACATCAACTGTCAGCCTCAGATTGTGTTTAGCTCGGGATATGTTTACAGTAACTAGATGTACTAAAGTTTATAGCGTAATAAGGGATATACACTTCTAAAACACTGTGTACTTTGACAGGCGGTATGAGTGAACCATTATGGTTTATCTTGGCCTGGGATTTCTTAGAATCGCATGCTGATCCTTGGATTTCCAAAATACTGAGCAACCCCAGAGCAGTGCTAAACTGGAACGGAGCCGTAAGAAACCCAGGGGCTGTATCATGCTGCCCCTAGGTACTACTCGGGTGAGGAAGACTACTTTCCTGAAGCTTTGCCAGCACCAGCTTCACGCACAGCGCAAACACTTGTATTAGGGCTAGAGGGTAGACACAGCTAACTACCTTCCAACTTGAAGGTAGTCATTGCGACGGAGACCGGCTCCAGGGCAGGTAAGACTGTGCTGGGAGAAAGGATCTGTAGCTAAAAAGGGTGACGGAAAGCTCTTTTTGGGGCTTTTTGTGCTGGGGGCTGACAGCTGGTGGGCGGGCTGCTGACTAAGCCTGGGCAGAGCCGGCTCCTCCTGCAGTTCATCACACTTATAAGGAGCCCCAGGGAGGGCAGAGCCTCTGCCCACGGAGCAGTAACCAGTGTTTGGGTGTGTGTCCTGGTCGCTGCCTCACGTGGCTGTAACTTGTACCAGGAGGGTTCTGAGCCTCTGCTATTGCACAAGGTAAGTTCAATTCCTTTTAGTAGCCAGCCAACTAGCACGCTCATTCCGACTGACCCTTCCACTGTCTCTTGCAGACATCCAACCATGGTTAGAACCAGGTCCAAGGCTATTGCTAAGAAAGCTGTGGGCACCCAGACGGAGGCCTCACACAAACAGGTGGGTGTCCAGGCCTCTGGCTGCAGGGAGTGCCGGGGCCTGGCCCTTGCCACGGAGGGTAGTGGGGACAACACCTGTGTCAGATGTGAACAGGTGAA
>VUYV01000031.1:1333673-1408671 GCA_008711295.1 Anarhynchus alexandrinus | reverse complement strand
GGTGACAGAGCACTGGAACAGGCTGCCCAGGGAGGTTGTGGAGTCCCCTTCTCTGGAGATTTTCAAGACCCGCCTGGATGCAGTCCTGAGTAATGTGCTCTAGACAATCCTGCTTTGGCAGGGGAGTTGAACTAGATGATCTCTAGAGGTCCTTTCCAACTCTGAAAATTCCATGATTCCGTGATTGAGTGACTGTGTAGGGAGATTCCTTTTTTCCTGTATAGTTTCAGCTTAAAGAAATGGTGAGGATTAAGGAGATTCTTATTTTGCCGTGACCAACGCTTTTTCTTAAGCAACAGTAGATCAGCTGGCTTGTATAACTTCCTCAAGAGATACTTTGATCAGCTTATTTTGATGCAGAATGGGTATGGCTGTATATTTTTGTTTGTTTACCTCAGAAATTAATCTAAACATTGTGTGGCAAAGGCGCTGTCACTAAATTCAGGCTAAGTAACGTCAAGTTTGCCGGCAACTCCTTTGAAATATTTCCCCAGCTCATACATCATTAATCAAAGGTAAATAATCTGATTTAAATTATACTGAGTAATTCCATAACAGGTGCTGAGAAATCAGCTACACGCAGAAGAAAAGAAACCTAAGGCAAGTGGGGCATCTACTGGTGAGATGCTGCAATGAATTAATCTACTGTGTAAAAGTCTGATCCAAATCTTTCTCCTGTACTGGCCATACTGTGTTCATTTTACTTTGCCAAACAAGCAAGTGCCAGGCCTGTGTCCTGAGCTCTTTGGCCAAAATTGCAATTTCTCCTTTAATAAAGCCTTCCTTTCTGGCACTCCTTTAGAGATGTCTGCCACCTACATTGCAATAGTAGTCTTGTAAAATACCTTAGAAAAAAGGAAATGAGCTAAAGAAACTTGTCAAAAGATGTGATGCAAGTACTTAACAATCTCCAACAGGTTCTCTGTCTGATAGATTATAAAGCTGTCTTCCTTGTACCAAAAGCTACTTTGATACTCTGATCCGCTGCCCAAGGGCATGAAAATGAATACCATGCATAAGAGAACACACCAATAGTCTATGGACATAAATTCCAGAGCAACCAAACACAGGTCTTTATCCACACAACCCAATTGCCTTCCTCCATTCTTCAGAAAATGTTGTATGCAACAGCATGATATTCTCTACACTGTTAAATACATTTTAATGACTTCTGCAGAATGCATTTAAAAATATGTCCCGTTTTTATTTTATTTGTTGTGCAACACTTAGTACTTTGGGCCAGTTGGAGGGTGTTGTCTTCAGACTGATGTGTTTCCAGCTACAAAATTCTGTGTTGGATCTCTTTGTGTACATCAGACAAGGATTTGGAAGTAACCCAGGGGGTCACTAATTTCATTGTTAGGATTAATGTTTTAGAATTAAACAATTAGCATGGGAAAACCTTACTGAAATCTGTGCGTGGAGCATGGATGTGAATTTGTGAAAAGAAAAAGTGAACAAATAAGCAGCAAAGTAATGCTAAATTGGGAGACGATATGATCAAACTCTTAAAATGCATTGTTTCTGCTGCTCTTGTAGATACTCTGTCTTACCTATGCAGTAAAGCCAAATAGTTTCTTAAAACTTCTTAAAATTCTGTTGCCTTAATAGAACAGTAGTTGTACGTTAAAATACAAAAGCACCCTTACTTTTGCTCTGCTGCACAGCACACTTGCTGTATTTAGCTGTGCTGGGGGATCAATTACTCTATATAGTCTCATCACAAGCTATTGCTGGAAAAAAAAAGTCTGACTCTGCCACTTGACCTTGGGCAAAACGGTAGTCTTTGTGCTTTCTTCAGAACTTCTTCTGCCACATATGTTAGAAGAATCTGTAACCAAGCAGTGATTTCAGCTGTCCTGGTCCAAAATCAGTGGAGTAAGCAAAAGTCATTTTAGTCTTGTTAAACTAAGCAAAGATGCAAGAACCTTCACTTTCTGAGAACTGGATTTTTTTTGCTGATAGTGTAGCATGTTCTATGTGTCATTTCACTTGAGCTTTTGGCACAGCAGAAACAATACCAGTTTTGTTTAGTCCTTACAATGCTAATTCTTTTATTTAGCCCTTATTAGTACAAGCAAACAAAAATAATCATTGATTGGTAGCTACAAAACAATTTGATCTCTGAAATACAGGGTGTGCTAGATCACTATGTTTAATCTTTCCTCCACTTTTCTCTTTATCCAGAATCCAGATAATACCTGATTCCGACTTCCAAAAACATAATTTCTTCTTGCTCAAGACTTCCACAGCTACAAACTCTTTGAGGCTGGGAGAAATCTTTAGAGAAATATCACAGTATGTTTGCTCTGTTCCTTCCATTCTTCCTCTGTGTTGGCCAATATACACCTTGGATGGTGGGGTTAGATAGACCTTTTTGTACAGCCGTGGTTCCAAGTGTGCTTGGTAATAGTAAGGGGGGGAAAGCCCTAGTAGGAATGACCAGTAAAAAAGAACAGAGCAAAACTCTTAAACTTGACCTGAAGGTCTCTCAAGCCTGCAGTTACTGAGCAGTCAAGTCAAGGCATCTATTTCTAGGAAGCAAAAACATCTCCTGAATTGCTTATCCTAGGGCTTATGTTGAAGGGAAGCTGTTGCCAATGATGGTAAAATGGCAGCATGTTCATTGGTGTATATCTAATCTCAAGGACTTGGCTGCTCAATGAGTACACTTACTTTGTAGAAACTATTTTATTATTAGTCACTGAATCTGAGTGGATGGTATGGAAGAGTAGTGTGAATTACAGAGCACGGCTATGGCTGATTGCTCACCTGGAGTTTCAGGCTCAGCATTGACATTACTTAAGAGTGCAGAGGTATGCTTGTGGGCAGTCTCATGGGTTGCAGAGCCCAGGCACTGACTGGGGAGCAGAGGGTATGATGTTGTAGCCTTTGTGAGCTTTCTAACGTAAAAATGTTTTGATTAGCAAATTCTAATATGGTGCTTATCTGAAGTCTAGACAACTGTCTGTAAGTCTTCAAATAAACAGTTATTTGTTACTATTACGAATAGTTAATTGAATAGAAGCCAGTGCTTCAAATCAGGGCAATCCTTTATCATGTAGTCTTAAAATTACTCTTGGGTGCATCTTTGACAAGACTGTTTTGTGTTTACCTCTCCCAGAGGGCTTCTATCCAGGCTCTGTTTGCCACCTCCAAATGCACCAAAAGCTCTGATTGATGAACTCTGGCAGGAGACTTGGGCAAGCATGGATTTGTTCAGAACTGTATTCAGAGACCTATTGTAAGAAATGTATTAAAGATACGCTGTATAATTTAATTGTAGAAAGTGAAATTACCCTATCCTATTAACTCTCACATTTTAAAATTATTATGCTGTTTACTAAGGTGATGTACTTTAAAAGAACACAACACCCCCCTCCAGTGCATGCTTCTTGTTCTATGAGCTTTAGTGAGTGGGGGGGAGAGTGTCTATTTACCCTATGCTATTACACATCTTTGGAAGTTTTTTTTTTTGAAGACGACGACTTTGGTGATTAAATACATAAGACTGTAAACCACTACTGCTCCATAGGCCCATGCAGATGTAGGAAAGCACAGAAGATTTTTCTGAGCACTTCTAAAGGAATAAACATTCAGAAAGCCTGATTCAGCACCAAAGCCACAAAATTCTTATTCTCACTGATTTTTCAGTAAGACTTAGATGAAGCCTTTAGTTTTTATTATCATCTTTCATGACATTAAATGCTGGACTTGGCCTATGTTTGCTCACTTGTCATCCACCCAAACACCCTACAGTTCTCTATAGTAGTTGGCAGACTCCTGAGATTTTTTTTTTTGATGCATTTCAGCCAAATGGATAATAGACTGTAGATGTTATTGTTATTGGGCACGCTCCTCATTCTGATAGGCAAAGCTACGATATCCTTCACTGGAACGTGTAACAGTGGTAACCTACTGGCTAAGACTTTGTCATTAATAAGGAATCTTCTTTTTCAGCATAGCAATGCTCCACCTTTATGGTGGTTAAGAAACTTGTGTGTATTAATTTGGCATGCATATTATTTCTCCTAACTCAAAATACAAAGAATAAAAACTGGGAGAGGAATGCTAAATTGCATTGTTGTGTGTTAGTATCACTTGCTATGCTATTAAAAAAAATATTGGTAATTCTTTAAAATAAAATTTTAGGTAAAGATTACATTTTTCTTTACGTGAGAGAAAGGGAGACTTTCCAAAGTTCACTCTTTAAAATTATTTAGCATGGTTAAATAGTTCTAGGCAATAAAAGAAGCAGGAAGAATAAGGAGTGCAGGGAAGGGAGCAATGTAAAAATATTACTGTCTCCTTTGTATCTCTAAAAGGAAGGGAAGTTGCAGAAACAATTAGTTTTGTGCCTTCTACAAGACACTAACATTCTTGTATCCCCTTCTTTTTTTCATTGTGTGTTGGTTGGTTCTGGGATGGATTGTTCCATTGAGGCATTTCAGGAGCTTTCAATAGAAGAAATATGCACATCCAACAGAAGTTAGTAAAAATATACTCCAGCAGTTCTATGATTGTAATCATACTGGCACCGCAAAACAATCCAAGCTGGCCACCTACATCAGCTGTAATAGAAGAAAATAAACATATGTCAACCTAAGCATTTGGTTTAGGCTAGCAAGCAAACAAAACCCTGCTGGGTTCAAGTGTTAAATAAATTCAATATACGTAACCCATCACTTTAAGAAAACAGAATTAATATTCTTAAGAATGTTTATTGGAGAAGACTAATGTGTTTCTTAAAATTCTAAATAAAGCAAGTACAACACAACACATCCTACTGTGAAACAGATACTTAAAATAATTCCTACTTCTATGCCTTTTAAACTATTCTCTCCCTTCTCCTCCCCATGTTCTCTGTCTCTCCTCCAAATTCTGTAAACTTCACCATTCTTACAATCCTGTGTGTGATATAGCCATAAACTAATGCCAAACTTAATTCTTACTCTCAGCTGCTGTCAGTACTGCAGGTACTTTAATGGAATGACAGGAGACAATATCAAAAATGACCATGAGGCAGACATGATTATTCCCATTATAATATAAAAGGTATTGCTTTTTGTTTAGAAGCCCACATAGACTATGGCTCAGGAGGGGAAAGAATGGAGGAAAAAAACAAACAAAAAAAAAAACCCAAAAACCAGGTTGGTTCGTGTGGGCTTTTTTATTTTTAGATTAATTATTAATCAACAATAAATAAATATTAAACATTCACTTACCAAGCAACTCGGATATAGTCAAGGCCTTCTGTTGCTGTGTTATTTTGTAGCTCAGATCATGATATTTAATGTCAATACGCACAAGGTTCTGCCTAATGACAAATACATACGTTATTACTTGAGACATTCAGGACTGCTCTTCATTTTTACCAACATTTATCGGCATGGACCAAGTTCAGGGAGAGTGATGGTGTCTTTTAAAGAACAATCAGATGAGAGTTACCAAAGTCAGTTAGATGACTGAAGAAAAAAAAATTTGTCCTAATAACAACAGTTATAACAGGAGCTTATCAGAAAAGTAGATCTTCAAGCTATGCTGAAAAGGTAACTATATCTGTACCGAGAGATAGGCCCATACTTTTTAAGAGTGGACATGTCAAGCATCCTGACCTACAGCAGATACAGTGCTTGGAAGTGTAGTCTACTACTCTCGTTTATGTGCAACTGCATATTTAATTGTGGGTATTTCAATGAGCATGTTTGTGCGGAAGAGCCCTTGTCCTATACTCGGATGTTTAGTTCTAGCCTCTGCTAATAGCCTCGCTTACCTAATTATATTCTTGCCTGCTGCAAAAGCAGAAGAGTAGGTAAATCTCAGTTGGCACAAGACCTGTGGAATGATTCAGTGTGAGTAAAGAGCTCATCTTTATGATATCGTGTCTACAGAAAGATTCTGCATAACTCCTAAATGGAATATAAACATAATGCTTGTGGAACAAAATAGACACAAAAACTGATTTCACACATAATGTTTTGACCTTTAAGAATAAAAGTAGTGATTATTCTTCAGAAGTGTGAACAGTTACAGACTTTTGGGTTGACAGTGATAATGAGCTCATTAAGAATATTCACTGAAAATAAAATATTTGATACACAAAATGATCACTTCTATCTCTTTAGGTGATAATCCTAAGATTCAAGTAACACTGACTAACAAAACCTTATTCTCATGGCTTCTATTAATAAGACTTCCTACCATTGTTATGGAGTTGCTAGCAGAACGATCCAATAAATATTTAACTTTTCCCCCCTTACATATTCAGAAGTCAATAGATCTCTACGTTTTATAGTTCAGAATATGTACTCATTAATAAGTGGACAGGATTCCTATTTGTTAAGGCTTGGTAACAGAGGAACGTTCTGTATTTTTACTCGCTTAATTGAACAATTACTGGGTTACGCATGATGTTTACAGACAATAAAATAATCAACGAAGATAAAATGTCCTCAAAGGATTAATACCTTTTGCATTTAACAACAGGTTTAATTTTCATAATCTTCATTGGGGACAGACTTTTTAACAGGGCCTGTAGTGATAGGTTTTAAACCAAAAGAGGGTAGATTCACGCTAGATACAAGGAAGGAATTTTTTTACAATGAGTGTGGTGAAACACTGGCACAGGTTGCCCGGAGAGGTGGTAGATGCCCCATCCCTAGAAATATTTCAAATCAGGTTGGACGGGGCTCTAAGCAACCTGGTCTAGTTGAAGATGTCCCTGGTCATTGCAGGGGAGGTTGGACTAGATGACCTTTAAAGGTCCCTTCCAACCCAAACTATTCTATGATACATATAGTTCCTGTTTACGTATAAACGTTTGCGGACTGATGGCTTCAAGAGTGAGAAAACTGAAGTCAATGAAACAATTAAATACTCATAGATATTTAATTAGCCAAATTTTCTACAGTTCTTTATAAACATATTTTGATGTTGTGGATAATATGAGTTCACGTAGCACTTGTCTTAATACTTACTTGTACTGCTAACATCTACGTCTGTGAGCAAGAGGTAATTCAGTCTATAACACTATTAAACGCTCTTTGACAACTAGATTGTATCTTTCTAGAAAAAAATCTGGAAATCATTCTATTTTTTGGACATATAATGCTTGTGTTTGCAAGGAAATCTGGCATCAATTTATTATTTTGTAACATTTCTGTTATTATTTATTTTGTAATTATTATATTGTAACGTTAAGGCATATTAGGGCTACGAAGATGATTAGGGGACTGGAACATCTTTCTTATGAGGAAAGGCTGAGGGACTTGGGTCTTTTTAGCCTGGAGAAGAGAGGACTAAGGGGGGATCTTATTAATGCTTATAAATACTTAAAGGGAGAGTGCCAGGGGGATGGGAACAGTCTTTTTTCAGTGGTGCCCAGTGATAGGACAAGAGGGAACAGGCACAAACTTGAACATAGGAAGTTCCATCTAAACATGAGGAGGAACTTTACTTTGAGGGTAGCAGAGCACTGGAGCAGGCTGCCCAGAGAGGCTGTGGAGTCTCTCACACTGCAGACATTCAAAACCTGCCTGGATGCCGTCCTGTCCAACCTGCTGCAGGTGATCCTGCTCTGGCAGGGGGGTTGGACTAGATGATCTCCAGAGGTCCCTTCCAACCCTGACCATTCTGTGATTTGGTGATATGCTCAATTAAAGCATAAGCATATATCTTCTGTGAATTTAAATTTTGCAGACTATGTCAGCTCAGTGCTACTACTGAGCGACACAGCTCTATGCATAACATAACTTCTAACACCATTTCCTGGATAAAATATGCAGTCAATACTGTTAAGATATGTTTTCACATAGAAGGTCTCTTTGGGTATAAACCTACTTTCTTTTGCTGTGTAGTGATTTCAGTGACACAGATAGAACCATGCTATTTCACTCTTCTGCTCCCTCATGAGAATTAATATTGTACCATATATTTTCTAAATAACTTTTGTAATACAAACAGTGTTAGTGAATTCTACTAACAATAGAAAAGGTTATTAAAACTTGTGATGTTATTGTTACAATAAAACCTAGCTCTTCAGTGCTTATGAAGCTTCCTTTGGGAATGGGTTGAGAGAAAGGAGAACAAAATTCTACAGCACGTATTTAGGTTGTTCATTGACTTCAGTTGTGAAAGGGTGAAGGTTTGTCTTCTCTATTGGATGGATTGCTCACATGGATTGTGGATAGGTTTGATAACCCTGACCTTTCTTTATTCTTAATTTCAAAATTGATTAAAAAACTTTGTTATAAGAGATCAGTGGTAGAAGGTAATTGAGAACATTACTTTTTAATTGCAGTATCTATGTTATGATATCCACAAGTCTTAGATGTATCTATATTTTATCGATATGAATCTGTATAAATCTCAACCAATTTTGTCTAAGAGATTAATTTATCTCACAGACAGCATTATTAATACCACACATAAGAGTACCTTTTTAAAAGGTCACATTTGCATCATACACTCTATTAGCACACTTAGAAGTAATTGATCATCTCTTTATTAGACAAGGTGTTAAGCAAGATTACCTAATGTATTCTGGGCTTTTCTTCAGTTTTGCAGAAAAGTATTTTATGGCTCTTTCTCCTCCAAAACTTGAATAGGTGATAGTGGTAGGATAATCCGTTTCTTCACATGGGGTAGGGCAAGTGGAATTGTGGGTTCCTAGTGTACATAATCCTTTTATCTCTATATCATCTGAAATTTCAGGAGAAAGAATTTGCATAATGTTTCTAAAAAAGCATATGTTTTTAAGACCATGCTCATGAAAGTGGGGAGAAACAGAAAGAAATCATTATAGAAATCTGGGGAAAATTCATGTAGAAGAAAAATAGTAAGGCATAAATACTTCTTGAAGCATAAACCATAGCCCAAAGCCATCTGGTACTCTGAAACGAGTACCATAATCTCTTGCTTGTGATGCTCTATTTGCCCTGGTGTGGTGGTGGCTGTTGTGTCTGTTCCCTCTGCATGTGGGCTTCTCACTCTTGCAAACCACAGGGGAGGAGATAACTCAGCCTGTTAGTTGATGATTTGAGGCACTCTCCAGGGATGCTGGAGTTGTGGATTTCATTCTGGTCAGTCAGCCTTCAGAGATCCTAAAATGCTCTTAACAACAGTAGGTTCCACAGACACTGGATCAGTGTGCTGTAATTTGAGATTTTGTTATCAGGTGTTTAGCATCTCCTGCACTGTAAAAGGACACTTAGCACTTAACTTGGGGTCCTGGGGACCAGACACATACAAGCCAGGCATTGTACATGGTTAGCCAGGTACAGAACTGTGATACCAGTTCCTTCTGGGGTCCCGCTCTGAATCCTGTCCACCCTTGATAGGACTTAGGGGTCATTTTTGTTTATTGCTCAGTGGTTTCTTTTACATTTGATCACAGAATATCCATTAAGTAAAATAATATTTGCATTTCCACCATGACAGACTATCAGAGATCATGATTATCTGAGAATGTGAACTTAGTGGAATCTGTTTCAAAAAAGCCACTGGAAAGAAAAATAGTCATTTTTCATAGTAGTAGTTATTCCCTGAATGTTGCACACACCTAATCAAAGCAGAAATAAACCCCCACACAGGCACCCCAAAACTTAATCTAGTTGGTATCTTAATCTTCCATTCCTTTGGAAAGGGAGATTCATGTTACATAGCAGAATCCAAGACAATTAAAAAGGAGGCTTTCTAAAGTTCATGAGAAGTTACTTCCCAGGTTACCATTTGCAATATTTTCCAAAAAGTCTGTTATAGTGACTTACAAATTTCGTATCTACTGGATGCAGATTATTTGCTTATGGAAATAAATTGATTTTGGAGCACTTTGACAACATAGAATCCATTTTACTTTTGAAAAGATAAAACCTTAAAGTCCAGTGATTTTGAGTTATATTATCTATCAGTTAGCAAACCTGTAATTACTGTGCTGTTCTCTTTTCTGTCACAAACAAAAAGAATACAACCTTGGAGCTAGAAGGATGAGACCATGAAGATGCAAAAATGCAAGCCAGAGGCTTGATAAATGAAAACAGATTAATTGAACATTTTGAACCATTTCTGATTACTAAAATGAATTCTTATGGTTTTTTAATTGGCATCTATTTAATGGTCTGTCTGGTCTGTCTTTTTAGAATGTTAAATGAACTAGGATGTACTCCATTTCAATACTACTTTCAGTATTTTTTTAATTGATGGATACTGTCTACTATTTGGAATTGGCTTAGAAATTATGAATATGAAGTTATTACTTACAGACTGCAGGATAAACACAATTGTAAAACTTCAGCAAATCACATTCTGTTCCATTTCCTTAAAAATAAACAAAAATCTTTAGGAACTTCAATTAACAATCTAACCCATAACTCTGTTTGTACTAAACTGAAATGCAACGTCATTAAAGCCTGCTCACCACTTCATGTTTATTATTATACAACTGAGAAAGCAATTCAGTTGGGCACAGTGCAGTTACCAACACCAAAAGGGGTATATCGTAAAAAGAGATAACAGACCAAGCCGGGAGACTTGCTATCGGAGCGAACATCTTTATTACATGTACCAGTCAGAACTGCTTTTAAGCTTGTGGCTTGCTCTTTGTGTTAGCTTGCTACAGCCAGGAATTTCTGGTTTTGATAGTGGAAATGAAAAAAAACCAAAGTAGGTAGATGGGTTATATGATTACACCCCACATTTTTCAGCAAAAGTTTTGAGCTTCCTGAAAGAGTTACTGGGAGACCTGAGGGGTAAGATAGCACCCTGAGCTAGTAGGCCTCAGTTTCACCCCAATTTGTTTCCTTGCATGGAAATATTACTAATCCTTTTAGCACATAGTTAAAGGTGTTGCCCTCCTTTATCTGATTGCCAGTGGATGAAGCACTCACCCTGGCTATGGGAGACCTAGACTTAATTTCCATCTCAACCCCCTTCCACAAGAGTTTCCAGGAGATTGCCAACCTCCTTTGCAAGAGGTTGCCAAACAAACAGGCTGGAGACTACTCAATGTGTCTCTCTTAGTGAAAACATTCTACCTTGCTTGGGGATATTTAAAAATACATTGAGTCAGAAAGTGCAGGTGTGACAGTGGCTTTCTTGCCCACTAATTGTGAAAAAAGAACTGTGAGAGCAGATCTTTGGGTTCTAGCTCTTGTATCAGAGAGAGGTGACAGCATTATTGCTTGTAGTGCTGAAAAGGTGGGAGGGATGAGAGTGGTCAGGGCTCAGAGTTACTGCTTTACATTTCTAGTGTGATGAAGATGCCTGGATTCTCGAGGGAAGTATGACAGCATACACCTGTGTTCAGCATTGGAGGCTCATTAGATGGCACCATGTAGCCTTTTGGCTTTTGCAGAGCCCTCTTCTGGTGCCAAACTATTTCCGTGGTTCACATGGGGGGAGCTTGGTTTCTGTCTTCAGGCAATCAGTTCTGCTGTGGCTGCTAAACGCCTGCAAAGTAGGTTTTCTACAGTACATGTGAAAATCTATGACTTTTTACGGATTTAGTTCCAGTTCTTTAGGACATCAGGTTGAAGACTACAGACTTGTCTCACAGGCCTGAGACATAATCTTTTCTTTCAAGATTTTTGCTCTGTATTCTAGGAGTAGCCATTGACCAGATGTTAGGTGTAGAGCTGACCAAATATCTTGCTTTTTTTCTCTGAATTAAAAAAACAAAACCCACAATGTACATAATTTTAATTAATCCCAGCTGTAGATATCCCTTAAGCATGTGCCCCATCTCCTTTGTTGTTCAATGAACAAGTGCTCAATAACTTCCTAGCAAGATGATCCTTAAGTACAGTGTATGGTATTATGATGTTCCTGAGAAATACCTGGAAGAATGAATGGCAAGCAGCCACACCAGTCCTGTATGTACCGGGCTTTGCATTCCTGCAAGCATCCGTTAGTGGTATAAATCTTGTGGTACTGAAGCTTTATATCAGGCTTGCACTCTCCCCATGGGTATTCTTGGATAATTGACTGTAGGATAATAATAACAAAAGATATAATCCTTTCACTCTGTTTTAAATTTAGACATTATTTTCTCACATTTTAAAGTGCTAAATGAAGTCTGTTGAAGACATAACCAGCAACATTGTGATTTAATTGGAGACAACTACGGTGTGTGCTTATAGGATTATAAAATCATCTCCTCTCTCTTGCAGCAAGAGTAGGACCTGATCAGACAGCCTAGCACAGAAGGGTAGTCCACTCCACTTGGACCCTGCTAGGAATCTGAGACAACATTAATAGTAACAGAATGTGTTGATGGAGAACTGATGAGGTGTCCTTGTATCATTGTATGTCAGTGAGACTATAAGATGTTAGAAAAGAAAGGCTGACTTTAGTAAAAAGATTGCAAAGACCAATGATATATCCCCCGAAAAGAAAAAGGCATTAATATTGTTTATATTGTTTGTGTCCGGAGGAAACGTTATTTTTAGGATTCACTTCAGCCTGATAAATTATTTAACTGCCAAAATGGCTAGTTCACTGTCATGCTTCAGAAGAGCGTTAGAGACTGTAAAGACCAATACTTCTGCTTGGTCGACAAAGTCCTTACCTTCAGCTGGCGGATTGCGACCTGTGCATGTGTGCCGACTGGTGTTAACAGACCTAAACCATCAAAGCGTGGAAGCTCTTTGGGTGAATGGATGACAAAAGTTATACCAGCATCAGTATAACCAAGGGCAGGTTCATCAGTGAATTTTTCCTGATACAAAAAGAATAATTTAAAATAGTTTTGGCTTTGCTTACCCTCTGAAGCTTTATCTATATTTAAAATGCTACTACGCTTTTTTGTTTGGTCTTGCATCTCTAGTTACATTTTTGGCAATTTACACAAAAGTATAAAAGCAAACTGACTTCAGCTTACTTTGTTGATTACCTCTGTGGGTTTCCTTCCAGTTACTATAAACTTTCCAGGTTTTTATTCCTTCTGTCATCTCCCAATTTCAGAAGCAAGAAGGCATAGATGAACCTTTACTCATAACTTGGGTATTCCTTCCTTTTACTTGGAACTACCCATCACATCTCAGCAAACTTTCCATTCCTCTCTCCAGAACCTGTCACTCCAGTCTCAGGCATTTATCACTCCAAGTTTTAGTTTTTTTCCCTGATCTCACAAGGTGATACCCCCTGAGTTTTCTGGGTTTTGTTGGTCAAAGACAATTCTAATAATTTCAGACGCTATTTACAGTGCAAAAACCAGATCTTAGCTGGCATTGAGCGCTTACAGCTGCTGCAGCTGAAATTCAGCACTACTTAGAAATTGGCACCATATGACCTTCCCTACTGTGCCTTTTATTAAAACAAAATTATTTTATTCTGAAGTGCTTGAATAAAATTAAATTACTGCTCTGATGATGTGTTTCAATCATAGGTGAACTGTGTATATATACATATATACGCTCACTCTCAACTTTCAGAACCATTTAGCTGGGGACAGAGTCAATAAATAATTCTGAATTTTAAAATCTGTATTAGATGTTTCCTTTAAAATACCCTCCCACTCAGAAATAGTCTTGACACAGAATTTTGTGCATGAAATTCTGAAGGTCTGTGTAAAAACCAACCCAACAAAAAAACAACCCCTAAACAAAACACCTCTACTCATCTGTAAGTTATTACATGATTCGTCATTTATAATCATCAGGATAGCTGTACCTGTTGGACATCAAAAAGTAAATGTAAGCCTCTTCCCGACAAACTCACTCTTCTTGCTGGAAGATCATTGTGGTTAAAAGTAAAGCAGTTTCCATATTCAGTGAAAACATGTTCAAAATCCTTCAATAAAGGAAAATAGGCAAGAAAGATCACTTGAAGTTTCATTAGTGAGTCACAATGCAAGAGACAGACTACTGTTTTGAGGTTGGTTTTTTTTCTGCAAAGGCAGGGCTAAATATTACAATCGAAAAAGTGGTAATTGATGAAAACATTCAGAAGGATTTCATCCCTTTCTATAAAAAAAGGAGAAATTTCACATTGGTTATTAATACCTATAAGCTGCTCAGAATCATTTAATGAGGTCTTGTTTTTCTATACCTGTTGCATTCTACAGAAAATTCAAAACCACCTTGTTTAATTTTTCCGGTAGATGTTTAATGAAGACTGTTTCAAAACTAAAGGTCGTGTTACATTATGAAAGTACAAAATTTACGTTTTTACCCAAAGCTACCTCATCATCTAACTGAAAACATTTGCTAATATGACTGCATCTCATTGCTTTAGTTTTAGTTATTAGCACTAGTGTCTCTCAGTTAAGACAACTCTCCAATGTCTAATTTTAGAAGTTACAGCATATCTAAAGGTTAGATCGATCTGAAAGAATATAGGCCTGGCTTTTCTGTTTATGTTTTCTGTTTGAGCTGAGAATTGCTCTATGGGGGAATCAACATAAGAATGGGATGATCATATTCTTCTGCTGTTGTCCGAAATTCCCAAAAATGGGCTATTTTAATCTCATTATTTAAAATTCCTGTGGGCTCTGCCTATAGCTACCCTGGCTGTCTGTGTTCTTGAGGTCAAGAATAAAACTGTGCAATCACGTCATGCAAAACACTCCACTCCAAGTGACCTTCATTATAGGCCATTTATGCAAAAGGTTGTTAGATACAGCCTGGAGGTATGACAGCTTTCAAAGGCTGCTATCTATGCAGAAGTGGCACTAGGCAGGGAGCAATTTAGGCTGAAATCCCATTTTACAGCTCAGGGAGTCCAGCAGGCTGTCTCTGCAGTCAGTGGGAGGATCAGGGTCCTCAGGGTGATTTAGAGCAGGACTTTTTTTCTCCATTGGCTGACTGTAAAGGGAAAACAGGGGGAGTAGCTGGCAAAACTAGATGTCTCAAGTTGAATGGTAAGAATACATCCCCTTCCCCTCCATGCTACTCTTCTAGTAAAATAAGCATATTTACCTGTGGGTAACATGGCTTTCCAAAAAATTCACATTCCAGCAATGTGCTGCTGTTCAGATAAAACCCATTTTTCCTTGTAAACTCTTTGATGCTGAAGTTCTGGTTCCCAAGAAGGAAATCGTGTAGCTCTTGAGAATATTTATCTTCCACAGCAAATTTTTGGAGAACTCCAGACACAATGTTCCAAATTAAAAAAATTATTCTGAGGTTGCTTACTGCATGAGCTTGAAACCTGTCAGTGGGAAGGAGAAAGAATTGCTTGGAGTTCTGCAGTTATAGGACTGATCTCAAGGCTGCTCTTGCCAAACCTCTGACACCATTTGTTGCCTGCTCACAAACTATAAGTGATTCTTGCTCACTACGTTGCACTTTGATCTCTACAACATGAACAAATAACATACTCTTCATTTTTAGAAAAGTATTTTCCATACCTGCAAACAGAAAATAGACACTTTCCCGGGCTGTTCTGGTTGGTTGTATTAGAAATGTTTCTATTGTGTGTATTTGTTTATATATAAAAAAAAAAAGCGAGCAGATTAGCCTTCTGCATAAGCCAATAACCAGATTTGTAGAACTGATGACAGCTGAACAATTGCATTTACATGTGGGAGAGTAGCTGGGAGGAGCTGCTCCTTTCAAAAAAGCTGTCTTCCATCATTTAGAAAATTAATTTCTAAATGCATTTTCAGTCATCTCATGCACCTGCTTTACTCAGTCACTACATCCCAGCGTAGAGACAGTGCCTTCTCCTGAGCTCTGTGGCTGGTGACACAGTGGTATAAACCAAGGGTGGTCCTTACTCCTAGAATCCGCTTGCAAATGTCAAGCACATTGGTGCTGCACATGCTTTCTTGATGTACGGCATTGAAGTTCTTGAAGTAAAGTAAGGGTTCACAGAACATTTAGAAGTTTGAAAAGAGAATAAAACCAAATGAAAGTGCAATACCATATTCTTTAGATTTGCCTTTTTATGTAATCCTATTTTTAAAAACTGATCAGTGTATTTGTGTAATAGATCTTAATGCCCAAACTTAAGGAAGATTGGTAGGAACAGCTCTTCACAACTGAATTTGAGTCAGAAAATAAAGACAAAGGTAGATCTGTGCCTCTGTGTCCTGCCAACAAAAAAACCCAAACTAGTTACCAAAAACAGGAGGGAAGGATAAGCACAGCATGAACAACAGATGGATATGGCAGCAAACTGTCACTTAGGCGGGCAACAGCCATGCTCAGTAGCTGACTACTTACTGACAATGTTCTGCCGCTATAGTTACAAGGAGTGAGAGATTTTTACAATACACAGCCCCCTGTAATCAACAGGGACTTCTATACGCAGTGCGTGTTGTGCAGTGTAACCCAGGATGGCTTTATGCGGGGCAATGGGAATAGGCACAGTGAGGCCGAACAGCTCCACATATTTGAGACTTGTGCTTCTGGCTGATTCTGCCAGCAAAAGGTAGAAGATAAGAAAACTTACAATTCTTGAGGAAAAAAATCATGGGTAAACTTTCTGTATTTCTAAAACTGTTCCTAAATGACATATTTGCTCTAAAAATCAGGGTGTAGGCTTATTACATTATTTTCAAAGTGACTGCATCTGAATCTTAGCCATTATCTTCAAATGTAGAAATCTGTAGTGAAGTTTGTGCTTGGATACATGAATTCCAAACAAACCAACTGCTTCCCTTCTGCAAATCCCACTGACATCAGCCAGAACCATAAAGGCTGAGCACCTCTGAAAAAGTATCTGCTTTGCCTAAATTTCTACATTTGTATGAGGTTTCTATTTGAATCTATTTGCAAATCTTGTCTTTTATTTTTAACTTGGATATGACTGATGACTGTCCCTTAACTGCACTGTAGAGGCAACACTCAGACATAGAAGAACACCGCCAGAGTTTTTTTATACTCCAACTTACATTTGGAAACTTAAAAATCTGTAGTGCAATTATTCATCTGAAGGAGGGGGAAGATGAAAAAAACAACCTCACTTTCTTGATTCTCCTATTTTTTCCCTTCATTTAAATCTTGTGGTATGAAAGACATGCCCCTCAGAGCCATATCTTCCTTGTTTCATGTGGGTTTTTTTTTTCAAGAGAGTTGTGGAATCTGACTGCTTTATATTATTCAGATAAAGAGGTGTTGCCTCTTAAGGGTGAACAACAAACATAACTTTTACCTGTTCAAGTTGCAAAAAGTCACAGCAGGGAATTTGACATTTTCCACATACTGTACCACCACTGTAGTTGTGGTTGGCCAACTGAAGTAGTAGATGAAGCGACTGCAGATTTGCCAAATAACAATGGCAAAGCAGCCTGCCACCACTAACAGCCACAGCACTTTGCGAGTCTTGCTCCGCGTTTGGACAATATTATGCACTCCATGAAACGAAGTGGATGAGGCAAACTCCTTATGGTACTTCCTTCTGTCTTCCAAATGTGGCAGCAGTTTCTTTATCAAGTACGATCGTATCTTTTCCAATATTCCTTGACAGTGAACAAAGTGAAAACACTTTAGTTTTAAATTAGCATTTAAATGGCACTTAAGGAAGGAAACCATGTAATTATGATACCGGAAAGCAATTGTAAAATTTCTCTTTAATTGTAAATTCTGTCTTTAAGTAGCGAACTTGTTTCTGAGGATGGTCTAGAGCCCTGGAAGAGTTGTGTGCGCAGAGATCAGCTCAGTGCTGCCTGAGAACAGACTATACCTGGCAATATTTTAAGTACACAAATCTTTAAGCTCATTAATACAAAAGAATAGTTCTACTTCTGTGGAAAAGATTGGGTTTTGACATACCTCAGTGATCTAAATCAACAGGTTGCTGTGAACCTACTGTAAAAAGCTAAGCATCTTATTCTTATGGTAACATTCCATTAAAGGCCTGGTCCTTCATGCTGGCTCTGAGAAATAAGGTAAAAAGAGAATGATGTGGAATGATATGAAAGGGAATTTCACTCTTTCATTATTAAAAGTTTCTGGATAAATCTTGAAAGGTTACAGGTTCAAAAGGATATCTACTCTCTTTTCTTTAGGTTTGTACTAGCCTGACTCTATAACTTTGAAACAGGAGTGGTTTTAGTTTTCATTTTCTTTGTGGTTTCTACAAACTGATGTTAAAAAAAAAAAGTCAACATTTTAAATTCTAAGGTTAAGAGCTATAATAGTAATGAATATAATCAATACCTGGAAATGTAGTAATTTTCTTATGCTTTTTGCTGAATGATCTTTTGAGCACAGATTTGAACAGAATGTTCTCTCTCAAAACATCCAAATGAGGGAAACCTAATAAGACCTTTCCTGTATCTAGACATAAATGGACCAGTCTCTTTACAAAGTGCTTTGTTTACAGATTGTTATCCACTACTTTATTCTGTCATTAAGGAAGTCCATAAGAACAGTAAATCAAAGAGACTTTATGAGACAATAATAATTAGGATCTGAAAATGCATTATTTAGATCAGTGTTTAATAGCAAATAAATGCTTCCATAATTCCATTTTTAACTAAAAAATAGACTTAGTAGTGTGATGTGTTGTAGAAAGAGAATATACCCTTCATAAGGCTGATTTACTTGAGGCTATTGCAGTTGGGCAAAGGAACAAGGGACGTAAGGGTCATCTGCCAAAGCTATCGTGACCACATCAGCACTCTGGGATGTTGCTTTGGTCTCTGCACAGTCTCTGGACTGCAATAATGAAATCCCAGATGGTGCTGGATTTCAAAATGTTTCTGAAGGGAAAGAATTTTCTTCATATTGTTCTTTAAAGATCCATTTAAGAACTTTGATTAATATTGGTATAATTTACTGTGACCCCTTTTTATCATCAAACAGGTTTCTGCTGGAAAACCGTTCAAAAGTTTATGTCCTAGCTCTAGTGACTATTGGAACTCCTTGCAAAGCTGTTCAGCCATGTGTGCTTTTCTACATTGTGCTGGAATGGAGTGGATATGTGGTTTTGCTGCATTTGAGATAGGCGGCATTTGTACGTTTCTCTCTCACCAGAGCATGTGCAGTGAGACAGGGACTTCGCGTGTTCCCTGAATAACCGCGGAACAAAGTACATTCCTGGCTTGTGGCTGCATCTGCTGCTCATAGACTCCAACAAGAGACCACAAGCAGGTCAGACCCTTTTCTCCGGGGAACGCACTGTATGTGTTTATTCTTACTATACACTGTGCTGGGTAAGAGAATGACAGCATATCCCCACTTAAAAGTCCATTGCCATCAAAACTCCCTGGTTAGCTTAATCAGCAGAAGTGTAACTTAGAATCTATGCAAATAAGAAACTAAACTGTATCTCAGCTCTTGTTCATAGCTACTACAGTAAGTAGTACATGATGTTTTATCTCATTGTGAAAGTTTTGCTGTTAATACATAAGATTATCTAATATCATATTGCTGTTTTCGTTACTTGCACCAGATGAATTGACACCATTAGATGAGCATCTTTAAGAATCCTTACTCTACTTCTAGATTTCATTAGAAAATTATCTAATTAAAAAAAAATAATTGTTAACTACATAGGGTCAAGTGGTAAATTTCTAATATGAAATTTCTCACACAGTGGATCGGAAAATAGTATGAAATGTGTAAGTCGGGACTAGCCATTTATTTTGGCATTTGATATATTTATGAGGAATAGGTACATTCTGGTAATATATAATTAGTAATAGAATAGTTATTCCAGATCTGAGTTAATGAAGAGTAAAATAATATATCAAAGTAATGTCAGTGAGTGTGAGATTATAAATTATTAACCCTTCATCCTATTCTCTGTAAAACTTAGGGAGTGCATATCTGGGCTAAGGTTGTATAACCAACATAGCTGAAACAGCTGTGAGCGAGTTAAGAGTATCCAAGCTGCTGCTAAATAGACAGTAAAGTCTTGCAAGACCTTAGACAGACATCAGACCTTAGACATATGAGACAATAAGGTCTTGAGAGCACCATGTTCTTTTAATAGCAACACAAAGTACATTTAATGTAGGCATTACAATAAGAATATTTTTGTCAAAGATGTCAATAAAAACAATATACAAGATCCAATGATTAATGGATGGATAAGTAAAAAAGCAAGGAGGCAACTAAATGAGAGGAATCCAGGTCCAGCAGCAAACTGTTAGTTTGGAGCCAAATATAGAACATTAAGCTAAGAGCTACTAAGGTAGCTCATACGTTCAGGATGGGCTGCAGATGCTTTGCCCCAGGAAACACTGATTACTGGAGAAGCCCCAAGAACCATCACAGTTAGTCAGATAAATCTGATTTTCTAGTCAATGTCATTAAAGGAGAAATTACTTCCCTCCATATATAACAAGGGATACATACTGTTACAAGCTCATATAAAAACCTCAGAAATTCACAGTATCTTTAATGTTAACACTCCAAGTTGAATTTAAATGTGGGGGTTTTTTTTAACTTCAGTCAGCCAGTAATTGCTCACAATCTATAGCTACTTATACAGGAAACTGGTAGATAATAATAAGCTCTTTGATCAAGTGGAGAAAGAGATGGTAACAAGACCCAGAAGGAAGAACTGGAAGCTAAGCTCTTGCATAGCAGAAATATGGTACAACATTTTGATTTTTGCATTCCTAATGTTTAATTGTGATAGGATTTTCATTAATGAACATATTAAAAAATAATGGCTTTTTAAAAGATAGCTCAGCTTTAGCCAGAGCTCTTAATTGGAAGAAGTTATTTTAGGGAGGTTATATGTGCTTTTTGCATCTCTCCCTCCTTCCCTGTGTCTTGAAAATGTACACTGTTGCTATTTTTGGACAAGTTTGCAAGAGAAAAGAGACAAACTTTGTCATATTGGTTGTCAATCCTGAAAAAAAACTACCAAAAGGTAACTAAAACTCTCGGTAAAGCACTCTAATATGTCTGGTCACATACCTTTAGCATCCGATTGAATGAATTTCCCAAGCTGGTCCATGAGGCTGTGCTTATTTCAGTAAGGAAGGAATGGATAAGTAAGCTGCCTTATCACTGTGATCATTGCTAGGTAATGGCTTTTATAGAAAACTAAATGGGAGGTGATACTCGATGACACATAACACTGGGCAATTTACCTGCCAAGGTTGCTATGTTCCACCTTTAAATAACATGGTCTGCAAAGTAAAAGAGAAGATTAGTTTTATGACAGGATCAGATGTACGTATTTATATCTATTTCAAGTATATATTATACTAATAATAGAAAAAGCGCAGGCTTGTCTTGTGTGTTTCATCACCTTAAAAATTACTCTCTTTCATAATATTTCCTTTTATTTTAGAAAGACCAGTCATCTTTGCTGCTCAGAACTGAACAGATTCTCTTTAAGTAGATAAGGAGCCCTTCCTGGTCTGGAGGGCAATAAATGTCTGCCACTATGTTCCCACCAGCAGCAGAATGCAGTTCATCCACACTTTGAATAGCTGTCTTCATAACCAGCTCCAGATTTCATGTTCTTGTGGGCTTTAGCAAAAATGAGCTGTTATTCCTGAGAATTGACCCTGCGGGTGAGGATGAAAAATCATGCGGAGTCAATCGTTCCAGTAACTCCTTATAAAAAAGGACAGAAACTGCTTTTGTGTTAGACGCGCGGTATGATCTCCTTTGAAATTTGTTTCAAGAAAAGACCTGAGCATCTAATAAAAGGCAATAGAAAACACTAGGAAATTCAGACCTGGGACAGGCTTGATTAATGCTTTAGGAAATAAATAATAATTTAAAAAAACCCTTCACATTTCCTCTCTGATCTTCAGAGGATGGGAATGGCTGCTGCTTCCTTCATTCACTCTCTTAGTAATGGTCCAGTCGATTGCCTACAGTGTTCTTGGTTATCAGGTGTATTGGCTTGGCCCCACAGTCCCTCACTGTCGAGTTGTTTGCTGACTGTTTTCTGGCCGTGTTGTTCAAGCTACAAGCTGCAAGGTGAAGCGCTGAACTCCATTTAGTCATTCCCGTGTGACAAGAAGATTTCTGTACTCAGTTTCTTGGAAATCTCCGCTCCGTTTGTCACTTTTGCCTTATGGATGAGGCTCTCTGCCAGGGCAAGCTTTGCACAGCACTTGCCTTCACTTAACCAGCGAAGTGCTTAACAGTAAACTGGTTTTCAACATCTGTATGTAACTCAACCGTATCTAATGCACTGCCAAGCAGTTATTTGCAGATCCGTTGAGTCCTATTAATGTAAACCACTCTAATTCGCAGTACCCAGACAACGCCACTTGTTTGAGTTGTTTGAGTTCATAAAGCAAATTATGTCAGTCTTTTAAAGTGCTATGTGCATACGATTAAGAAGTACAGATTGTAAATTGCTCTCTACACATCAAATATGATTCATCTTACTGTTTGGTTGGGTTTTTTTTAAAGATTCTGTGAATTGATGCCTTACAAACAGTCTTTATGCCTATGTAATCCTTTAGAAAAACACGGTTTATGTTCTCTGGTTGTGTTTTACAAGAGAAATTAATTTATAAAATTTTCTTTCTTTTATGCTTTTACATTAATTCTTAAGCAAACACTAGGGGGCGAAGACCAACCATCTTGTATTCATCTTTCCCAAATGGCTTGCACAAATAGCTTTCTGATTATAAATTGGTCACAGGGAGCTTGGTTTAACCACTCAGTCCTTGCAGTGTGTATCTGGTTATCTAAACAGCACATTCCCTAATACTTAATGCAGTAAAGTTTAGGAAAACCAACCGATGACAGATTTTATTGTAGTCAAACATATTGTAAATCTTGTACTCAAAATGTTATTTGAAGTCAGTCCTCAGTGCTGTTCAATTCTACTCTTACAGTGCTAAATTTTTTTTAAAAAGTGCTGCAGCCAGCATATCTACATAGCTCTTTGCTGAAACAAACAGCTAATGTCATTCTGATAAAGTTATTTCTTGATAGACTATAGCTTTTATAGCCTGCAGCAAAATATTTTGTAGGAATTTTTATGGGCTGCTGAGAGAAAATACATATATACATACACACATACATGCACACAGATATATATTCGGTGCATATCTAGCTTTCATTGGAAATGTTTTTTCCCCAGAAATTGTTGAAGTTTTTTTCCAACTTGTGTTTCATTGTATGAGGTTCTTTCTGGAAGTGCTTTTTAGACATTAATGCTTCTTATAATGTTTTGCCTAGCTGTCTTTTTTTAGTAGAACCCTCTCAAATATTATCTCCTTCTAAGACAGAAAAAGTAATGCATTTGCTAATATAGGGGACTGCAAATACTTATACTCCATTCATACACAAATATTAGTAAAAAAGGAAAAAAGAGCAGGAAAGAAAGGAAGTGACCACCATCTGGGCTGTTACAATGCATTGTCATTGCCATTTCATGACAAATGCTGGGATATGTGGCAAATGGTAACGACTTGTAAATGCAAGCATCTGTCTTGCCCCTTCCTTCAAAGCAAGTATGCCAGTGGAGCATACAGCAATGGAGGGAGGCTGCAGAAAAAAGGGGCTCAAAGAGAGTTTGAGGACTCATTTGGCCCATCTCTGTGCATCAAGGCAGAATCAGCTATGCCTGGAGAAATTACAAGCTCTCATCAATGTCTTCTCGTTCTCTACAAATACTAGAAATGTCTTTATTTTTTGCTTTCTTATGTCTGTCTTACCTTGCCATAATTTAAACTGGTTACTCCTTTTCACATCCCTCTGTATGTGGAAAATTATTTATTAATCTTCCCTTTGGAGGAAAAGTATTTATGTTTTCCCCACAGTCTTCTATTTGTTACACAGGTCAAGTATAATTCTTTCCATCTCTCTTAATGGGCCATACTTTTTACACCAAATATCCAATGCTCTTGCCATTCTCTTCTGAGCTCTTTCTAAGTGGTCTTCATCTTTCTTGAAGAGCGGTCCCAGAACGTAATACAACAGACAAATCCTTTCTGATGCTGGATGGAGAGGAGGGTTTCTGTGCCATGTGGAAAATTTCCAATTTAAAATTTGCTCTTTTCACAGTTTTGTCTTTTGTTGCTTAACGTGTTATTTTTAATAACTGAGATATCCAGATGATTTCTCAAGAATTTCATATTTGCTAGTTTGGTTGTCACAGCTGAAGTTCAAAAAACTGCCCTTTGCATCACTGAAGCTGCACATCATTTATTTCAGTGCACTGAGATAAGTTTGAACTCCAGCCCCCATCTGCCAGCGTGCTATTATACCTTCCAGGCTGTCCTCATTTGTCAAAGAAGTGTGCAAACCTATTCCGTCATCCAGGCCATTAATGATAATACTGAATAGCATCAGATTAGCAAATTGTTATCAACGTTTGTCCTGAACCAGCCCTTTGCACTTGCTAGCCAGCTGTACCAGGGGGTAAACAGCAGCACGAATTGAGCCACGTGGAGGCACAGGAGTAGCTTACGGCTCCAGATTTTTTTTCTGCCGTACCTGACTGGTAACAAGGAATCAGGTGTTTAGGAGGAGAAAACCGGGAGCCTTCCTATACTAAAGGACTGCACCTTGCCATGCGTGGCTGCAAGGCATCCACAGAGGATAGGTTGTCTTTGGGACAACTCTGGCACGTATTCAAGATTTGTTATTTTTCCTGGGTTTATCATTTTGGCTGATTTCATTGAAGAAAGGAGGAGGTTTTGGCAATAACAGTGAAAGAACGTTTTCTCCATAGCTGGGAAATAATTATCAGTCAGAACTTGAGGAAGACAACTTGTTCCCCTGGGACAGTTCAGAGAGCGGGATGCTTCACCATCGGAGTACAGCTCGCAGACAACCAGGGAAAGCCCAGTCAGCACGAGGGCTGTATATTTAGAAAATACAGGCGTAGGAGGAACTGGTGGTAATCTAAGAAGAGTCCCTTTTTAAGCACTGCTTGGGGCAGGAGGTTTGGTACCAGCATTAACAGGGTCAGATACCGTGCAATGGGAAAGAAATTCTGCTGCATCCTGCTGGAGCCACAAACAATAGACAGCAGGGGAGGGATTGTGCTGGTATGTGTGAAACATAAATGGAAGTTAAAGGTATGCTGAGAAGTGACAACACAGTTCTTTGTGTTTAAGAAGTAGAACAAATACAATATTTTAAAAAAAAACACAGCATAAAATCCTTGCGGCATTATCTCTTCTCTTTGTTTGTAGTTTGCAAGACCTTGAGCTCTGTTCCTCCCCCAGAAACAAATGTCTGATTGGATTATTAATATTGCATCAAGTTTAAGCTTGTTTGGTTTAGCCTTGAGACACTGAATTTTATTTTTCTTAAAGCAGACTGTTAATTTCAAATGCTACTTAAAAAGGAGTTCCAGTTTTGAAAATAACAAAATGCTTATTTGAGCAGACGACATGTTTTGGTGCCAAATTTATCTTCTTCTCTTTATCTTCCTTTTATATGTATTTATTCACCTGTCTGCCTCTTGTTATATCATTAAATTGGCTGGGGAAGTGATTTTCGTTCAGCACTTGTATAGCAGCCAGTATGGTGAGGTTCTGGCATAGGCTACTATGTGCTTCACCTGCACAAATTGAGTTGCACTTTGTCAACCAAAACCTACCAGTAGCTGCCATGCTGCATTGCACTATTATAGTTGCAGTTTTGCCCAAGAAACAAGTCCTTTATCACCATAATTTTATGGAAATAACTGTGCTCACATCTGTAAATCAAAAAGATATTTGCCTTTTGAATGCTTCGTCTCAAAAAGGTCACAACAGAATCTGCACAAGTGCAGAAAAGGGTGACTGGGACTATAAAGGTATAGTACAGTTATTTCTCATAAGATCATAAGCCACGACTTCGTACCAAACAGAAATTAAAATTACATGATTACTTGGCAGGAAGTTTGAAACTAGCACAGGGAAATACTTTTGCACATTATATATGCTTCAGTTATGGAACTCGTTGCTGCAGGTGGTAGATTCTCAGCCGAAGGGTTATTAAATGCAAGAACACAGGTACCTTAGGAAGTCCTGGACTATCATAATTGGAAAGTTAGATGGAGATACTGGGAAAATTACCATGCTGTAAGCTTGCTTTTTACTGTTGGGTTTTTTTTGGTTTGTTTGTTTGGGGTTTGTTTGATTGTTTTGGGTTGGGTTTTTTAAAAATATTTGATTGTTTGTTTTGTTCTAATAACTCTTCCTAAGACATCTGCTACTTTCTACTAGAAACTCTTCAGCATGGCATGACCTACTTGGATCTTTTATCCAACTCACTGCAGCCACTGTTACGTAGGTAGAAGCCATCTGTGCTGGATAACTCGTAGTCTGTAATTTGGGACAACAGTGTTGGGAAGCTTCAAGCGTCACTTGTTTGTAGCCAGAAGGTCTCCAAGCTCTTTGTTCAAGTTAATGAACGTTGGAAAAACAAATTGATCTGTGATGATTTTGTAATCAGAATGAGAGTTTGAGCAGAAGAATGGGTAACACTGTCCAAACCATTTGTGCATGCATTTTTTCTTCTCCATAAGTGATTTCATGTAGGATAACTTGAGATTTGGCTTGGGTGAACAGGTCACTTCTAATTTAGCAGGGGAGAAAACTCTTACTGGATTCATGACACTACATAGGAGATCATTCTTACATACCTGTCCTTGTCAGACCAATGTTTTAGACATAGAGCCCCATGCAATAAGAACATGCAGACTCTTGGCTCTACCTGCATCCACAAAATATGCTACAGGCCACCTCTGCCTTACATTAAACCTGCCCTTAGCCAGGCTAGAGGAATGCTCCCCTTTTTGCCATTACAACTCATTTGTTCTCTCCAAGTAAGTTCAGTTTGTCTGTGTTCTGCAACCTTGTTGCAGCTGAGATGAGCAAAGCTAGCCTAGTACACCATGTCAACAACTGGGGAGGGAGAGGTAAACAAAATAAAGGGACAAGGGTGGATTAAGAAGGGTCCTTAGCAATTCCCATGCTTGGTCACGAAGACCACGATAGTTCGTCTGGAGTCCAAAAAGTGCAGTTCTGGGAAGCTGTGGTGTTTTGTTTTGTTTTGTTTTGTTTTGTTTTCTGATGTGCTTAACTGTTTGTCTTGTGTTCAGCCCAGTCATGAGGCAGAACATTCTCACTCTGCTGAAGGTTAGAGTGCTCTGATACGTTTCTGGGATGAACAAAAGTCTCTCTGTCTGATTTTCATGCTTTAAAAATAAATAAATAAAAACTCAAGGGCACGCACACACTTTTGGTTTCCACAGCCTTGGTCAGTCATCCACAGCATGAACAGCAAGCTGTGTGTGTGGTTACATCTGCTCTTGTGTGGTTCTGAGTGTTCAGCATGAAAAAGGGAAATGATGGTGCATTTTGAGAAAAAAGTAATACCATCAATTAAAATTAAGGTTATGCTTTGCTTTCAGATATATTCACATGGAAAAGCTTTTTCATCATTTATGATTATGCTAGTATAAAGAGGTGGCACAGTAGCTGTAAAATCTCTGTTGGGGCATAAAAGCCATTCAAACCACTCAAAAAAAAAAAAAATCTGATCCCTCCAGTGAGCCCCAAATTTGAGCAGAACAGCAGAAGCACATTTATTTCTAAGGGTGTCTGCACCCTAAGCAGAGTTGAAGGCTCTGAGCTGAGCCAAACCTGAGGGCTCTTTTAATCTGTGTAATCATCTACACTGCCAACAGACAATTTCATAACCAGGTAGTACAAGTCGCTTTTTAAATTTTTTTTTTAGTTCCAAGTTCATTACACACTTGTGAAGCTTTACTGAGATTACATGAAGGTAGCCAGTAAGATGAATGAATGGTAGTTCTGTATTGTCTGTGGTTTTATTTCAGAGGTTTTCAAGTCCTCATTAAGACCTCTTTTTCCACTGATCTTGGAAAGCTTGAGGTCTGTTGTAGTTGGAATAGCTAGAGAGCAGCACTCAGCTAGGTGAGATTAAATTTCCTTAAATGAATGATTGTGAAGATTAATATTATCCATAGTATTACCCAGCTTTTCAGGAAATGGTCAATCTACAGAACTTGCCCTGGCTAGATATGCAATGCAGGTGGGAGTTACCAACTTTAAGTCCCATACTTGTTTTTGCTTCTCTCTATAAAACATTTTGTCTCATTTTGTTTGCTTGCTTTTGTGGCAGGGCAGGGGAGAGGTAAGGCTTTTGCTCAAGAAGTTAACATGAAGCCATTTCCAACACTTCTAGTTTTCAAAGTGAAACATGGACTGTTAAAATTACTGCACCATCAGATCAGATTGATTGAACTTATTCACATTTCAGATTGAACTTTTATTTCAGTCGGGGTTACCTATGAGAGATAGAACTGATTTGCTCTTTCTTTTCTTGTTTGTGTGCAACATCAGAGAGTTCATATAATTTGCCTGATAAACATGGATTTGCATGCAATGCAAAGAATATAATCTGTAGTATTCAGTCTACAAAGTACGTACAAAGTACACAGAGTATATATTTTAGATGCTAAAAACATTTTTAAACAAATGTACTAGGTAGTCTTTTTTTCTTAAACACACATCTGTTTTTTGCTTCTCATAAAAATGCAGAACTTGAGCTTGCCATCTTCATTCTGCATTGTGTTTGAAAGTAGCAGCTTACTTATATTTAATTACCTCTGTCATGGAAAGGAATTGTTAAACTGTTGGGGCTTTTCTAGGATCTGAGTGAATATTTTGATAACAGTATTTCATGTATTGAAGCACTGTGAAAGATACTTTTGTTTCTTATTTTAAATCAAAGCATAAAGTTTTACAAACATGGTTAGAGGAATGTATTTGTGACCCAAGTGCGGGCTTGAAACAAACTGCTTGTGTTTCTTTTTTCCAGTGTCTTTGCAGTTTTCTGATGATTTGGAGAATCATATTTTTGAATCCTCTCAAGTATATCCTAAGGTTCTTGGCTGATAACGAAATACAAGAGGAACTGATGGAAAGGCAGATACTGGTGATAAAGGACTGGGAGACACTTGGGAATGTCCTCTCAGAAGCAGGGTCCTGGGGACAGCAAAGCTTTCTAAATGCACCAGCGCAAGTGAGTTTAAGAGGAGGAAGTGAACATGGTGATCAAGCAAGAGCAATGAGTAGTGGATGTGTTTCATTTGGATTGTCAAGTTTCACAAGTGTTACTAGGCTGGTGTTTTTCAGGATGGAGATGCTTTGGCACCAGCTATGAGGTCCCTAAACAGAGAGTTTGAACATGTTGGAAACAGTGGAAATAACTTTCTAAATCATTGCAGTCTGGCTGATTTATTTGATTGACTGAAGCTTGTCTGTCGCTGAATCAGAAGGGGGTTTGTATAGTGCTTGGTTCAGATAGTACCTTCAGCTAGATTTTGAGACAGTTTGGTAATGCTGAACCAATTAAGGGTAGTATTACTTCCCAAATAGGGAGTTAATGTTTTGTTAAACAGAGTTTAAAAGGGCTCTGAGACTTCCAAGTCCTTCACCTGCTGGGTAGGAAACACAAAGGCTACAAGTCAGAGAACGTTGGTCTGGAAGTTTGTTATTCTCTGTGTCCCACAGAGGAAGCTAAAACTGCACAAGAAAACAGTAACTTCTCTGGTGAGGTTAAGAATTCAGTCTTTTTCAACTGTCCTTATTTTTACTAGGTTCACACTCTTTCTTTGCTTGTGCCATGAGAAAAGGCAACAGAAAGTTTGGTTTCACTGTGGAGGTTCAATCTGGATGTTTCAGTTGAAGGTGTATAGAAATGACAAGGGAAAACTTCCTTGTCCGTGTCTTTGAGATCTGTGGATGTGAGAGATTATATTATTACATTTGTAATCAAGCTGTTTGAGTGCAAATGGGATGGTGAAAAGCACGGTTTTCAACACACATGTGCCAGTGCAGTCTTCACCTTCATCTCTACTTGCCTGGATCCTAAGCAGATATATAGATGTGTGTGGCGAGAGGATTATTTTATTCTGTCAGGTTTTACATCATGAAGGAAGAATGCCTTGACCTTGCTGACGGGTTGCCTCAGTGGACTCCTACTTTTCTTGTGGCTCAGCTTAGTTTTAAGCTACTATGTGTATAGCCTGACATATGGCCTCTGGCTTAGCAGGGTACACGTCCCGTCACCCACCTACTGCATATGACTTTTTTTATGAGCCAGCTACTCTTAAGTGACTAGAACAGCTGAAACCACCACACAGACACCAGTAAGCAGTATAAGTCTTGCGGAAAGCAAATGGTCTGAGGTCACAGGGGCCCTGTAGCTTTGTTTGCAGTAAAACTGAGCATTAACTTTTTTTTTTCAGAAAAGGCTGGCAAGCGGGAAAGGAGTGCACACTAGTTACATGTTAAGCTGATGATTAAACAGAATTGGGTAACATTTGTCAACAAATGAGAGTGAAACTTTTGTGTGAGGAAATAAAATTAAGAAATTTTCATGAATTAAACCGCTGGAAAAATAGCATGAGGTGTATGTGATTATTTTTAGTTCTTTTACTTAATCTGTATGCATTTTTTGAAAGTACGTGTATTACTTGAGATCTCTTACAAGCATTATTCAGTCTGCCATAGAAATATGTTCTCTTTACTTTCCCCTCCTCTTTCCTTTTCCATATGTTTCACTTTTTTAAAGTATCTTGGTATCTTAATACAAAGGGCTGCAAGTTAAAGACCTACTTTAACCATTGCTGAATTTATTAAATATTGCCTTTTTCTTAGACATAGACCTCTCATTGATTTACCCCTTACATCAGCCTTGTTCCCAAGGAAGCAACTGGTGGAAACCTTGCAGTAAAAAGCACAAAAAGTGTGTGCCATCGGATAAAGCAAGTATGCCAGCCATTCCTGTTTTGACTGTTTGGAAAAAAAAAAACCCAACCAAACCTGGAAAGCCAACAACACGTGAACTTATTGACCTTTGTGCCGCGATAGTTTCTGTAGTTATTGAATAGCGGGGATGGGCTGAGGACTAAGGAGGAGAACTTGGGGGTTGGCCTAGGCGGTGAGATAAGGTTACATATAAGGCAACCACAGCGGATTTGGGAACGCTAACGGAGTATATTCCCTGGTGCGCTGCTCAGCAAGTTCGGATCGTGGAATCATGAGCGGGTGCCCCTTCGCGGGGAACAACTACCTGTGAGTCCCCGTCCCTGTGTTTTCCTTCATAATGTCAGATCAAACGATATAATGTTAATGCAAAATATGAAAGCTCAGAGAGGACTTAATGATAGACGCCTGTAGCTATCGCTGAAGGAAATGAGATTGTACGAGGACTTGTCTGAGCCCTTGTTATTTGATGAACTAGTTATAATGCAACCAGCTGTTACTGTCACGAGATGTGTTTGAAGTGTACTGTTTTTCTCAAAAGCCTGCTCTAGCGGTTCCTTTTCTCAAAACATAGTTTGAATTGTAGATGCACCTGTTAGTAAAAAGGCAGGTATACTCATAGATCTTTAATTAAATAGTTTATACATTTACTTAATTTTCTTCTTAGATTTAACAAGCTATCTTTGGAAGATGAAAAAGACGACAAATCCCAAGAAGGGATAAATAAAGCCAGCAAAGGTGGACTTGTCTATGGAGACTACCTACAAGTAAGTTTAAGGATTTTATGTTTACTACCCTGGTCTCTCCTAAGACTTGAGCCAGGACCCGTGATTAACACTTCTCCCAGCAGTCAGCCAGTCACTAAGACAGGACTCCAAGCCCGCTTCCTCTACCTGAGCTCTCCACCTGTACTCATGGGCACAGGTGCCTCTCTCACCTGGGGTGGTGCAGGTGGACTGTGGCTTCTCAAACTGCAGGGAAACTGGATATTCTGGGGGTTTTGGTAGAGAATTATTTATATTGGTAAAGCTAAACTGTAAAGTGGTGCACCACAAAGGGCTTTCTTTGGTCTGACAATCGCCACTTGGCAGTTTCTCCACATCAGCAGGCCGTGTGCAACTTCCCTGAATTATTGCATGAAAGCCCAGAATTTTTGGCAGGAAAAATATGTTGCAGAAATCTAGGGGGTGGGATGTTGACTCGGTGGAACACACACACAAAAAAAAGGCAAACAAAAAACGCAACAACTAGAAGTAATTAAGTAAGAATAAAATTCCGTAAGTAATAAAAGAACCCAGAATTTTTTTTTTTTTTTGATGACAGCATGAACTGAAGTGAGTGGAATTACTCTGCGCTTGTGAACAGAAGACTGATTTGTTGACATACTACATGGAATCTTGCAAAGACTTCTTTTAAAACAACTGTGATTAGATTGTAAATTTGACTCAGTAAAAAAATTAGTAATGCCAGAACTGAAATAACTAGTACAGCCTCAAATCAGAGCTCTTGTGCAGCTGTTATTGCATGATTACACAGAATTTTACTATAGGAGCTCTGTTTTCATGGAACACAACAGTATAGATGTAATCTGGAAAACATGTTGGATTTGATGACAGCTCTTTTTTAGACTTAAAAATATCCTTAAAATGATTTTCCAAACTTTATTACTTGAGGTACCTAAGCTTTTTGTTTTAGGCAAGATATTTTTTTTTCAATTAAAAAGTAAAAATGACACCTGAGATCATTTAGTCTAACCTCTCATACCACCTGGAATATGAGGCATATAAATATATTTAATATTATCCTTAAATACTAGCTTTACACAGTAGGACTACCATTGCTAATAGCAGAATTGAGAGCTTTACAGAACAGTCCTACCTTTTTTTTTTTTTTAAGCTGAACAAAATATTGACTGCTCAAGAACTTCAGAGTGAGAAGAAAGGAAACAAAATCCACGATGAGCATCTTTTCATTGTGACACATCAAGGTAAGTGGTTGGGAGAAGTTCAGGGGTGGCTGATTGGCATTTTTGCCACAGGGAGTTATTCAATGCTAAAACATGCACTACACAATTTGTTTTCATTTTAGACACAATCACTACAATTGCTCTGTCTTTTATCTGCATTTGTATTTGCATATATCCCTATATTGTTTGTAAGGCTGCAATCAACTCTATGCTTTCAAAGCCATAAGTATAAACTTTGGATTTGGTAAACCAAGAGTTGGATGGTTCTGTTTCTAGAGAAATTAAGGTGGTGAAATTCATTCCCCGTTTGATTAACAAGCTGCTATGCAGTTTATTATAGGCTTTTGTGTGTTGCCTTGTGCCTTCTCTGAAACTTCACTCCGGTTTTAACCACCCAGAGGCTGCCTAGAAGCCAGCATAGTGATTAGGCGCTCCCTAACTGTTAATATCTACATGTTTTGCAGGCTCTGGCCTGACTGTATTTTCCTGTTATTGACAGTAAACATGTAGATGACATAAAGGTTGCAAGCAGCTCTGGGGTTAGCTTTTATTGGAGTATCAGATCTAGATTTTCTCTTTCCCCCTTTTACAGTGAGCATTCTGTACATTAAATATCTGATGTGCAAGGCATGCTTTAAAAAAAATTTGTCAACATTCTCGACACTAGATTATTTCATGTAACAGTATAGGTAAAGGACAGCTGTAACACACATTCATTTGTGTATCAGCATCTTTTTATACACCATCACTGCAAACATAGGCTACTCATTTCAAATCAAAATGTAAGAGTTTTACTTCTTCAATTTATGAATTAAAAACAAAGTAATGTTGAAGTTGATGCTAACAATGCCTTTCTTGTTGTAGCTTATGAACTTTGGTTTAAGCAGATTCTGTGGGAACTGGACTCTGTGCGGGTGATCTTTCAAAATGGCCATGTAAGTTAAGAGCAAATATTAATTTGGGGAAAACGCAGCCCTCTCTTTCTCTTGCCTCCTGCCTTCCAGCCTGATATATTGGGGTTTGCTAAAGCAACATGCGCTCTTTTTGGAAAATGGCATCAAAAAAACCCCAATGAAATTTGGCTGAGTGGCTCTTATATCTTGGTAGTACAAACATTTGATCTGCAAAATCTTATTTCCTCCTTTTGCATAGCTCACTGCCTTTTGCATAGCTCACTCTCCATGTCCAATTTCATTGGCCAAAATGGCTCTCATACTCTCCTACTAGTACTGGATAACGGCAGAAACTTAACTTGGGAATATTCTACTGCAGAAAAAGCATGCTCAGAGGCAAAACTGAAAACCAGAGGGCTAACGGGCGCTTTTATGTTGAAAAGTTAATTCTGCCTTTGTTCAATTTTTTGAAGCCTACATACTATATCCTTCCATCCAATACCTGCTAGACAAAAGGAAAACTCTTTTCAGTAGTTGTGTATCATTAAATCTGACAGAAAAGCAATAATCAAAATCACAATGTACAATTGTATGATAATTTTTGAAAATTACAAATATAACAGGAATATTTTGAACATCTCTAAACATTTGCCCAAAGATAAACACATCTTATAACAACAGACAACAAAGGAAAACTCCTGACCCGATACTACATCCACAAAAGGGCTGACTGCTGTAATTTGAGAATTACCTTGGATAACATCACAAGTGTGTGTATATGAAGAAAATTTGAAACTAGACCACAGGGAAAGAAGGATGCTTTTTATCATAATGTCTAATGAAAATGTTCTTTCTTGTCCTCCACATTCATAATCCTGTTGGCTTTTTAGTTGAACATTATATCAAATTATAACTGATCAAAATCTGTTAAGTAGAATAATTTTTCATTATTTACTTTTGTGAAAAATGAAACTTTGCTTATAATCAGAATTTGAAATGCCAGTGATAAGGTTAATTAGGCAGCAAGATGATTAAGGAAATGGTTATCATCTTTCATTTTTGTAGTTTGATATTTCCTGCTTGTGTGCCCTGGTCTTAGAGAGAAGTTTGACCCCATTGAAGCTAATAGGAATTTCAGCAGACTCCTCTGCAGGCAAAGTGTTCAACTTAGCCAGAAGAGAGCTTCTGTGTTCTCCATTTAGTATTTTTATCTCCCACCAGATGCAGTGTTCTCTGTTTTCCACACCTGCCTTATGACTTGTACCTTTACAATAGTAGAAATTATTATAGAAGTTATGTGAATAGAAAGCATAATATAATTATCATATTATATCATGTGTAATTAAAAATAGCATTGTAGTCATTGGAATGAGATAAATTATTTTGGTCTGGAATTTAATTTCTTGTGGTGACTTCTATTTCAGTCAAAAATGTAGAAAAGTAAAAAATATCCTATATATTTGGCCTAGTTGTAATGTATCATCAGCCAGAGAAAAACAAATTTCAATCTTTGAAAATTATAGTTCCAGTTTTCAGTTAAAAACAGGGCGCATTATCCAATATGAGATTTTACTGCTATGGATTTCACAGGGGAAGGACTTGGGAACTATAGTGATGTAGAACAGTGTAAAGCCCCGAAATAAACAGGTAGAATATAAAGAGAACACCCTTTTTTCTGGTTATGATCTTTATTTTTTTCTACAGGTGAGAGATGAGAGGAACATGCTGAAGGTTATTACTCGAATGAACAGAATTTCAATGATTCTGAAATTACTTGTGGAACAGTTCTCAGTTTTGGAAACTATGACTGCATTGGACTTCTTTGATTTCAGGTAAATATTCGTATTCCTCCACAGTAATCCATGAGCTGGCAATTCCCACGCTTAGGACTGATTGTGAATTTTGCATGCACCCTGGCAGCTTCTAGTACCTGCATCATTCAGCAAGGTGAGAGCATACCTTAGAGAGGCAACTGTGACATTAGAGTGCGCGGGTCAATTAAGAAGTTGAGCTTGAGTGTGAGTCCAACATGCTCTGCAACGAAGTACCGTGTTCATTGTTGATGTTTGTGGGCTTCAGAGTAAAAAGTGAAAACGATAGAAACAGCTTGAAACTTACCTCTGTATTTACTTGAAACTTACCTCTGCGCAGTTGCAGCTGTATTCTGTGGCAAAAAATAGAAGTGCTTGGGTGAGAGAAATGCATTCTCCGTAGACTATCAAACAGATATTTCAGCTCTCTTGGTTTGCATAGTTTTTCCTTGCATCGTTTTCAGTGGGTCTGCAGTGCTGGAGGTTTCAAGCGGATGAAGGAAGCATTGCCGACTCTTCTTTCTCCCCAGTAACTTCTGCTCTCCAGTAGCTGCCCAACGTATTGATGGGCCGGTGGCTGGTAGCTCTTCTGCCCTCTGCCCAGGCTTTCTTTGGGATCCCTTGGCTTGCCTTGCTTCTCCATGGCATTTCTGTCTCTTCCCGTGCTTCAGCTGTGACCTTCCACTACTCTACTGTGTATGACAGCTTCATCCACTGCCTGCCTTCCTGTCTCTGGTCTGTCTGACCAGTGACCTCAGTGGCGCCCAGCATCCCATCCACTTATGCATTGGTTTAGTACCCTTTCCTTTCTGTCTTTTACTGTTCCCTAACTTAAAAGCACATGAAACTACAATTTTGCTTCTCTTGGAAGTTTGAAACATCTGTATCGTCTAGCATTACACTACAGCAGGGGAAATCCAGGGGCTAATCCTCTGTTTTGATGCATTCTCGCTTTTGCTTTTCAACAACATACTGTCATTTGATAAGCAAACTCAAGACCAAATCAATGATCTCTTTCTGCCAAATCTCACACTTGCAATTCAGAGTGCATTACAATTATCTAGCATCGTGAGATTTCAGATTACTTTTGTTAATAATTTTTTTCAGCATGGTCAAGTGATTTATCTCTGAAAGAATCCCATTAACAAATCTCTAACAAAACCCACTAAATGTTTTTCTGAACACTATTGTATACACTATTGTATACATAGCAATTATTCTGTATAACAAGCCTATTTAAAACACATTCATTTTCCACTTTAATGATGTGGAAATTTTTGTAATAGCTATTTGGGGTGAAGTGCTTATTATGTCTGGAAAGGACACTAACGTTTACTCCCGTACATCACACACACAAAGCTACCATTTTACAACACATACAAACATAAATTTGTGTATATATCTGTGTATGCACAAACAATATATAGCTAGAAAATTAGAATATGTTGTACAAGCATTGTAGTTGCATTAAAATAGCTTGGTTTTTTTCTTTTCTTAATTGCAATCATATAAAAAATGCTCACATATCCATTTGCTATTCTTCAAATATAAAATATGTATTCTTTATTTTGTTGAGAAACAGAGAACCCTATCATTGTAAAATAATATCCCGTATTTTTGTATCTTTTCTTTTGTTCCCAAAGATACTACCTAAGCCCAGCCTCAGGTTTTCAGAGCCTGCAGTTTCGCTTGCTAGAGAACAAAATTGGTGTTCCCCAAAGTCTGAGAGTCCCCTACAACAGAAGGCATTATCGTGATAACTTCAAGGGACAGGATTATGAACTACTGCTTAAATCGGAGCAAGAACCAACGCTGCTGCAACTTGTGGAGGTAACAATGTCTGCCTTCGATCTTGCTTCATTTTCCACAATCTCCCAAGAATGCCATTCATTGGTGTCAGCGACAAATTCTTCTCCCTTGAGAGAAGCAAGCGTGCTCGCAATTTCCCAGTCAGTCGTGTTTTGGATTCTTACCCAATTTTGTATGAAAGAGACCCAGTCATTAGTAAACCAACTGATTTTTCACAGCATTTCCTCTTGTCTGACAAGTCTGACTGTTAAACTAGTAAATTGCATTGTGGAAGTATGAGCTAAGAATATAAATGTACTGTGACATACACGTTGTTTTTCATGACCATAAACACTTTTTAGAAGAAAACTTTAAAAATATTTCCACTGTTAGTGATGGCTACTAGAGGGGTTAAAAAAAGAAAAATGACAACCCAAAATGGAAAGGAGAAAAGATGTTTAACAAATACTTCATTATCGCTTACCTTGATTTAATGACTTTTTCTCTGTTATGAATGACTCACAGTAATTTCTCGAACTCCCTTGTCATTTTCATACACAAAATTAACATAACTTTCTAAAGAATAACGCAGTATAAACCTCAACAAAAGCATCCACTCTTATTAGCCCTATCCATTTGTCTAATGACACCTGATACAGAATATAAAAGAAATTTCAGATGAGAAGGAGCTAAATTAAGTGATCTCTAAGCGGAGTTTGACCATAAAGATTCCTGATTTTTTTCCCCTCCTAATTTCACTCCCATTATTAAAAAGACACCAAAGAGAAAGCTTTGCTAAGTGCCAAGTAAATGTATTATCACATACTGTGATGTAAGTTAATGACAGACTGCTTGGTCAGTATTTAGCCTGCCTGACATGATAAAAATGCGTTGTATAGATGGTTCTGTATCTTCCTTCTGAGATTTACCTTGACAATTATCCTGTATATGTGGAATAAGATTGTTTTCCTGTACCTACAAGGGAGTTGGTTTTAAAGATACTCTTAGAATGAGACAGCTTTTGTCTTCCAACACCTGTCATTTAACCTGGAAACTGTGGGTGTGTTTGCACAGCACCATTACGCAGGTATAAATCATCTATGTGGACATGCTTACTCCAGCAACAAGCGTCTCCATGGGATATTAAACCAGAACAACTGTAGCAGTATAATTTATGTTGCTGTAACTTGTAATTCTCGGGTACTGCACTTGCATTGCTAATGTTTGAACACATTATTGTTATTAAAGGCATGGCTGGAAAGAACTCCGGGACTCGACGCAGAAGGATTTGATTTCTGGGGACAATTTGAAGTGAATGTTTTAAAAGGTCTAGAAGAGGAATTTGCCTTGGTGCAGGTATTTAATGTGCTCCTGATCTATCTATAAGCAGACAGCTGGCAAAATGAAATCCTGACATAAATTTGACTTTTGGCCCACTCATTTTCTCACTGACTTCACTTAATCTTCAGCAGCCTCTGTCTGCAAGAAGCAGAAAGAATTGCAAACTTCTCCAGGAAATCTGAATAACTTTGTAATTTGACATCTAAGACGGTTTAAAGCATGTGATGCATGGATTATTTTGATTGCAAAAGGAAAGGGATAGTATCAGTGGAAGGGTTGAAATTGATTTTACTGAAACTACAACTTCAGCTTTAGTCAGTACTTGCATCTGCAATTCAGAGTAAAACTCCACAAAGTCTGGGCCCATGAGCTGCGAGTACGGAGTGTCACTATAAACAGTCCGTTTTGATTTAACAGTGTGTGGCGATTCGCTGCCATGTGATCACTTGAATTACACTGGCAAATAAGCACAAGAAAATCCCCCAACATTGTAAGACCTGTAGCTTTAAGTATATTTTTAATGGAAAAAAAACCCACCATAACATAAGAATTAATCAATTTCCTGAGAATATCTGTTTACAACTTTCTAATTTATCTGTATTTTTTTTATGTACAATTTTCTTACCCATAGCTGTGCAAGGATGTCTTCTTTTTGCCTTGAAAAAAACAATAAAATAATCAGACTTCAAACAAATTAAGATTAAGTGATCTGAAGGCCTCTAGACCTAAAGAAAAGCAATAAGCTGTTGGTTTGTTTGAACACTGATTCATCTGAATTATGTTGACAGCAATTTGATTGTACATTTTGTGGTAATTGTGTTTTTTAAAGGACAGCGACTCATCTACCTTGTTTGAAAATACAGTTCTTACATTAAAGATGTAAACTTACAGAGTACTTACGATAAAAATAGAAGTTACATCTGGGTCATTCAAGTGTTTAATTTTCCCTATTGAATTCTAAACCCTGTTTTTGTTTTAAATATTAAAGGCCAAACCAGAATCGGAAGAAAAAGACGACTTACTATCTGAATTCCAAAAACAGAAAGATATATTACTTTCATTATTTGATGAAAAACGCCATGAACATCTGCTTAGTAAAGGTAGATTGTATTAATATATGTGAATATGCACTTTTTATCTTTTATACGATACATGTAATCATGTAATAGCATTATATTAAATCAGTAACTGAGGACACTTGTATTTTGCAGGAGAAAGACGACTGTCTTACAAAGCACTGAAGGGTGCCTTAATGATCTACTTCTACAGGTAATGTTAGAAGATATATCTTTAATGCTTACTGGCAGGAAGAGAGGTGAAGGTTAAGGACAGCAGCACAAGTTTGTTTAGGTTGGAACGGGCCTTGGAAAGTAATCGAGTCCAACCCTCCGTGAAAACCCAGATTAGTTAGATCCAACTTGAAGGTCAGATGAGGCTGCTCAGGGCTGTGTCCAGTTGAGTTTTGAGTATCTTCAAGGATGGAGGTTACACGGCTTCTCTGGGCAGCTGGCTCCTGTCTGACCAGATGCTGCTCCTCAGATTGAAACTAACAAATGCCTTGTTCAAACTGTTCTGCAAAGTGTCCTACAAAGATTTAGAATATTTTTCCAAGTATAAGGGAAAAAGCACAGATCGAGGCGCACAGGCAGAAGCCTTTGTGAGAATACTGACCTTTCAATACCAATTTAGGAAAAATATACATTAAGTCACTGTTAGGCGCTGGTAAAGTGATACTTTGAAAAATATATTGTATCATAAGAGGTCTCACTGTCTTCTCTTTCATTTTCCAAGGGAGGAGCCTCGTTTTCAGGTTCCCTTTCAGCTTCTTACCTCCCTTATGGATCTCGATGTGCTCATGACCAAATGGAGATGTAAGTTCCACTTTTCCACGGTGACACTCCCTCTCTTAGATGCAAGCAAACTGTTCTGTTTCACCCTCTTTGAGACAAGTTACACCCAGTATTTCAGAATTGAGCTTCTGAGTTCATACTTTAGGAAGGACTTGTTTTGTTGTTTGTGCTTTGGCCAAGAGGAAAGATGAAGAACTGCTTCTGTGATCATTAGATACACAGGTATAGCGATCACTTCTATGACATGCTTTAAGTTAGGTGAACGATTTTATTTCAGGGACTGGTATATATTTTCCAGTGTCTGCCAAAATGTTGTCATGACGACTCTTCATACACATACTTCTGCTCCTTCCCTATCTAGACAGTCATAAATGAATGTATTAATTCTGTTTTAACAGAGCATAATAACATATGATAATTAGTGTATTCATTCTGTCTTAACGATAACTTTATATTCATTGACTGAAGAGTGGCATAATTAACTCCTGCATTGCTGAAGACCTAGTCGTTTGGGATCTCTGTAAAGATCTCTGTATGACCTTTAATACGTCAGTGACGCACCTTGATGTGACCCTTTGGTTATATCTTAACACTGAACTCACGCCACGTCCTTCTTTCGTATTACGTAGACAACCATGTCTGCATGGTGCACAGAATGATTGGCAGCAAGGCTGGCACCGGAGGCTCATCAGGCTACCAGTATTTGCGCTCAACAGTGAGGTAAGAATAATGTAGTTTGCCGATACTCAAACGCCAGGAGACAGATTTCAGACGGCTCGTTGGAAGCCAGAGGGCTACTGTTTCCCTTTTGGGACTCTAGCATTTCCTCCTGGCTGTTGGACGTTTACTTATCGGGTTGACATATATAAATTTCAGGCCTTTTGAGGCAAAAAGAACTCTTTGATCACTCATGCAAAGCGCCATTTACAATTGTCTGTCAAGGGATCTAGGTATCACTGTTATAGCAGTAATATTAACCATGCACTGTTTAGTGTGTGTGCAAGCTAGCCCAAATTAATGAGGTGATACAGGCTGGAAGTGAGTCCCGTCTACTGTGCAACTGATGACAGTTTCTTTATTCCTTAGCATGACCTCTAATCGTACAACCTAAGGTACTTCTATTGAAGTATATAGGATTGAATATATTCTTAAAGCTGACAGTAATTAATACTCTCAAGCTGTGCAGGCAACAATCAGAAACACATTTCCTTCCGTTGGATAAAGCAAAAAAAGAACTTAACAGGGATGGTTGGGGCCTCAGTGCAGAACTCTCCGAATGGGTACAGCTTTTTTTACACCAAATTTGAGGATTCAGCTTAGTTAGACAATTCAAACCTTTTAGCTGCGACTACATCCTGACAGTCCTGAACAACATTATGTCAAAGAGCACAAGGCTGTTTAAAACATCTTCTTGGAGGAACTTCTTTAAGGTTGGTTTTCAAAGAGAAATGGCACATAGCTGGTGACTCCTGTGTATGGCTGTGGGTAATCATTCCCATCACAGCCATCGTCACAGAGGGTAGAATAGCAAGTAGATGGTTAGATTGAATTAAAATATTAAAGGTTCACTGTCTTTTTCAGCAAGCCTTCTCGCTCTTCCTTAATTCCAGGTTACCATTCTTCCTAGCCAAATTCTACTTCATACCTACCACAAGGGTGGAGGTCTGGAGATTATAGCCTACATACTCCACATTTTCAGAAGATAGATGTGACTATAGCAACCGTATTTGCTTTAAGTCTAATCTGCTATGCCCTAGAAACAGTTAGGATTGGATTTTTACTCTGGAATATTCAGGAAGAGGACTAGTGCAGAAACCTTATTAAGAAAATAAAAGGGATGGAATGATTCCTGAGGATTTTGAAATTATGGCCTTCTATGCTGATATCGCAGTATTAATTGTTCCAATTGTCTTTTTCAGTGACAGATACAAGGTGTTTGTGGATTTGTTCAATCTTTCAACGTTTCTAGTGCCAAGACACTGGATACCAAAGATGAACCCAACCATTCATAAATTCCTTTACACGGCAGAATATTGTGACAGCTCCTATTTCAGCAGCGACGACTCTGACTAGCCTGCCTTTCTAGACGGGTTGCTGTAAAGAACTTCAGGACTTTCACCTCAAGTGGTGCTACCCCTCAAATATAACAGCTGTTCTCACGCAGTGTGGGTGTGTAAATACGTATTTATGTACGACAGCTATGTGAATAGTATGATCGCCTTATGGAAGAAACTTAGTTGTTCATAGAAAAAATAATCTGTATTGAGTTATCCTACATTAAGACTAAAATGATACCCCAATTCAAGTCAATGACCAATTAACACTTAGTTGGCTTCTTAAAACCTACACCTAGAGAGAGGGAGAAAATTATACAGAATTATCACCATTATGTCTTATTTGTACATATTTTTGTATTTGTTTCTTTGCCTAATGGCTGTTATTAATTTACTTCTAGCTGAGGACATAATTAGTCTCATCACCTTCAGAAGAATATTAGTTTCTGAGCTTTAGTGGAATTTCAAAAGGAATTTTGGGTTAAGATTTTCAAAAGCTAGATTTAAAACAGTAAGTCTACAGAAACCCAAGCGTCTTGAACTTTTACATACATCAAGAATCATGTTGCTATCTGTGTGTTACATGTGAATGTAAATCCCTTCCGTAGAAATACTGTTAAGAATGGCAGATATAAATAAGTACTTACTTTGCCCTTCAAATAAAGCAGTGTTAAAGCTCATCTTTAGTAAAGTCTTCTTCTAAAGCAAGCATAAATTTCAAACAACAGTATGACAGGCATTTAAAGTGTTTTTTATTCAAAATAATAATTGATATCTAATAAAAGTGAGACAAATTTGGCCATAGAATACTGATAAAGCTGTGTTGTCTTCTCATTAGATGGACTCTTGTCTTTTTAAATGCTTAGCACCTCAAAAACATCTGCGTTTGGCTCCACTATAACAATATTACTCTTATCAATGCCAATTATGAACTTTGGCTATTGTTTTCCAGTTATGGAAGTGTGCTATTTGTTGTTTGTAAACTGCTAAGGCAAGGCAGACTACAGAAGACTAAGACTACAGAAGACTAAGACTACAGAAGACTAAGACTACAGAAGACTAAGACTACAGAAGACTAAGACTACAGAAGACTTCCCCTTCTGTTAATCTGAAGTTTTCAGCCAGTAAATTCAGACAGTAGCAGAACCTGAAGTACTGAGACATAGCACTTGGTCTTCCTTTCATTTAAAATATTAACAGTTAGAAGTAGAAGGACTAAAATGAAAATGCTTACGATAGACAATTATGATTGCATTTATCATAAAAAGATAATAAAACACTGATCTGTTAACACGGTACAGTAATTGAGTGCAAAAATTACAGAATTGCTTCAATACTTTTCATGGTAGTGCTTCAGAAAGGATTACACATAAGGCATTCCAGATGAAAGATTCAGAGCATTTTAGAATTCCATGCTTGGTTGTGAATTCTAGTTACATTTGCCTGCAAGTGCAGTTTTACAGGGCAGCAGGGCTGGAACCGTCTTTTGATTCCCAGCAAGTCCCAGCTATGGATTCAAGTAATGTAGGGAAATCTAACATCTCCCGTATTTGGAGTATTCTGTAATGGCTGACTTTCTAAAGGTGGCAAAAATATATTAACAACCTCATCCTCATAATTTTTTCTATAATGAATAAGGTTTTTAATTTCTGCTTTGCAATGGGCTTCACTGTTAGTCATGAAGTAGAGAAGAGAGAAGGCATGGAACTGATATAGGTCTCAAAGCATGGAAAGGCTGATTTGCAAATACATAAAGCCTGCCAGGACACAGGATGTTAAACCACTGGAACTACCTTGATTTGTCTAACTACAGCTACTTCTTACTTTTCTATCCACCCAATCAATTAATGCAGAAGACTCAGATATTCTAGGCACCTTCCAAAACACACTCCCTGCTCTAAAGTTGTATTTACCCAATAAAGGTCTGAAGACTGAAATTGGAGGACTTCAGAGACAGTGGGTGCTCAGGAAACAACTTTGACTCTCTATTTCCCTCCTCTTTTACTCTAGCTGTAGAAAAAAAATAGGATTTCACAAAAAGGAGGAAGACAAAATGTGTGTTTCTGTCAGTGGTGCTAGAAAAGCCAAGATAAGTATCAGTAACAGAGGGAATATTTTCTTCCAACTGCCCTTCTTCCCCTGCAATAAAAGCAGACCTAATCATGGTTCTTCTTATATTCAAAGCAATTTGATTGTATTCTGTCATACTATTGGTTATTTGATCCAAATTCCTTATCATTTGTCATCACTTCTTTCCTTGTAAGATTTTGTTACGGAGTAGTATTCAACATCAGCATAGAGTTCACATTCACAGTTTAAGTCCATCTTCGTAAGTTCTTTTTGCGTACTCTGCAGGTGATTCCAAGTCTTCTTATTCCACCAGAGATTTGATATGCAACACACATTCCAAATAAAAACACTTTTAAAAACTCCAGCCAACCCATTCCTGTACTGCCTAAAAGCAGGAATTGCCCTTACAGTCATTTCTTATTTTAGCAAATGTTGCTTTGAAGTATATCTTCACATAAAGTGTGTGCCAAACTATTATCCAAGTGATAATCGTTGTCTTCGGCCAGTAAGTGTCAAACAAATACTGATGAAACTGTATCTGCTATACCTATAAATGAAACAAACAAACAAAAAATATTTAATAATACTGGAAGGAGAGACTTGCCAGAAATAAGTTCCCAGAATCCACATTCATATAATGCCCTCTCTCCTCCATGCTATGACAGTATGGACATGCATGACTGCTGGGGTGGGGGGGCACGGAATTAGCTGCAACCCTTTTATTTCTTCCTTGCCTGACACTATTCATAGCTGTGCTCTACACTCCTCCCTCCTCTGCTTTCATGTTCAAAACTTTAGGTCCTTTTTGAGGATTCAGCATTGGTCCAATCTGGGTGCTGAAAAGCAATCTAAACCTTGCTGTCAACTTCCCTTTTAATCATATTCATTAGCAATGGATAGACAACATGAAGCTATGTAGCTCTGAAAGCTCACCAAGAGACTAGAGATCACAAATTCCATTAGAAGACACATTTTTGAACACTCATGCACACAAACACAGAGCAAACTAGGCTTTTGTTCATGCTCAGTCCTTTTCGCGTTGTTGTACTCCTTCCAGCACTAAAAGGAAAGTCTGACTCAGCCTGTGAAGGTATCAAAGGATGATGGCTCTTATAGCCTCGAAAGTGGTATCAGAGCACCTCTAAATCAGAAGACAACTTCTGTGGGGGAAACAGCAACTACTGGCCTTTGCTGGATTGTTCTTGTGTGACACACTACAGAAAATGTGAAAGATTCTGCTTTTTGAGAGAAGAGATTTTGAAAATAACAAGGCTGTTTTTCCTGATCACTTCTACAATTGACTTGTTTTAATTATTGCTACTTCTAAATTTCTCTTTCCAAATAGTTTGTTTATACAACAATAATAAGAACAAAAGTTTAAGCAACATGGAAAAGCTATGATGGGATACATTGTCCTGATCTTTACTGAGTGCAGGAAAACCAAATATTATCTATTCTTATTTGCAGAAGATGCACATCATCTAAGACCTTTTACAATGACTGTGAGAGCTACTGTGAAACATCTAACAGATGAACCTATCTAACAGACAAAAATTCAATGGACAAACAACACTTACAATCTATTAGTCCAATCCCTGCAATTTGGCTCAGCAATCTTTGCTGGTAAACAGGAGCTTCATCTGCCTTACCTCCATATCCAGCAACTCAGAAGAAACTGGGTATTAAACACTACAAAACCCCCTCAAATGCCAAGAAAAATCTCATGCAGACAGTAACAGGGCGGGAGATGGAACTAACAATAAAAGTATATACCTCTATCCTATAAGAAAAGCCACGATCAGCGTACATAGATCCAATGGAGAACAGATCGAGAGCAGCCCTGAGAAGGACCTGGGGGTGCTGATTGATGAGAACCTCAACATGAGCCGGCAATGCACGATCGCAGCCCAGAAAGCCAACAGTATTCTGGGCTGCATCAAAAGAAGCGTGGCCAGCAGGTTGAGGGAGGCGATTCTTCCCCTCTACTCTGCTCTGGTGAGACTCCACCTGGAGTACTGTGTCAAGCTCTGGAGCCCCCAACATAGGAAAGACACGGACCTGTTGGAGCAAGTCCAGAGGAGGGCCCCAAAGATGATCAGAGGGCTGGAGCACCTCTCCTATGAGAAGAGGCTGAGAGAGTTGGTGTTGTTCAGCCTGGAGAAGAGAAGGTTCCGGGGAGACCTTATTGCAACCTTCCAGTACCTAAAGAGGGCTTACAGGAAAGATGGGGAGGGACTTTTTACAAGGGCATGTAGCGATAGGATCAAGGGTAATGGCTTCAAACTGGAAGAAGGTAGATTTAGAATAGATATTAGGAAAACAATTTTCACTCTGAGGGTGGTGAGGCACTGGAACAAGTTACCCAGAGAAGCTGCGGAAGCTTTATCCCTGCAGGTGTTCAAGGCCAGGCTGGATGGGGCTTTGAGCAACCTGGTCTAGTGAGAGGTGTCCCTGCCCACAGCAGGGGGTTGGAACACGGTGATCTTCAAGATCCCTTCCAACTCTAACCATTCGATGATTCTACAATACATGACTGTATACTTTACAATGCCATTACCTCTACACGGTAAGGTACAATAGCACTTTATTTGTTATGCCTTATATGGCTTTACCATTGCATGGTGTTTTTCAATCATTCAACTATATGGCTTGGTTGAACTAGCAACTGCTTTATTTACTTTTCCAGATGGACTCATCTAATCTCTTTTAAAACACAGCAATGATTTGTATTTCCTCTCTGAGGATCCCATTATATCGCTTTACTTACATGTAGAAACATATCCCAGCATGTGGCCTCTACCACTTTAGTTATTTTCTGTCAGACTTACCACAGACATTGCCGCCTATCTTGACATGAACATAGCCATCTATTCCCCACGTAGGCCCCCAAGAGTTCTGTACAATCCAGTAAGGGATACTACCTGCAAGAGACATTTTTGTCAAAAAGAGACAACAGAAGATGTCGGAAGCATAAACAACTTCTAACACTCTGCAGAGTTAATTACCATTCTAGTATCTCATAGTTTCTAATGGTTTGATGATGTAGTACATTGAAACCTACTGCTGTTCCCACAGAGGACAGAGGTTATAGTCCAGTGTTGAACAGACTGGATATATCCTCTGCTAGCACAAAGACACATACAGCCGTGTTCATGTTACACGGACATGAGTCCCACAGAACTGAAGGAGCACAGACAAGAAGAGTTTTTCTCCTGGGATCAGGCTGTGGTTCCAGAACTGATGTAACACCAAACCAAACAGCTCTCAACAGTTCTGGATTTTAATCACCTGCTCCACAGGAGGCAAGTTGTAAGTAAGAGAAAAAACATAAAACCTACTGGATTGAAGTTCAGTTGATGGAAACGCACCTGTTCTGTCAAAACCAGTGATAAGAACAGCATGATTTGCTCTTCCACTGGAGCAGTGATACTGTATGATCCCACCAAGATAATCCTGCCAGCTAACCGCATCTACTGTTACTGCCAAAGGGCCCCAGGTAACAAGCATCCTCATCATTTCTTCTTCCTGACCGCTGTGAGAGAAGTGAGCGATAATGCCAAGTGACTTAAGTTAGCACACTAAAGCAATTGGAGAGGTGGTAATCTACTTGTTAAGTACAATTTAAAAATCAAATAATTCAACTGTTTTCTATGAGTTCTATACATCATATAACATACATCAATGAATACGTATTTCATATACTACACCACAGTAATACAAATATAAGGTGTAGATCCAAATATATGATGCTATTAAAAAGAAGGTTTCTGGGTCAAGTCAGTGGGCAATGGTGAGACCTATGTACCTTTTATACATCACTCTTCTCAATTAAAAACCAGCTTTTGACAAACCATTAGTCTATACTATTATTTCTCACTAGTTTTTCAAACATGCAGAAGTACCTCTTATATCATACAATAATAATACACTAAAATATGTATCTCAAACATATAAAAACACAGGACATCATTACCACTATCAGACTTTACCATTAGCATCCTCATACAGTTTTACTTACGTAATATACTGGAACAGTAAATCTTTATCACTGCATGATGTGTGCAATAACTAAATTTGGCAAACAGAGACTGGCAAAGGTGTAATTGATCTTAGTTACTTATATCTGGCAGTAATTCAATTCTAGTCAAAATTATATTTCTTGTGTTCAAGTTCAGTATGCAGCTGTATTGTACTGACAAAAATTAGAAACAAACTTTCTTGGTACAGAAATGTTAAAAACTACCAGTTGTATTTACAAAATTCAGTTGACAACACTGTTTGCTATGTCATGGACTGGAGGAGGATGCAGGTGGGTATGTAAATGGATGCATACTGAAATAACAGAATACTTCCTAAATTTTTCAACAAATTACAATTACTATTGGTAGGATTTACTGTTTCTGATACTTAAGCAATGTAACTTAGCACATATTTAAAGTTGTAACTGACTCAATGTTCCAATTTAAACACAGCCAACTGAAAAGACCTAACTGCAAGACACTGACTTAAGCTTTCTAATTTGAACAAGCCTAGTGATGGCAGGGTTTAGTGGATTCATTGCAGCAAGCCATAACCCTAAAAAAATGTTATGTATTAATTCTTGTCCAGTACACAGCTACAGAACTGATGCAATCAACCTCATAACCTTTGGTTGGTCAATGCACTATTGGCGCTAGCTTAATCCACCAGTTAGTGAACACAGAAGAAAAAGTACAGCAAATAAAAAGAATCGATAGGAGCTACCTGAAGTCATATGCAGCAAATCCTGTTATTGAAACTCCAAAATCTGAGCGACCAAAATAATGGCACAGTCCTGTCTGAGCTTTAAAAGCGTATTCTGAATCTCTCACGAGTTTTACTTTTGTCTGCAAGAAGATAAATGAATGAGAACTTAATGCATTTGACTTTAACACTATGCAGATCAAAACACAATGAAAATGACCACAAAACTCACTCAGAATTCACTGTATTCTTGGTGAGATTAGAAATAAGAATGTCATGTTGGGAAATAAGTTATTTACTATCTCTAGTTTCCGTGTTCGTGGAGAAAGCTTCAGAAGGGACTCAGAAGTCTTTAAATAATGAACAAAATATAAAGGCTATCTCTTGTTTAAACTAGCCTCATGAGCAATCTCATCAATTTCAAGACACAGAGACTATGCATTCATTTAATGAATGACTATTCATTCTCTTCAAATGACATCCATACACAAAATTACTCTGCCCTTGGGACAGATAAAGAACCACAAATATCCCAAGAAGAGTTATATAAAATATTGAAATTAAGTCCAATTCTGCTATTAGCATCAAATCCTCATGCCAGCACGTAATGGCTGCCACAGTTCAAAGTCCAGCTACAAAGCCACTGCTTAAACCTTTTATGCTTTTCTCGTCTCCTGCAGCACAGTACATTTACGACAGTGCCTTCTCCAGTCTAAATCATTTGTATTCCCTCTGTTGCCAAGCAAGAGGGAATTTTGCTTCAGAGGAATCCAGATGGATATCCTCTGTCCTTCTTGAAATGCAAACTTAAACAAGTTATCTAGACTGTTATTAGCCAGGGTTACATGAATCTTCATGGGTTACAGGGTTTCTTAAAATGAATAATTAGCTTTTTTTGAAAACTTAAAAAACCTAAGGAATTATTTTTATATTCTTGTAGCTCAAACTGTTGTCCTAGAGAGTACTTTTTATTTCAAAGATATTAAAATGTTTCCACTTACATGTTATTAACACACAGTTTGCATTTTTCATGAATGAGATATGTTAGCTACAACTAAAGTAGAAACTATGTCTGCATTTTCATTGTTCTGGGTTGCAAGTGAAAAAAAGGTATTTATTCAGAGGTTCTCCACACTCCCTATCATTTTAGTCGCTTGCAACAGAAACCCCAGAAATTTAAAAGCAGAAATTCTCAACATCCCTCCTTTTCCCGAGATGCTGGTACCTAAACTGGACATTCAAATCCACAAAATGACCAACAGATAAATGGCTCTTTCTACACTGATACTATATGTTTGCAGTTCCAATGGAATTCAGCGGAAGTACTGTAGCTTTCAAGGAACATTATTTTCAACCCTTGTGTGTTGATTTGTTACATTCACAAGAACATATATAGACTATAAAATTCCAATCAAGTTTCAATTCTGCCTGAACAAACTATCTCTTGATTCCAAACTAAATAAATATGCGTACATATATATACACACGTATATGCATACATACATACACAGACATTAAAAAAAAATCAGATCAGCTGTACACTCCACCTTCGCCATCACTTTTTCCCAGTAAAAGAAAAAAACCAAAAAAAAAGTTAATATGAAAGCTAAGGAAGGATTCAAGATTTATGAAAAGTTTCAAACCTGGTTCAGCCAGCTCAAAGCACTAACAGTGGATCCCCCGCTGCAGCCATAATTATTGTATGAACAGTCAATAACTTGCTGTACGCTGAGTTCTTCCAGGTTATTTCCTTTAATTGCATAGGCAGACTCTATACCACCCACAACGCTGAAAGCCCAGCAGCCTCCACACTGGTACAAAGAGAAGGGAAACAGGGGAGAAAAATAGAGTCAGCTTTGTTTTTGAAGCCTGATATGAAAAGAGTCAAAAAGGTCTTCTAATGCTCTTCATTTACTACATCGTCCTTGAACTTCATTTTTAAAGCAATAATAAAAGAAATTTAATCAGCCATATTAAACTGTTTTTTTCCCCTGTACTGCTCTCTGAAAGCTAGAAATGGGTGTCTTACTTTAAGGATTCCTTCTCGACTCATTTTTGCCCTTTAAGATAGGTCTGAGGATGCTTTTTACTGTGAGATATCTGTTTTCTTAAAGAAGGACTGGGGCTCAGGATGAAATTATTTTTTAACCACATTAGTAAGTTTTTGAAAAGGATGCACTTAAGGACAAAGTCTACAACTTTCTACAGTCTGAAGAATTTTATAGAAATACATTAGATTCCAGCTTAAGAAAGAGTAAACTGAAAATAAACATAATAGAAAAATTCTTTGACAGTAACAGAATGTATCCTGCAGTTCTACATTCTTTAAACTGTCACATTTAAAATAGGAAGCAGAATTTATTCCTAGGCGAGGTGCAGGTTACACTATGTGAAGCACAGAAAGGAAAGACATTGGGGTTTTAACAGCTTGTTTGTTTCTTACCAGTGACCATTACAATTTATCCCAAAGCGGTTATCATGTAGGGTCTGGTTACCTTCCTATCATGAATGCATCCCCCGAGTTGTTCACTGGTAAAGGTATGGGTGTTGACCAGCCAAGGGCATTCAACAATGAGAAAAAACAACAGCAAGTGATCTATACCCATCCAGGTGAAACAGGGGAACGGGGTCAGGTACTGAACTTACCGCAGTCTCTTCAGAAAAGTACAAAATACACATGGTGCAAAATATTTGCAGATTTAGTTAATCAGATCAAGAAATATATTACACACTGTTTATAATTGCCCAGTTTCTAAATGCATAACTTTTACATCTCATGCTTTTAAGTCTAATCCCACTTTGCATAAAATGCTACGTGACTTTGTATACGTTCAACCAGCCATCCATTCAGCCAGCGCTTGAAAGAGTCTTGAGGCAGTGCTGGTCCCTTCCAAAACCTTCACTGTGCTGTACGACGTACCTGCTGGAACTATCTCTGAGCAGTGCTTGAGAACCAGGAAAGGAAAAACACCAGGACTTACTGTTTGCTGATTTCTCACGTCTGCAATGACTTTCTTGTCCCTCCAGTCAAACTTCTTTGGCAAAGGTTTTTCCCTTCCCTTTGGCACTTTTATGTATCTGGGAAGTTTGTGAGGTATGCTTCTTAAGTAAATAGCTAAACACAGAATACAAACATCTATAAATCTACTAACTAAAAAAAATAAAATAATCACAAACAACTGTTTTACCAGAAACCATAGAGGCAACTTTTATCTGCAGTTACAATCATGGATTACATCTCATTCTCAAATCCATAGAAAATTCATGTATTTTAAAATAATCACTATACTCCAGAAGGAATGTAAATATTCCTACAGTCCTAGAAAGAACAGAAGTATTCCATGTAGGGAATGTGGGTACAGAGCATAAAGATTTACTAAAGCTGATCAATAACCTTTCCATAAAACCCATAAAAGTTTTGTTTGAAAATTTTCACAACATTTTGCTTACTGGGAAAATATTACTTTTTTTTAGTCATGGAAAAGGGGAAAAATAAGAGGAGAGTAATGTAAAGATTCTGAAACACACTCAAATTGCTAGTTTTTCACTAAAGAAACCTGCTTAATTATTTAAAATTTAAAAAGATGAGAAATCCCCCAATGAATAGAACATATAACAGCATACTTCAATGGCAAGAAGGGAAGATTAGGTTAGGTATCAGACAAATTTTCTTAGTAAAAAAAATTAAGCATATTGCTCCTGAAAGTCATAGCAACAGCCTCGGACAGCCTTGGACCTCTAAGCATTGTTTGGATTGTAGTCAATTTTGTCTTGGGGTAGAGAATAGGAACTTAGAGTACTCAAGAACCTCGTGTATTTTCCAATTTTACAACTGTTGCAACTGCAGAAGTCTTTAAGGCCCAGTGAGAAGAGAGGCAAGAAGAAGGCAGCAAGAGGAGTCTGTATACCAAATCAAATCCAGGCTCTGGGCAATTCAACCTTGCAAGACTAGAGAAACATGAAGAGGACTGTTGTATCCTTCAGAAGTACTTACAGTTTGGTACCAGACACTGTAAACTAGCTGACTATCAGCAGTGGAAGAATCTGTAAACGTGAAAGATACAAGGTTCTGGGAAAGAATAAGAAAAATAACAGAAAAGGTATTAGCATCAGCCAGAAAATGTACCTTTGAACTCTTCAGGAAACAGGTGAGAAAACTGATTTATTCCATAGAAAGCAGTCGTATTATCTTTTGATGATGAATTCAGTAATCTAATTCTCTTAGCGCTTTCCTGAAGGAAAAGAAAAATAATTTTGTGGGCATTATTAAGTTAGCAGTAGTGACAAAACCATAAGAGTAGAAAAAGAAAAGGTTAGCAACAGTAAACATGAACTTTGATAACAAGACAGCTGTTCACCTCAGATTAATCGTGGATTCCTATCAAACCAATATGAAAGCCATTAGACCAATTTCAACTCCAAGAAAGATACCAAAAAAGCATTTAAGTGCATAGAGAACGAAAAAAATGATACCAAACAGACAAAACAGGCAAGCTGAGAACAAATTGTGTCAAATTCATCTGATGCCCTTCTCTGACAGCACAACAAACCTTGTGGTTCGGAGATACACAGAAGTATCTTCAGATAAGAGTTAACCCCGTCTTGCTTTATGTCCTTATAAAGCGAAACAACAGTAGAATGGCCTAATGGCATAAAAAAAACCCCAACCCTAAATTTTAAATTATCAGGAATCCCAGATCTCTGAAAAATATGCTTTAAACCTACAAAAGCAAGACAACCGGGCACCCCCCTCCCCAACTTCTCCTGCTTGACGAAGTTCAACACGAAAACCCAAAAAACTCAGCGCCACCTTCGGCCTTCCCGGAGGCCTCCGCGCACCCCTCGCCGGGCCGTCAGGCACGGGAGGAACACCCGTCAGCGCCACCGCCGCTCGGGGCCGGGCTGGCCCCGCGCTCAGCCCCGGTAACCACCCCGCCGCCCCGTTAGACGGGCCCCCCTCGCTGGGCACCATGCGGAAAAGGGGGTGGATGCACCGCGGCGGGCGGGGGCCGCCCTGCCCGACCACCCCGGTCGCCCCGTTTTCCTTGGGACACGGCTGTGACAGGAACAGGCACAGCCGGAGCCGTGAGGCAGGGGACGGGGTGGAACCCGCCTCCCACCGGGCCGGGCGGGCAGCGCACGGGGTGCGAGGCTCGGCTCCTGGGTACCAGGCCGACACCTAGTGTCAGAAACGGGGAAGGGGAGAAAAGCAGCGACACCCCGAACCCCGCCAGCGACTCGAGGGGAAGCCGAGCGGGCAGGGCTGAGGAAAACAGAGCAGCAGAGGACGCCGGAGCGGGTTTCGCCGCTGCGGGCTGAAGAGCTCCGCCGTGCCGCTTTCCTCCATCTCTCACCCTCCAGTCACCCTCTTAGCGACACCTCGCCACCCCCCCTCCTCCGGCGGAGCCCGCAGCCAGCGCGGCGGCGGCAGGACCCGCTTTACAGCCCGGATCGCGAGTTTAAGTGCGGGCAGGGACACCTACCCGCAGGGCCGCCACCGCCGCTTCCTTCTCCCGGCTGCTTCCATCCCACGGCGGGCGACCCTGTCCACCGCCGCCGCCCTCCTCCCCGAGCCGGGTGCCTGCAGGCGCCAGGAGGGCGGCGCTGCCCGCCCGCAGCAGGCAGCAGAGAAGCGCCAACGCCAGCACCCTCATCGACCGGCCGGGGCGAGCGACGGGTGGCGCCATGCCGCGCCGGCTAGCGGGGCCCGCTCCCTACCGGGTCCGTCGCCGCCGCCGCCCCTCCCCTGGCCGCCATGTCATAGCGGGGTGGGGCCTGCGAGGCGCACCCCCACCCCGCGGAGCGTGCGGGCCGGGCTGGTTTCGCGGGGAAGAGGGGGCTGAAACCGCCTTTCTTTCCAGCCTCTGCCCAGTGGGAGCCCGCCCCGCTTCCTCCTTACAGCAGGCTTGGGGGCAGGCCGGTATCGGGGGGCCGGCACCCCGCTGGGCTGCCCCCGCCGGGCCGGGGCGGGGCGGGGCGGAGCGGGGCGGGGCATGAAATGGCGCCTCCCGCACCTCTCCTTAGGGGTTGGGTGTGTTCTTGTTTGTAGCTGGGTGGTCGACCTCGGGGGCTGCGGCAGCCTCCGGGTGTGCTTGTCGCCGTTTTTGCCGTGTTTCGGGGTGCCCGGCGGCGCCTGGTTGGAAGGCCGTGTGTCAGGCGGTGTTTTTCCGTGTGGGAGGCGCACGGCGGGGCGCGCAGGGCTGCAAGCGAGGGGGGAGGGGGCGCTGAGCCTTCAGATAACTGTGAGGTTAAAAGTTAACGCCGGGCCTTCACTGAGGGGAAGGTTAGTTGGTACCTGCGAGCTGGGCTGCCAGTAGGAAGAGAAAGCGTAGTTGCTTCTGTGGGGCAGCAAAAATGCATTTTATTAGCAAGGGAGGGCATTGGTGCAGAGAGAAGAGCTACCCTGTGCTGCACAGCCAAGTGTCCGCAGCGTTTGGTGTCCAGTGTGATTAGGTTACGCTGGAAGAAAATATTTGAGAGAAACCTGTGTGGGCTTACGGTGGCTCACTGTTTTCCATAGGGATGAGTCGTGTGCTGGTACTCCAGCAAGCGGGTTGGTGTTGGGCATTTAAAACCTCATTATGCTGGTGTAAGTTAACCCGGTCCTTCTTGTTAATTTCCAGGACCAGGTATTTTTAAGTGGTGTTCCTACATAGAGTGTTTAAATGTACTCTATGTTTCCGTTGTTTCTGTTGCTTTCCCCCCCGCACCGTCTCGTCACTGCAACATGAAGGCAGAGGTGCCCTGCCCTGGGGTGCCGGTAGTAAACCTGGCGGTGCTGCGTTTGGCAAACACGAGGCTTTCCTCAGGCTGAAACATTGACTTACAGGGTGTGAAGTTTTACTGCCGTCACTGTGCAGTGTAACAGCAAACTTGTGTTGGAGTGCGTGCTTTGTAAGGGGTGAGGTGTGGAATTGTGCCACTGGGTGTTTTCTTGGTGGCATGCAGCATTTTATCCAGTAATACAAGTTTGATAGAGAAATTATACGGTATGAAATGCAATGGACCCATTTATTCTTAATTTTTAGATGAGCAGGTATGTACAGACTTGGCAAATAAAAGAAAAAGGATTAAACTAACGCCTGAGGAGGGTGGGTGGGGGTGGCCCACTGGTGAGCTGTGCATCTCTGCTCTGTCAGCCCCAGTTCAAATGCCTGGGCTTGCTGACTCCCGAGAACTGGCTTTTTTGTAGCATCCCTCTCTGGGATGATAATTCCTCTTTGAGGGTAGTTTCAGCAATTTGAGTGCTTGACTGATGTCTGGCATCTCCCCACTGGTGACCAGAGAAGGGTTTAAATGACTTAATCAGCAGCACTACAGAGTCCTCTGGGTTACAAAAGTATTTAACCCACTCCCCCCTTGACATCAAAAGGCCTTTTGCTGTTTTCTGTGACTAGAATGGCAAAAGTATTTTGATGTTGGCAGTACTTATGCTGCATTTGCTAGATTTTTTTTTTTTAAATGAGCAACTAAACAGCAATGGCAAAAAGCTTTTCTAGAGACTGCAATACCAGAGTTCTTATCTGTCAGGAGAAGAGAGAACAAAACCCAGTACTTTATTCATGAGATGACAACAGTTCTTTCCTGTCCACCCCACTTATCATGCAGGTAGCTTTTCTTAACGATGGAAAGGAAAATTTATTATTCTGCTTTATAGCCTGGAGTTTTACATATTTCTGTAGTGAGGAGAGAAGTTAACATACTGGCATTACTGAGAAGTTGAGGCAGTTTAAAGGCACTCGTGTGATGGCAGTTCAGGAACAGCCTGGCATTATAAATAAAAAAGTTTATGATCTGATCCCACCAAATAGCTCATGTCCAGGACTGAACAAATCTGTGAGGATCATGATCCAGTTCTGCCTTTGCCTTCCCCCTCCTGTGGAAAGGCTGTAAGGGGGATCAGCTGAACTGTTGCCAATTTTGGTACAGAAGGGCTATTTATGGCTTATAGCGCAAGTATGAAAGAGGTTGTTAGCAAAGCACATTTTATTGGTTATTCTGATGTATTTTATCATTGTAAACCCAGGACTGGCATAAGAGTTGTCATTACAACTTATTGCAAACTGGTATTGACATAACAAGGTCTGGGATCAGCATAGGGACTGGATAGGATGAAGAGAGTAACATGAGAAGTGAACGGTGAAACCTTTTTAAGGATGGTCTGAACATCAGCAGCCAAATCCTGAGTGCAAAAATCCATCAAACTGTTAGTCTGGGTACCTGCTAACAGCATCTGTGTCGGGGTGAGACCCTGGGGAGGAGTGCAGGGCAGTGGCTGGTGGGAGTGTCCGAGGAAAGCTTGATATGGGAACCATAGCTTTGGATGTACTGATCGTGAGAGTAATGGAAGCCTTAATGCAATAGTTGCATGATTTTATTCTGTACAATATAGTACAATGGAAAAGGAAAGGAGTTACTTTGTCAGCACAAGCAGCAGAAAGATGCTGAAATTAGCTTTAATGAAAAGTAAGTTTTGAAATAAAGCGTTTCAGATTTTCTACCAGGCTAACATCATCAACTTTCAATAAATTAGCCTGCTAGCTTTGAGATCTATTGCTTGGAAATCATGATTATCTCAAACTGAATATATTTTCTTATTTTTAATGTGTAGTCATTAAATTCTAAGCCAGTCAGCTTTACTAGAAAAGATAAACTTTGAGTTATTTTTCAGTTATTATTTCCATGGACTATGTCTTGTTTGTAACAGATGAGGCTGTTGTCTTGCTTGGAGAAGTAACTTTATTTTGTATGGAGACTTCAAGAGTTACTTTTCCTGTGAAACACATGAGGGCAGCAAAGGACTTTTGGAAACATGGATGCAAACCATGCAGTTTAAATTTTTATTTTAATTAAAATAAAAAACAACCAACCAACCAAAAAATCCCCTCCTATTTTAGGAAAACAGATGCATCCCAGATCGATTCTCATTAAAAAAATCTGTACAGCATATCGAGAGGAAAAAGTGTGTTTCTTCTGGATTTGCCCTCTCTGTGGGCTAAGTAGATGTGTCAGTTTATCTTGTTCAGGAGGAGACAGTGTTAGAAAAGTTAGTGTCTCCTCTGATGACTGGCTCAGGGACAGTAGAAGTGTAACAAACAGCAAAAGGTGGGCGACTGACAGCCAAAGTGTTTCAGAATGCTTTATTTTTCCACTAAACTACCATGCTATTAAAGCATTTTGTACTTGTGCTTAGATGAACAAAACTCCACCAAAGTACATAGAGAGCTCTGTCTATAGGCACCAGTCCCTGCTCTGTTTTGAATTACTCCAGTGTAAATCTAGCTTTGCTTCATTAAGATAAAAGAAAATACGCTTGTAAAGATAATATCAGAATCAGGCCTGTAAAAAGGAATTGGGTATAAAGTTTGTGGGGTTTTTGTTTGGTTGGTTTTTTTAAAGGTTTAATTGATACCAATTCTTATTGCTTCGTTGACACAGGTAAGCCATATATTGGTTACACAGGTTACCCTGGTGATGAAAGTCTTTTTATGCAAGTGTATGCTATGTTTATGTGGCAAGATTATTATTTTTTTTTAAAGTCTGATTTAGAATTTTAGAATTGTAAATACCTCTTTTTAAATATATTTTAGTGGACTTTTACATATCTCTCTACTGTTCTGGCTATTCATTAGAAGTATTTCATGAGCCGAAACAATGCATCCTAAAGGCAGACACAATAATGAATATATATTTAGGAACCTCCAAACTTATTGTAAGATTATTTTTTTTTTCAAATGAAGATATGCCTTTTTTAAGAGATTTTTTTTCTCATCAGTTGCAAAACACCCATTTCTAAAATTACTTGTAACTTAGTGTAATTAGTGGGTGGATTTTCATAGTATTACCGGTTTAGATTGCAAGAGCGTGTTAGTATTTAGTAGCCTGGCTTTTTTTTTCCCCAATGATTTTTGCATAGCTGTTTGAAATAGTTAATTAAGTCTTGTTAGACAGCCTAGCTTCAGTGCCCTTTGGCCTCTATGTTTATAATTATTATAGCAAACAAGGGCAAAATACAATAAATTACTTCTGAGTTGAAGACAGGTCTTCCAAGGGTGGGTACTGCTGCTGCTGAGGGCAGTAGCGAGATGTGTTAATGGACTTGAGAGGAAGGATACCTTTCATTCTGATAGGTATCTACACAGCAGGAGTTTGGACTTCTGCCTTTTTCATGCATATAAAATGTTTAACAAATGGAAAATAAATCCCTTTGTATTGTGGAGTCCTCAGCCTCAGAGAGAAATAATCTAAATCTGGCAGCAGATGGAGCTAACTGCCTTTTCTTAGAAAGACTTGTTGGGGAAAAATATTTTGGGATAAGTTGAAGGATTTGTTTATTTTAAGACCTTGCAGTGGTGGTGTTTGCTAATATAGTTGCACTGGTAACAATTATTAAATGTAAGCAAAGCAAGCGAGAATTGCAATATTGGGATGAAATCTGGTCCTGTTTAAGCCTATGCGGGGGTAAATAAGCAGCATTGCTGCAGCTAATGTTTAGAAGTAGTCTTTTTTGAGCCCCAAGGTAGACTTTGAAGTTTGTGAGAAGCAGAGAAAATTACGCATGGTAATAATTGGGTTTGCAGGAATAACCAAGCTGTGCAAGGAGTTGCCTTAGCTAGATCGTGATAAATATCTGTGTTGACCATGTCGTCTCTCCTGGTAGAGCTATCTTCCTTTGCAAATAATGAAATAACTGTAGGACCTGCTTCTCAAACCTGACTCTTCTGTATCTCAGCTGAATGTCCTAAACACCAGTAAGTCTCTAGCTCTTTTAAATTTTTTTTTCTTCAGTCTTGTCAGTAGGGGGTGAATTATGAATGAAGGCAGCTGGCAGCAGAGCTAATAATTCAAATCAAATGGTGAACCAAAATTTGAAAATGCAGAAAGATGTGGTTAGGCATTGCACTGTCACAAAAGGAGCAACACCTGTTGAGTGAGACTGAAGTGAGAAGTCTTGATAGTTTTAGGGAGCTGAAAATTGGATTTTAAGATGGTGACTGTGCCATTTCTTATTTTCTCTGTCCTCATTGACAGTCCCACTTGCCAGTGTGTATAAGAGCGTGACATTAAGTATTGTCAGCTGAGAAAATTTCTTAGATCCAGGTATCTCCAATTTTATTTTTCTGTTGCTTTTTTTTTTCTCTTTATATTTAATTATCCCCAGAAAGTGGGGTAGTAGTCATCTTTTCAGGAAGAAATTCAGGCAATATTGGGTGCAACCTGATTTAAGGGCACAAGCATTCATAAACATTTATTCACTTAAATCGTTCTTATTTCTTTCATCAGACTGTTTGGTTATGGGTGGTGGACAGAGTGCTCATCAGTAGAAGTAATGCTGTTTTGCAAAATCTCCTTTGCAAATTTCTGTAAATCCTTCAGTTGATTTGTTTATACATCCTTCATTAATTTGTCAGTGACTTTGTTGGTAGAGGAGTTTAGCAAGAGGGTCGGAGGACTTGCCAAATTCAAATAAAAGGAGAAACAAAATTAAAGAAAAATTACCATTCAGGAACCCTGGTATTTCTATTCTACATAGATTTTTGCACTCATTTTTGTAGGATCTGGTTACTGAATTTCTCCACTGGTGATTATAACTCAAAAATGCTGTTGAATCATCCCAGCCTTATTCTTTCTGTTCCATACATGATGCCTTCCACTTTTGTTTTACTATGGAACTTAAAAGGACTGATTTTTCTGATCACATTGATGTGAAGCAGTTGTTATTATTACTGCTATGATTATAATACTATTGAAATTATACCTTGTCCCTATAGTGCTTTATATACATAGTTTTCTAGTGCTCTTTGTGGGAAGATCAGCAATGTAAAACCAATGTCAAATTTGCACCTTAAGCATGAAGTCTGTGTCCATGACTAACCTGTGCACAGAAATAGGGAGTCTGTTTTGTATCAGTGGCTGACTTCAGCCTTGCTCAGATTTTGTTGTTTATGTGCTACATGCTGTTAAGGTCTGGCATAAAGTAAAATCCTTGCAAGACATCATACTATTTTTATTGTGTAAAGTTTTGGTGGAAGGTTAACTGGTTAACTTTTTTTTGTTGTTGTTGCTTTAGGCTTTGTTCTAACAGCAGGCTTTTACACAAGAGGAGTGACTGTACTGTCTTCCCTACTGCTGCTTGAGTGAAATTCACCCCCACATTGTCACTGTTTCCATACGTGCTGCTGATAGTGCTGAGCTTTTCTGAAGACTTGCAGCTCTTATAAGCTAGGAGGGTGGGACCCAGCTGCCTGTTGTGAATGGGAGGATTAGTATGCAGGAAAATAGATTTAGGGAAAAAGTGAGGAATAGGACTGTGCTCTTGGTTCCCTCTTTTGTTGCCACGGGTAGCACTTAACCTGCCATGGATGTCATCTTCTTTAACCAGAATCTACAGCCAGTATATCAGGGCTATGTCCTTGTCATGGTATTTTAGTGATCTGAACCTGAGTGGTGCTGCAAACACACCTAGGGAATTTCCATCTTTGTCTCATTCCAGTTTGCCTATGTATGCACTGTCTAACAAGAAAAGCTGTTCTTGAGCTATTACATTTTTGATCCATTTTGCTTCTGTCCATTTTAACCTTTACTGTGTATTCTATATCTGTTTGTTTGATGGCTTTTTTTTTTTCTTGATTATGAAACTCTACAGGCTTTGGTTAGAATGTGTATGTGCATTTGTATATATTAACATGTTCAGATCAGACAGTAAATATTAATCAATACTGAAGACTTTAAAAATAAATTAAAATAGAATGCACTTGAAGCATGGAGCTGCTAATGAAGAAGGTAAGATACCCACTGGATATTTATAAATGATATGTCGGAAAAGGTTCACTTGCTGAAGGGCAAGGAAATTAACTGGATTACAGACAAGGACCCTTGGCTTTTATTTGTTTTTCCACTGGAATCCCTTCCTTATTCTGGGCTATTTGCTGTTGAGTTATAAGAACTGAATTGCTATTTAGAAAGAAAAAGGTGCAGTAGGAATGCATTGTATATAGTTATTTTGCTGGTTAAGAATCTGGAGCCAAGGAAAAAGCAAAAATGCTTTTATTATGCAGAAAGGCAAAATGCTTTAGAGTTCATATAGATTTCCTTTCCCTGAGATTAATGTAATCATGAATCAGAATTTGAGCATATTTGGAAGTTAGGGGGTCATAGGAAAATAAATTATGCATATGTAAATTGTCAGTCAAGTAAATCAATGCTAGGCTTACAGTTGTTTATACTTTACATGATTTTTGGACTTAGAATGTTATTTTAACATAATTTCAAGTAAATGTTGATTGTCCTATTAAGCTGATGCTTTATTTAAGCCTGTAAACAAAAGTTAGTTCCACTATTATTCTGTGGTCCTAGTGGTGATTTTAGATGGTGTAAACCAGGAGGAGTTCTGTTAAAGTGAGTGTGGAATTATACTGATGCCATGGTGAGCACTGCTGAGTGTTGTATATTTATCTTAGTTACGGACCTTGAACTTGCATCTAAAGCTTGTCAGGGGGAAGGGAGAAATCCTATTACAGCTTCTAGCTTTCTTTCTACAAACCAGTACTGTCAGCCTTCTGTGTAAGTCCATACATGGCAGTGCAAGAAGAGTTTCCCAGACGATTAAATTACATTGTTTTGAAAAATTTAGATGATGTCAGGAACTGTTGCACAAAGAAACAAAGTTCCATTAATTACTCAAATATTTATTGTATTGGGGGTAATTTAAAACATAATGACAGCTTACCTCACCCTTTCTCTGTTAGCAAAACTTAATCCTAGTTTTCAAAAGGATGCTGCCAAGCCTTTGGGTCTTAAGGTCTGGTTTGTTTTGGTTCATGAGGATAATGCACTGCTCTTCTAATTTTCCCAGGAAGTGGAAACTTTATAGGTCATATTTTTATAAAGCGATTTCTTAATGATACAGTTAGCATTCCCTGTTCTGTACCTCATACCTTCTCATATGTAGCTGAGTACAAAGAAGAACTGGAGAGGCAATTTCTTTTGAAAATCCTGATCATGGCAAGTGTTACATGTTACCTTCTAAAGAGGAAAACTTAAATTTATCTTAGCTTTTCCTTGGGAGGTTGAGAATTTCTACAATTTGAAGCCCTTCATCCTAGACATCATTGAAAAGGTCATTCTTTAAAAAGGACTTGAAGTACATTGTGCTTTTACAGAAAGCATTTGACATTTTTATTTTTCTCATATGTTTTTATTAATGCATTTTAATTACCAGGCTAGCCACGTACACAGCATCTATAGGGCGTTTGTTGCCATAGCTGAGTGTCCAAAGAGTATAAAAACACAATGTGGTAAGTAATTGAAACACAATTGAAAGTAATCCTTACTTAATATTAGGGCTGAAGGGTTTAGCATTGAATTTAACATCCATGTTTAAGTCTCAGTTAAAATTAACAACGTTACTGTAATATTTTTTTTAAACAACTTTTGTTAAATAGATTGAGGTAGTTCTTAAGGGAACATACTTTCTGAAGAAATAAGTATTTATTTAGAAGATGTTCAAGCTAAAACTGTGTGAAAGCTACATTGTAGCTTGTTATGCTTTGAGCCGTCAGCCTCATCTAGATGTCTGTGTTAAGTTACCAGTGTCTCACTGGGTTGTAGTGCTGCTGGTGAAATGTCGCATCTTAACTATGGGTTTTGTCCTTCTGTGGTCATTTCTGGAGAATACAGGCATCATATTCGTGGACAGACGTGAATGTGTGGCTGTGATCAGTACATGCTCTGGATTCTTTGACTAAGAGATGCAACTAGTTCTGCTAGTTGTTCATGGCATGCTGCCATTTGCTCTCGAGTAGAGAACTGCTCTTTATTGACAGGTTACTCTGTACAGTTACATAGCATTTTTATTTTGTGGTTGAGATGCTTGTCCTTCCTTTTAACTTGAGTAGCATTTCTCTTTGGGGTGGTTAAAGAAGTTGTAGTAACCTTGCTACTAGGCTAGAGCCAGCACCAGCCATGCTTCTTCATTTGGTTGACCATGAACATACAACAACAATTTTAATACTTTCTGTGCTCAGAGACAGTTTGCCTCATGGAGCTATTCATGCTTAAGGATTTTAAGATGACTGAAAACTTAGTGAAATTGACTGATGTATAGTTTGAGCTCAGGAGAATTGCAGGTGTGTTTGGAGTATGTTTCTTAAACCAATGTACTTCATTTTGATGATAAGAAGAGAGGATTTTTTCAGTTAACACCACCATTTATTCCCAGCTAAAATGAATGCAAAGAGAGTATAAAGTGCTACCGAATTAGATTTCGCATTTGTAGACTGCAGAAGGAAATGAGCACTAATGAGTGCTTAGGAGTTTGTTATTATGTACCTTTGTGGTCTAGTATTGGGAAGAATATGCATTACCTGAAATGTGGTCCATATTTAAAGCGCAGACTGGCTGGCCCTAGCAATTAAATAGCTGAGATGTTATTTGCCTTAACAATTTATTGTAATTTGGAACCAATGTTATGGTGAAGTGTGTGCAATTAAAATGGGAAACTAACTGCTGTGGCAAGAGGTGCTTACCTAAGCCCAGCTTCAAGAGTTTTCGGGAACTCATGTTCCCCAGCAGGCCTGCCAGATTACACTCTGCTCCCGCTAATTATACAGGCAGTCTGCTGTAAATAGTGCCGGGCAGGGTTCAGTGCTGAGCTTGATTTACCAGAGGAGTTTCTCTTTATATAGAAAGAGGGGTATATTAGGTTGGAACCTGCAACTGCAGTGCCCTAAGTAAAACCTGTGAACTCCTCTTTACCATGTGGTAGGCGGGATACAACCTTTGAACTCCTATTTATCATGTGGTAGGTGGGCTATGAAGCAGAAATAGGATGCTTATCAGCAAAGCAAAGGCTGGGAGTGAACTTTTCTTTAAGGCCGGTCTCATAGCAGTGGGAGAGCTTTATTCAGAGATCCTTGATTTTGATTCTGTATAGATTTGGGTTAATTTTGCTCCTTTGTTTGAACTTTATTAAAGGGAATTTAATAATTGTCATTCTTCTGTTCTGAGTGTGATGCTGCATAGTCAAAGGTATCCTCTGGGTCATGCAGCAGGTGGGGAGCAACAGAGGTAGCCAGCTGGGCAGGGGCAGTGAGGCAATGCAGTGAAGCATGGCCAGGGAAATGGCCACAAAACCATGATTTCCAGGTAGGCCTGGCCTGGCTGTTTCTGCAATGCAGGAAAGGAAGTGAACCCATTAGGGTGGGGTGAATGTATCCCTTTATATGCATTAAAAATCCTTTCTTGATGGAGCCAAATGCATTGAAGGGAGAGAGACTTCTGCCTGCCCAGATAGGATATTGCCCCTTCAAGAGTCCTGGTTGTATCCCACAGCAGCCAAGGGCTGACTGCAGGCTTGGCAGCCACCTGTGTATCTGGTGAGCAGCTGATGCAGCCATCCCATGCTCAAGAGATATCAGGTGACACGCAGTTAAAAATGGAGACGTTCGTTGTTTTATTTGGATGTTGGGACAAATGGCTGATACTTTCTAATTTTCCTAATAGATTTTCCTTTTTATCAGTGTTGACTCTTTTAAGGACCGCAAAGTTAAGGCTTAAGATTAATGCCATCTCACTTGAAAGCCAAGTATGCAGTGCATTATGTTTTCCTTGCTAATTAGAAGAATATCCTATCAGTCTGTAGTGTTTTGATCACCTTTTTTCTATTTTTTTTTTGGAAAGAGAAGATTATTTTTTTCCCTCTAACCTCTGTTGCAAATCAAAATCTGAAGACAAAGACCAGCATCTGGTCTGCTTGCTATAAATCCAAGCATAGCTCTTTCCTGATGTGTGGGTATAGTGCCTAACTAGAATAGCAAGAACTACTGCACCATGAAAACTTGATAAGTCATTGATAAGTTGCAAGCCCTTCTGGCTTGCCTGGTTAGCCTTCCTTAAATTCATTAAAAACCTCTCAAGTGGGTTTTAGCCTCTGACTGTTTTTTTTCTGGATTAATCCTGCAGTTACTGAATTACCACCTTTGGGGACTAGGAAGAGAGTATAACAAGATGATAAAACTCTAAATGTCTCCATTGCTTGCCAAGTGAAATGTCCCTATAAATGCATTTGGTTGGTTGAAGCATCAAACTACAGATTGTTGAAGTAGTTTTCAGTAATTGTAAAGAAGAAAGTGGTTTGAATACAAGCTTAGCACTTGAATACTGATTAGTCATCAGAGATGACTCAAATTTTGACTTCACAACTTCGTCCTTGCCAGTTCAGTTTGATTCTTGTAACCATTCTGAAGACTGAAAATGTCGAGGCAGCAGCCGTATTGCTAACCAAAACATGGTACTAAGTTGGATGCTTGGTGAACTTCACTGAACAGTCTTATGCTGTACTAGTAGGAACAAAATCTTGAAGATAAGCAGTCCCACTAAGTTGGGAAAGAAATAATTGAAAAGGATGATTAATTTGTGATTTCTTTTCACTTGCATTTTAAATAAATTACTGTGGAGGCAATTAAGACATTCTTCCCGTGTAATAAGTTAAGTTGATAAATTGTGGTGGAGCAGAAATGGCTTAGATTTATTTTGGATAAGTACAGTCTATCAAATTAAAGTTAGTAATATATTTTCTAACAGCCTTTCAATAAACAAAGCAGCCTCACTGGGACTGGTTTTATAAACGCCGTTTGTAAGTGATTTATCTTCACCTCAGTCTTTGAGGGTTTTGTCCGAGAATTAAGTGCAACTTTTACCTGATATTATTTCAGGAAGGAGAACAATCAATACATATTAGTCAGTGAGTTATGGACAAAAGACATTCCTTTGCTGAATAGTTTTAATCTGTTAAAAGCTGTTTAATGAACTACTTATAATATTTCAGTTAGCACTTTAGAAAGTACTATGAGCAATTTTACTTTTCTGCAGTGCAGGTATTTAGCAATAGTCATGTGGTGTGCTAAAATCTGATGGAGAGATATAAAGCATTATGATAGCTTTGTTGTGTTAAAGAGTTAATTTACAGGAGAAATTAAAAAAAAAAAATTGTTCATGGAGGGTCATTTGAGTAGGACATTAGAGTGGGGACTGAATAACAAAATTTGACCTTAAAAGAGTCTCCATACGTAGCTGTTTGGGTGGCACTTTTGGAAATCATGATTTAAAGCCTGTGGAGATCCTTTATGTCTTATCACCAATTTTTAGTCCTGAGGACTTCTACATCCTTTCTAAACACAAAGACTACCTAATGGTTTACTATGGAATTAATTTACTATAGATTAATGGAACTATAAACCAAGAAGGATCAAAAGTAAGGTTTTTACAAGAGGACTTAAAACAGTGTATAATTTCATCAACTGTCAGCTAATTCTCATTAACTGGTAGCTAAAGGAGGACTGAGGTGCCCAGGTAATAGCATAGTATCTTGGGTATTATGGAGGCATTCAGGTGTATTCCTGCTGTGAGCAAGGAGAGAAATCCTCCAAGAAAGCTGGTGGCACAGGAGACAGTGCAGAGATGCTGTCATTCCCCAGGGATCCTCTTGCTTCTGACCAATCCACACGAGCTCATACTGGCGCCATGATATTCCTTTCCCAGTCTAAAAAGTAATCTAATAATAGAGGACTTAATAATAATAAAATAATTAATAAAATAGTGTATAGTCATAGAAGAAATGCATGTTTTGAGTGAGAAGAGCTTGAAGATATAGGAGTGGTGTGTGTATATATATAATTAACACAGTACAGTCCTAAACAAAAGATAATTTTTGATTATAGAATATATACCTACTTTATATACATAACTATAATTGCCTAAAGTTATAAACTTGAATTACAGTAACTTCATCTGAGATGTATATTAATTATAAAAAAGGCATTTTATATAACTGACAGGTGTTATGATGTTTTTAACCAGTATTTTACAAATTATTTCACAGTTATTTTGGAGAGAAAATATTTTAGTCAAAATTTTTTCAGTGTGTATTTCAACAGGTTTTACTTTTTTTCCAAAGAGATTCTGGGTGGTGGTGGTGAAATACCTACATTTTCCAGGTTGCAGTTACCAAGATAGAGAGGGGCATACTCAGTCTTTACTCACTATTTTAACACCACTTGATGTAAAAGTATTTACGAGAGTGCGCGGCTTTTTCTTGCATCATATTTTAATCTGTCAAACCCTGTAGTTCGGTGGAGAGGATAATGAATGCTTAGAAATCTCTCAGTGCAGCATCGCTGAGCAATATGCTCACTGTGAGCAAAAATTTTACTGTAAAAATCTGTAGCTAGAATATGAAATCACAGTCAACTTCACCAAGATTAATGGGTGTAAAGGTGATCTGAACTTTTAAGATCTGCTTGTCTGGAAACTGTCTTTAAGTATATTTCACAGCAAGAGCCAAGCAGGCTCTTTGTACGTAACAGGAAGTTTGACACAAAATACATCCGTAGAAGGTATTGAGCCAAATAAACTGCACAACAGTGGCGTGTATTTGTCCTTAAATTTTCAATGGTTAACTTAAACCTTAATTTTATACCATATTTTTAAAACTTTGTCTAGTATGATGTATGCCCCGCTTATGTAGTAACAGGGATGAAAATGGTAGTCTGCTGTTGCAGAATACTGTATGTAGGATAGAGGTGCTCCTTAGATAGATTTCCGTGTAACTGTTCTGCCAGTGAATCAGTTACATTCAAATATAACTTAATATCAGGGAATAATGGTATGGTATCTTAATCTTATTTTCCAGTACTTTTTTTTCAATTATAATCTGCTGCACCATGTAAGAATGCAGCAGTTTCAAGGGTGGTTCCGATGGGTTGCTGTGGAAATGTCAACAAAAAGGTTTTATTATTCTTCTGCTGTTACATGTTAGCTTTCCTGAAAACAGTTACTGAACTGGAGAGCTAAAGCAGGCGGGCTGCTTGTGTGCTATAGAATACTTTTTTCACGTTTATCTCAATGTTCATGTTCAAACTAGAAAGCATTTTCAGGCTAGGAATAATGGATGCACCTTTTTTTTTGTGTGGAGGATTTGTTGTACTCTAGCTGTTTAAGCAAGATTGAGAATGAAATTGTTAACCCTTTCTGGCTGATATGACATGTAGTTTGGTTATAGGAATTTTCCAGAAAAGTTTAAAAAATGCTTGCACTGACAATCAGCAACTCTGGTTTGAGTGCTTTTCAGTACTCTATCTTTATGGAGCAAAAATTTACTTTTTCACAAATTTCTCTGTTTTAAAAGCCTTGTTTGATCAATCAGGAAAAAAAAACCAAACCCAAACCCCAAACACAACACCATCAAAAAACAACAACCAACCTAAATCCCCAAAGCTTTTTATTTTTGATTCTGATCTTATGGGATGTCGTCCCGCCCCATCCTACAAAAGTTGATTTTACCCAGTTTCTGTGATTGCCAAGTGATCTTTGTGACAGTGTTTCTTATCTTGTGTCAAGCTTAATATCTGAATTTCAGATTTAACTAAAATTGACTTTTTCTTTCCTATCCTAGGTCTATATTGTACCTATTTCAAGAAGAAAAATCTTAAGTTTAGAGTGTCAACTCAAACTTCCATCTTCAGTTTCCTTCCTGTGAAGTGGGAATAGATTTCAAAGAGACTGGTGCATCTAGAAATATGTACAGACTAAGAACTGGCAGAAGGCACTATTTCCAGTTGGACTTCCTCAGTCTCACAGGTAAGTATGATTATTGGAGAGATTTATCTAATTGTGTAACTTCTTAACATGCCATGTGCCAAGAGCTATCAGTTGTGACTTCTGCTATTGTTATTCCCTGTGCCGCCTGCTGACCCACAGAGTTCTGTGTGGGTTAGGACTCTGAAGACTCTCCTGACTTAGTAGTCTGGAGTATCATATCTCAGATGCTGCCCAGTTGTCCCTTTCCATGTTCCTCTGTTTCACTCGGTCTTGTTCTGCTGTTATTCTAATGAGGCTGTGAAGAGGGTTCCTAAGTCCATGCCTCCCTTCATAAGGGCAACTGTCTGACTCAGGCTGGCAGTACTGCAGTGTCTGCACAAATAAATGTTTTGCACTATCTTTTCAGTGCTGCAGTTCTTAAAATGGATTCTTCTTATTAAATCAACACCATAGAAATAAGTCCTTTAACCACTGCTGTAATCTCATTAACTTTTCTTGCCACTGTAATAGAAATATATATTTACAGTGTTCTGAAACAGATAAGCGAGTTAACAGAAGGTGAAAGTAACAAGAAAGCCATAGAGGTTATTAGTATTTATCTTCCTTGAAGTGTGATTATCTGTAGAACCCTGTTAGCTAAAGCAGGTATTGAAACAGAAACAACTGGCATTAAGTAGGTGCTTTATAATATGTAAAATGCATGTAGTGTGTACGTTCGTAGAAATGATAGGTGAGGGAATGACTTAAAACTGTGTTAGGGGAAGTTCAGGTTGGCTGTTAGGAAAAAGCTCTTCACTAAGAGGGTGGTCAAGAGTTGGAACAAGCTCCCCAGGGCAGTGGTGTTGGCCCCAAGCATGTTGGTGTTAAAGAAGTGTTTGGACAGTGCTCTTAGATATATGGTTTAACTTTTAGGTTTCCCTGTGTGGATTCAGGAGTTGGACTCGATGATCTGTGTGGGTGCCTTCCAACTCAGTATTATCTACGGTTCTCTATATGCATACTGTTGAATTTTTCCTTGGAACTCTGTCTTCTCAAATCCTTATGTATATATCACTAGTCTCTAATACATTTCAGAGTATTCAGTGCAGGGATTTTCTGCCATACTGTTTGTGATTCTGTAACATATATGCTCTGTTAATGCAGAGCTTATATTAACTTATACACTTATGTTTAAAGTGGCAATTAAGAAAGAATGATGTGTTTTTCCTTTTTAAATGCATTAGTAGAAGTGGAGGTAAGAAGCAGGAGTCGGCACCGTGTGACCATTCTGCTGTCTTTCAATAGCTGATGTGTCCGTAGCTTATTCTTGTGATTATTCCCCACTGCTGTCTTAGGATCATTTTACGAAGTCTTCATGGAAACTCAATTATGGTCATAAAAAGTTGTGGTTTAGTGCTACAAATCAGTTACAAGACTAACAACTGGAACGAATATAGATCAAGATCTCAGGAAACTCTCCTTGAGATGTTTGACGGATTTCTGTTTTGCTAAGAGTAGGAAACATCCTACTAAAATGGTAGTGTCTCACTCCCATTGTTTACAGGTATATGGGAACACACAGGCTGTAAAGGAGTAGAGAATTAGGCATTCAGTTTTGATACCAGGCTGGTATGATTATTCTACTCCTGTTTAGCTACATCAGGAAATTACTGTATCAAATATTTTCCAGCTTGTATTTATTTTGTAAAACAAAATTTCCAGTATGTTATATTATATATCATTCCAACTTCTGCTTATAGATAAAATGATACTTATATTGAGGTAAGTGGTGCAAAGTGAATGAAGCAGAGATTTGGTGTCTGCTTATAATGAAGTACTACTTCCAAGTCCACAGATAATGTGACTTAATTTTTGTGGTCAGACACTTAATACTGTGAAAGAAAATACTGCCTTCTGTACATCACATTTCAAAGGACTAGGAGAATGAAAAGAGGAAGTAAATGATAGTATGTTCAAAAAAAGCACTAAATGCTGATTTTATGTTCTGGCTGTAAGGTGACGGTACAAAGTTTCTTAGGTTAGTGTAACCTTACAGTATTTGAGAGTTCACCCGTAGCAATCTTCCCCTAGCTTCCTACCAATGTGAACAGAATCCAGGGTTTATGAGTTGACACACAGTAACCTTGCTTTCAGCCAGCACTGTCTTGGCCATGGTTGAAAATCTAGGCTCTTCCTTGGGTAATTAAAAGGTTCAGTTGGCCTTTTGTCCTTCCATTTTATGCAATAGAGCAATAAACAGAACAAGCCTGGTTTTCTGTGAAGAGGTATGAGAGTATGAAGTGTTCAGGTATGAGATGTTGTTGTAGCCAAGATACTCTTAAAAACATACGTAGTGAAGATGAATTTGTTATCTACAGGAATCAAACTATGACAGTGCAGTCTGGAGACTTGAAACTTTGCAGAAAATGATCTGCGTGTCCCTGTAGACAAGCTGAACATGTGAAAGTGGTGTATCCTCTCAGTAAAGAAGGCCAACTACATACTAGGCTGTAATAGCGAAGACATAGAGAGCAGGTTGAAGGAAAGTGATTATTCCCCTCTATTTGGCACTTGTGAGACTGCACCTGAAATACTGTGTTCAGTTTTGGGCTCCCCAGTACAAGAAATGCATTGATATACTGGAGTGAGTCCAGAGAATAGGTCATTGGGATGCTAGAACATATTACATACAAGGAGAGGCTGAGAGAGCTGCATTTGTGTAACCTGAAGAATAGAAAGCCAAGGGAAGATAGCATTCCTGTCCTAAACCATCTAATGGGTAGTTAGAGAGAAGATGAAGCCAGACCTGGTAGGTGCACAGTGATAGAAAAAGAGGCATCAGAGAGAAGTTGCAATGAAGTAAATTCAGTTAAATAGTAGTGTCCTGGTTTGAGGTAAAACAGAACCAGTTTTCATTTTAGTGACCAGCCCTGCCCAAACCACGACAAGTAGGAAAACTATGTTACATTGAGGGTTGTCAGACATTAGAATTGGTTACCCAGAGAGGTTATGTAATCATCTTTGAAGATATTCAAAACTCGAGCAGAGAACCTCAGCTAATCATACATGGCTTAAACTCGTTGATCTCCTGAGATCTTTTCAATCTGTATTAATCTATGAATCTAATTTTGTAGTCTGCCAGAAGTGCTAGAAAATTTTACTATTTTGCAAAAGGTTTGCCTTGAGAGGATATTTCAAAATGACCTGAGGTTGTGAAAGCTTATTACTACCTCAGTTAAATGTAGCGTTTTCTTATCAGAGCAGGCTAGAATGAAAAAATGTTCAGTCAGTGTTGTCCCAGCACAGCTCCGTTTCTCTCCAGATAGCCATGAGACAGAAAATACTGTCTAACATTTGGTATATTCAGGACTGCTGTATATCTCAGGGTATCCCTTCAAACTTCTTCAGCTTCCACCAGAAAGTAAGTGGGTTCACTTGCACTTATATTTTCCATCTCAAAGGTAGTATCATATATGAAGTTTCCAGATGAATTGGAAACAGTACACTTAGATTTTGAGGCATTTGTCTATTGTCTGCTTTTATAGCATTCAGGTTATGCGTGCACTGAGATTTCACATATGTGGTATGAGTTCTGCATTTCATATATGTGATCTCCAATTAAAATGTTATGTGTTCTGGCACACACAAAATGTGATTTTCATGTTAGTGTAGCATGCAGATGGGAAGGCTTGCCCTTCACTGGAATAATAGAAGATCTGTTCTTCTGTTATCAGCCCCTGACTATGAGTTGGACAACATACTTGTTCTCACTAGCAGTGACTCCCCCAAACTCCTAGCATGTAGCCGTATAAGAAACGGAAGGTTTTTTGCTGGGGCCATATATTTTGACATATGTATTGTTGAAGTCGACCTATTTTCTGATAGTACAACAGACCAATTGGAGTTTATGACTGTTTTGCATTAAAATTTGTGATAGTCTCTTCTATCAAACAAGGTGTTCTGTTGTTAGTGGGGTTTTTTTGAGGTAATAAAGTATTAATAGCACTTAAGAAATTCATAGAGTTCTTTGAACCTTTCTCCATTTTGTGGATTAAAATGTGAGATCTGAATTAGAATACATGGGTTATTTGTCCTTTTCAGACTGGCAAGGACAGAAGTGATCCCCAAGAAGTGTGATTTAACTCAATAGTGGACTGATAGATGCATAACACAAGTAGGCTGATGGTGAAAACTGTCATGTAACTTGCTACTGTGCTTCATCCCATCAGAAGCTTCTCCCCCTGTCGTTTGCTGCCTCTTCTCACAGGAGAGGAGAACTTCTGTGCTGGTACATTTCTTGGTGAAGACTCCAGTCTCAGTGAAAAGTTACCAGATTCCTATGTACAAAGTGATGAATTTCTTGCATAGAAAGTCAACTTAATACTTTCTAATGCTCATCTGAATAGTAATAGTACATTTTGACAATAATAGGATTATTTAAATTGTTGTTTAAAGCTACAGAGGTTAAATCCTCTGAATTGTTTATTCACCATTCATATGCACATCTTAGATTTCAGTAACTATTTTTTCACACCAGTTAAAATCAGGGCAGGGAATAGCTAAAAGAGGGCTGTTTCTTTCTTTATTTTTTTTTTCCCGAATTATTTGCTTACATAATTTTCTGAAGAGAGTTGGAGGTACTGGTATTCATCATAGAGATGACAGTCGTGCCCATATCATTTGTACTTGTGATGGAAGACCTAATAAAGATGAGGAAAACTAAATGAGGAAAGGGACAAAATTCATTAACTTACCGTAGCAAAGTAATTAAACCTGTGTTAGTGAACAGGTTATCACAGTGTCATCTGATGTAATGAACAATTTGTCTTGTAACCACGATGAATACTAATACTATATTCTTTTTGTCCTTGTTTGTGTGACAGGAAAAGAGAGGCTATTGTAATTAAGGGGGAGCTCTTCATCTTGGGCGGCTCAGAGAGCAGTAGAGTTATATATGAAGTGTGTGTCCATCTGGTGATTCCACACACGCACGCGCCCCCCCACCCCCCGGTTCTATGTTAGTTTGCTTGCATGTTTTCACTAACAGCCTGTTTTGTACTTGGTACCGGTTGCTGCCTGTGTGCCTGGTTATGTATCTGTGTAGCTAACTGATAACTCCTGCTTTAACAAGGGAAGGCAAACAGTTTGTTTATATATCTAGGACTGAAATACTCTTAAAATTTTCAGTGTCCTAGTTTCTAAACTGTCAGAAACTTATAACATTTTTGTTCATTGGCATATTGTAATTTTTTTTTTTTCTGGATACTTAACTCAGAATTTGTTGTTTCCCAGAACTTCAGTCTATTTTGTTGCAAA
>VUYV01000031.1:1269408-1333378 GCA_008711295.1 Anarhynchus alexandrinus | reverse complement strand
CTCTTCCGATCTAGTATTTTCTGCAATATTAGTCAAACACAAGAGGGAAGCTGTAGATTGTAGCTTCATAGTCTTTGGCCCAGTTTTGTAACTTTTCACACATCTACATTTATTTGCTCTCAGTTGTTCATTAATAATTCTGTTACATTCTAAGGGTTTTGTAGTGTATAAAGCATTATACACTTTGGAGTTATTCATACTATCTGCACTAGACAATTTTCATCAGCTATCTTAATCACTTGCTGGGTGTGATGACTTTACAGTGTTAACTGGTTGTTAAGTAGCTGAGAGTAGGTGGTATGAATGTTTCATGGCTTGAGATATTTATCTAACTTTTTCAGATTCTAAATTGTATCTTCATCCATGCCCTTTAAACTGCAATGTGTATGTTAGATAAAAGGGAATAGAAATGTCACAATCTGTCTTCTTTATTCAAAATTCCCAAATGTAAAAAGAATTACAGGGAGTGTAATTGTGAAAAGTGTATTTGAGTGTGCCCAGGTGTAATGGGTTGGCCCTAGCCATCAGCTAAGCACCCGCCCAGCCAGTAGCTTACTTCCCCTGCAGTGGGATGGGGGAGAGAATTGGAAGAGCAAAAGCTGAGAACTCCTGGCTCGAGATGACACAGCGAAGCTGTGTGCACAAGCAAAGCAAAATAAGGAATTTATTCACTATTTGTCATTGGCAGGCAGATGTCCGTCCACTTCATGGAAAGCAGGGCCTCAGCGTGCATAATGGTTACTTGGGAAGATGAAAACCATAATCAGAAACCCCTTCCTCCTTTCCCTGAGCTCCTATTGTTGAGCACAATGTCATGTAGGGAATGTCCCTTTGGTCAGTTTAGGTCTGCTGTCCCAACTATGTCCCCTCCTAGCTTCTGGCACACCTCTAGCCTACTTACTGAGGTGAGCAGAGTGGCAAAAAGGAAACCATGATGCTGTGCAAGCCAAAACACTGATGTGTTATCAACACTGTTTTAATCACAAGTCCAAAATATAACACCATACGGGCTGTAGACGATTAACTCCATCCCAGCCAGACCAAGTACATCAGGGAAGGCATCATTCATTCAGAGGAATAGTTTGTTTTCTCCCTGTAATAAAGTTATTAACAACAGAAAATGTGAAAATTTGTATGTTATAAATATGACATCTGCTTAGAACTCTGCCTCCTTCTTGCTAAAAATGTGTTAGACTGAAAGGAGGGAACTGTAAAAACATGTATGCACTTATTTCTAGAAAAAATAAAAAATTAAAATTGATGGATTGTCTTGAGCTCCGTGGCTGTGCCACCATTAAGGTACTTTTACTGTTTTCAGCCTTGCTGTTGTTTACTTCTTTTACATCAAAATCAATATTAGTTGTCAGTTTAATTAGCGTGCTTTGTAAACATGCATTTCACATTGTGTTGGCCTTCTGTTAATTTCATTTGTGATTATGTGTAATATTATATTGCTTTGTATGGAATTTCTCAAAACAACAGATGGAGGTAAAAAAAAAAGATTTATTAATAAATATTTTCCTAAAACTAACCCACTGAAAAATTTCTGGCTTCATGTGAGTACTAGCACCAAAGGAGGAAGAGGGAGAAAATAATGGATCAAATGCTGTGCTTCTCAGCATACAGTTTTGTTTTTACCTGAATACACACTTTTTGGTAAAATGAAGTTTTGCTTGGTTTGAAGGAGGTTTGTCTGCTAGTTGTTCTTAAGTCCTGGCAGGAGGTTGCCACGCATAACTTCTGTTGATACACAACTACCTTTCATGCCTGTGGATATTTTGTGTTCTCAAAAAGATGGCTAAGTCAGATAGTTTTAGAAATCCATGGAAAAAAAAAAGTCATCTTGGTGATGTAAAGGCCATAATGCAGAGAATAGACTCTTAGCCTATTTTTAGTCCCTCTTAGCTCCCACAAACACATTTTCCCACATCACTAAACCATTGTGCAGTTTCAGCAGGGAGTTTTGCCTGCTGTTTATAGCATGAATGTACAGGGAACCAGTTATTTTATTAATCTATAACTTTGACTTCACAAGAGGTCTAGAAGAGTAAAGGGTACATGTGTCCAGTATTGTTCATATTTTTCCTGGTTTTGCTTGTTGGCTGAATTTCTGTCTGTTGCAGTTTTCTGTCTCTGTGAACAGGGTGTAATTCAAGACCTATTCATCCTGTCCCTCTCCAGATTGTTGTGTGCAAACCAACAAATAAAGAAACCTAAACCAGCTAAAATGTCTTATTTTGCTAATAAGAGTCTATGTTGGGTTCCATCAAAAGTAGTGCAGCATTTGTCCAAGATCAATGTAATAACTTTCTATTAGAAACTTAAATGGTGATTCCCTGAGGTTATGAAAACTAATGCCAAAGCCATCAAAATGACTAACTGTGCAACACCATATCTTGCTACTTTGGTAGTAGGTTTGTTTAACATTATAAAAACATAAAATAACAAATAAATATATAGCCCTCCATCCCCTGTTCACTGTTCTAAAAAGACTTGTTGCATTGCAAATAGGATGATGAAGCAGCACAGTGTGATATTAAAAGGAGTGCAAAGAGATGTTTTACTTTTCGTTATGGCTGATGCTGTCTTTGGTTTCAGTTCAGTGAGACATGTTTAAATCTACCTTTCTTCATGCAGGCACTCGTGTCAGCACGTAGGGATGGCTTCCAGAATCTGGGCCCTTGTTTGAAAGAAGAGTTTCTGTGAGACTGGGTTGTAGTAAACTGATGTTTAACCCTTTTGGCTTACCTATGTCATGGTAAGAAGAAATATTCTTAAAGGCTTGATTTTGAGCATGACAAGGAAATTCTGTATTGCATGCTGTGTAGTCTATTTGACAATCTCTATTACTGCTGTTAAAGCATTTTTTCTTTTCTTTGCCTTAAGCAGTTATAACATCTCTTGGATTTCTCTCTTAGCATTATCATCAACACCATAAGCTAGGGCTCTATCAGCCAGGCAAATAAAATGTGCTATTGCACACTGTCACAAAGAGATGAAGTGTCATTAAGCTTGGCCAAATGCATTTTTCCCAAGAGAGAGGATTAATGAAGAAATGAACCATATCTGAGAGATGTTGGTTACGCTGCTCACTTGATTTTTCAGGAAGTTTTTAGATGATGATAATTTGAGAAACTGAGTAGAACCTGTATTGCTTTTAGCAAATGATCAGAGAACAAGCTTATAGGTGATTTTTTCTATTTTTTTTAACAACTCTGACCTTTTTAATTGTAGATAAACATTGCCCTTTTTATAAAGGACCACATGCCTTTTCCCGCATGTGTGGAATTCAATTTAAATCATGTTTCTTTTAACCTATGCTTAAAAAAAAAATATTTTTTTTAGACAGAAGCGTTAACATTTTCACAAAACCACCAAGAGTATGTCTTACTGAAGTTTTCTTATGAGATGTTATAGTATGTTCTATTTTGAATTCCATTAAATCAAGTAAGTGTACAGGAGGAATAAGCTGTTGCCCCAGGTAGAGAATTCAGCCTTACTAACTTGCTGCATATGCTCATTTGTCTGTATGGCTATTGATACATATTTGTATAATGTAAATATAGTGATTACTTTATTTCCTATTTTATTTTCCAAAAAAATGTTTGTTACATTTTTCTTCTGTTTTTAGCAAAATTATGAAATTGCTATCTCATCATAAGACTGCTAGAGCTGTGTGCTGGTGAAATTGCATGTATTATTCTTCCCACTTTCTGTTCATTGTAGAACATAAAGGATGGATTTCAGGTGGCCATGCTTAATTGAGCCTTCAGTATTTGAGCAAAGATTTGATTTGCATACTTGAATATATTTTGCACCTTATTTGATCACTAACTAATCAGTGCATACAGATGGCAATCAGATTTCTGACCTGAATACACAAACAGTAGCTTGTGAATGCAAGCAAGGCCTGTGAAGCTGCAGATTGGGAGAACTACTCAGTTGGAATTAAAAATTATTAATATATCTCCTGTAATTATGAAAGTGGAGGAAATAAGGGGTTTTTCATTAGTACTTTGTAAGGACTGGCTAATTTATTCATCTCTGGAAGATGATGGTGAGAAAGTAAAAACTGGCTGAGGACTAACTCCATCTCTGTATCCCAATTTTTTATTTTTAAACTATCTACAAGAGCGATACAAGTCTTATCACTTACTGAGCAGCAAGTGAATGGAATGAGGACTTTCAAAGTATGTTTCTCCTTTCTCAGTTTTTTCACCTTCCCTGTGAAAAGGAAAACTTTGGGTGCACGCTGTGTGAAGGTGCCCACATGGTCTTCTGTATTCCATAGAAAATCATTGAGGTTATAACACTGTAATTTATTCTTGCATCCTAATTGCCATAAGTTTTGTTAGCAGTTAAACAATCTATATGGATGGGTCTGAAGTCCATCTTCAGACAAAGTGGCTGATTCCAGTTGCCATTTTCCTGCCTTTCTCCTCAATTTGTATTCTATGTTAAGAAGCAAACTGGTAAATTGCAACTAAACAGCATGCCATTTTTTCCAGAGTACTCCGTTGTGCTGTACCTTGTTATACATGTTCAGTCTCTTGAAATAATCGGTAAGCTGAAAGCTCTTTGTATTTCCAGATTTGAGTATGCAGAGCCGCCGTACCACTGTGTAATGCATACAGGTTCAAAATAGTGAGATTCTGGGGAAAATGCATTGATCTTGATTCTTTGTAATATAAGTTATTAGAGACACCTTGATTTCAGGTTTAGTTCCTTTGCTTACCAGAGCTGAAGAGTCCAGCTTATTGCTCTGATTAAAATGTTAAAAAAAAAAATTCTTTGCACCCTGAATTGCACAGTCAGGAATATGTAGAAAAACATCCAAACAATTTTATATGATCTTAATAACAAACTTTAAAACCATATGAAGAACTCTATTAACTGTTATGGTGGAAGAAAGCTCTGTGTTTTTATGCACTGTAACACTTACATGTCTTTATTTGGAGAAAACTTGTATTTTTTGATTCCAGATAGTTAGGCATCTTTGAAACACTGTAAAGGATTATAGGCTTTAGAGGAAGTAAGGAGCGGGATTCAAGTACAATAGAGATGAGGCCCAAGAGCAGTTTGTGTGAGAAAAGCGTGGATCAGTGGATATTTTGTAATCCAGATACATTGTCCAGCCAATTACAATACTGATTTGAAGGGGCAGAAGAAGCTCTAATCATTCTGCCAGTGAAATGAAGTTGAACTTTTAGATTAATGTTACTGTCAATATTTCTTCAAACATTTCTATATTGTCTTGCAAAACATTGTATTTTTGCTGTGTATTTCAACAGCTTTTGAGAGTGAGATGCATTAGGCTGCTTTACTTGTCAGCCATGCAAGTTGAAGTTTTTAAAGTTTCTAAATGGTGAGCCTAAAAATATGTCTTGACTTCTAGAGTTACTTTTTTTCCATCTTGTTGTTCAGTGGTCCATAGCCACTTCAGCCTTGGAAGTGATTTCTTTCCATGAATGTTGTCAGCTATAAAACTCACACTATTGACCTATCAGCAGAGTTCTCCCTGAAAATAATTAAACTTCAGAACCCTTTTCTTTCAAGGAACTTGACCTCTAACTGGCTTGACCTTCGATTGACTCCCCAGCCCGCTTTGCACTTAACTGAAATTTCTGTGGTGGTAACATCATTAAGGATGCAATTTCCTTTCCCTTGGAAATATTAGCTACATTTGCAAGAGCCTTCCTACAAGCGTTTTCATATGTGCAAAAAGCCACTTTGTTCAAGGGAAAACACTGATGTTGCTTGTTGCATTAGGGTATTCATTAGGTATGCTGCAGTGATAAAATGAAATGGTCCCTGCGTTAGGTGAATCTACTGGCATATCTCTTATGACTAGTGAGGTTGTAATCCAGCATTGTAATCCTGGCCAGAATTTTAATACTTGTGTACTTTACTGTAAAGGTTCCTTTGATATGCAAATGATATTTTTGTAATCCTTTATGTTGCAGAAGAAGCTGCTGTTGATTTTTAACTGAAACTACTGCATAGCTGTTTCATTACTGGAAGTTTACTCAGCAGCAACCTATAACACAAGATTGTTTTTCATGTAAAAATTGTAAGATAAATGGGTTTTATATGGTATATTATTCAATTTGCCTTCCTATTAAATGGAGTAATCAAGTAGAATAAGGCAGCTTTTCAAAATAATGAGATTTTCTTTCATCAGAACAGACATTTGTTTTAAATAAGTCATTAATCATGTAGTTAAAGCACTTATTAAGAATATTCTTTGATTTGCTTTTATTTGTCTAAATTCGATCTAGCAGAGAGGCTATGATAAAAAAGAGGTTGATAGCGCTATTTATTATAGAGAAGTTAATATTGCTGGTATCTTGCTATCAATTGTCTGTCCTCCATTTTACTTATTGGACCTAACCTTTCAAGCTCTGGAGTAGATTGGTTTAATATTTTCCTTTTCGGTAACTCAAATAGTATGGGACTAGTTGAATTTATTTAAAATACTCACTTCTGCATCTTTAAACAGAGGTGTCAGTGAGTGCTCAGGGCTCCAGGTCTCTGGGGCTCTCCAAAGACCTTTGCTGCCCCTATTAGCTTTGCTGTGGTGACCACATTATATTCAGCCTGGGTAAGTGCACACGTACACCCCAGCGCCTGTATAAGGCACTGAATCTGCCCACAGTTTAGAGACTGTGTTGTTTTTTGGGTTGGGGGAAGCACCTTCTGCAGGTGAACCTCCTGCTGCCTGGAGCACAGCTCAGCAGTGCAAGGACGTGCTTTTTCACAGGCCGTGGAGTAGGAGGTGTGAAGTTCAGAGACGTGAAACTTTAAAGTTATGGCGAAACTGTAGAAAATGAAATCTAGAACTAAAAATAGTTCCAGAAAATTGTCTGTTAGATGATTAAGAAAAAGACTGGAATACTAGTATCGGCACACATTTTTATACCCCACTGTTCAAACTCCTTTTTGTCACTCAAGTTTGGTTTGAGCATGTAGGGAACAGGGGAAGAAATGCAGTGAGCCGCAACTACAGCACGCAGAAGCTTGATGTGAGCATCCTGCAATGGGCTATGACTGGTCACTAATTCTACACTGTCCATCTCTCAGCCTTCTTTACTTGATCCTAGGATGCTGTTTACATTTTCAGGATCAAGGCTTCTGCTTATATGCAAAAGCATATGACTTTTCATGTTTGCCCTTTTTCACTTGCAAGCAAACCACCCTATTCTCTTTGCTTGAATAAAATAAAAAGTCTAATAATACACTCCACCCTCTTAATTCTGAGGGCAGGTACAAACCAGAAGTTTGCAAAATATCTCCCTTCCCCTATCCTCACTTCCACAGACACACATCAGAACTGAATCTTCTGCTTTCATAAATTTTAGAAAGATTGACGACTTTTCACTAAAAATTAAAGGCTCAAAATATAAAAAAGAGTTCTCATATGAAATCTCACAAAGCCACTGCAGGGTAAGTGAGAAGATTTTCATGTGACTGTAAACATATCTTATTTTTCCATGGCTAAGCAGCCCAGAAGTATAAAATATTTATTTTATCTTGTAAGCTGTTATCAGCTAAAAAGGAAAAAAAAAATCTTTGTAGTAGCTTTTCAGACTCTAATTGTATTTCAAAAGCATAACTCTTAAATGGAATTCTTGTGTAAGAGTCTTAAGCTCAATATTTTAAATCTAAATGTAAACTAACACTTCATAGATGTAAATTGTGAAAGGGTTTTTTGTTACTTTCTTCCTTTCCCAGCTTTGAAATTTTACCTCAAGGTCAGGTTAGAAAAGGGCTGTACATGGACAGGAGTGAGTTGCTGGAATTCAGTGTAAATTTAAAACAGACAGCCCCTGCATTAAATGGTGTTTACAGACAGGGTTACTAACATCACTTTGTAAAAGCTTCTGATAAAAAGAATGTGCCACGCCAATGCTACAGAGCAGAGGAGGATATAGAACAGAAGTTTGTCTGAAAGAGAAAACAGCTCCTTGGTGCAAAACTGGATAGTGGTGCGTTATAAGTCAAGATCTTGCAGGTGTTGACACTCCATCTTCCCTCCTTCATGAACACAGAGACCGATTCACAGTGACCACAGATATTCTGTGCAGGAATTTATAGCTGTAGGTTTGCTTATCCCCAGTATGTGTTGTCTCAATTTTGTTAAATTGCATTGATAGATGTGACAGTGACATGTGTTCCACGGGGCTGTTGTAGTTCAGCAGGTGTATTCTAGGCTGTATTATGTTTTGTTATATGCCCTGCTAATGAGATCGAAAAAGTAGCAAAAATGTGGTTCCCAGTCAAATGGTCAGTAAGTATTTTCTAAGCTAATTTATTACTTCTTTTTAAGACTATCCTGTTCTGTGATAAAGGTGATACTATTACAATTGGATGGCAATATTTACTGAAATAACTTTCAGAGCTACAGGAAACGTGTAGGAGAGCTGAAGCTTACCTCCCTTAGGGATGCCTCCCTCGTGGTGGCTGTGTCTGGGCTGCTTGTCTGGAACCATGCACTGGCCTAGGGCAGTTGTACACCTTGGCTGTAGTTGAGGCTTTGGCTTGTGTGCAGGCTGCCAATTGTGATTGGAGTTGGTGATGAAGTGATGAAAATATTTTTGCCGCTTATTACATTATTCTGCTTTTATTAATATTTTCTAGTGTTACAGTCAAAGCTTAGAAATGGATTCCTTTATTTGTTAGGTGAGATTTTTTTCAAACTCTTCACTGTTGCTTTCATGTCAGGTAATGATCCTTGCTGACACTTGAACATCTCACGTGCAGACTGAAATAGGTGGCAGTGCTAAAGCCTTGTTCTGGTACTATTTTTTGGAGATGGAACTTGTGCGATGTATCTATGAATCTAAGAATTCCCTTGGAAGCATAGAAGTGAAAAGAAACAGGTTGGTCATGGCTCTGCAAGTGTATTTGCAGAGGGCTGCCCTAGGGAAGCCTGACGAGGCCACAGAGTCTCTTAGCTAGAGGAGATGAGGCTCACCATTAGCTATGTCAGGGCACACAGTGATAATTCCTCAGAATCCATGCTTGTGGCAATGCATTGTTTATCAGCTGCTGATGCCCCAACTGTCGCCCTCATGGCTGAGTATTTTTGCTCTTCAGCTAGAAACTTTTCCTATTAACTTTGCCTTGGATTTCAGTTTACAGTACGCTAGTCTTCAAAGGTGGCAGTAAATTCTGTTGATGGAGGGCAGATATTGTGTTCCAGAGACCTAACTTGCATCTAACCCCTCCCAGGGGGCCTTGCTGTGGCTCAGAGCTTCATGCTGATGGAATACGTGGCCAACTCACTTTTTAAAAAAGATTGGTTTGTTATTGCTGTGCTGAAACAATTCAACTGGTTTAAAAGGGAAAATAATGAAGTAAATCTACAGCCAGCATTTTAAAATTGCAGGAAGAAATGGTCTAAAAATATGAGGACTTGTAATTCTTTTATATGAACTATTTTTCTGTGGTCACTTCCATACGCTCACAGGGAATTATTTCTGCCTACAGCTGTTTTGTGATATAGAAACAATTCTTTCTGTAACAGTATCTTTATACTTCCCTGTAAAATAGTTATAAGCAATATTTTTGTACTTTCCTACATAAGCTAGATATGATTCCAGTGCATTGTGGATTTCTTGTTAGAGTGACCTTTAGAAAAATGATAGTTATGTCTCAAGTTTCAGGCAAGATAGCAAAGTTGGCACCAGTGGTGGCAGCTTTTTAAAGTGTTGCAGTGGGTATCTCAAATCTATAAATGTGTTTGGAGGAAAAAGGATAATAAAATCAGAGGAAAAAGAAAAGGCAACAGATACTGGTAGGAATACTGTTCTTTACGAAGAAAGAATAGAAACCTAGGGTAGGACAGGGAGACAAGTTGTGAGGAGTGATAGGGTATTTAAGCCCTCAGTATTTGATCTGGGATAGGTTGGGGTGAGTGGATAAAGGAAGAAAAGTAATGTTGCAGAACAGAGGTTCTGGAGAGAGATCTGAGGCTTTAGAGTGCTTGGTGCCACGAAGCACCATTGTCTCAGCGTCTGTAAATAAAATTCTGCTTTTGGGAGGAAGGGGTGGGGGATTGCTGGTTTAGAGCTACTGCCGTTAACAGTTCTTTGCAGAATAACAGGTAAGGAAGGGATCAACAGTGGGATGAAAGAAAGCTGGATCAATGGTCTTTGATCCATAAAGAGAAGTTCCTAGGCCAAGCCTGAAGAACTGAAGGCAACAACTGCCTTCCTGAAAATACAGGTATAAGAGCAAGAAATGCCCCATAAGCTGCCTGCAAAGTTTCTAATGTCTGGGTTTCAGCTGTACTGGGAAGAGATGGTCTCCTGAAGGACCTGTGGAGAGAGTGTCGTTCTGATGAATAGACTTCTGTGGCAATCTTGCTGCAGTCTCGGATACTTCTTCAGTTCTATCAAAACTATATTTGTTGCTGATTGCCTGGCTCCTTTTTATAAATAAATTTAAAAATCTCCTTTGACTAGAAAGACTGAGAAATTTATGCTGGAATGCAGAATATATAACCATTTCTTGAGAAACAAGGTTAAAGAGAAAAAAGATTTAACTTTTGATGCCGTTTCATACCTTACTAAATTGCTTCTAGTATATGCATCCTTCTTGCAATAAATATTGTAGAATAGGAACAGTTCATTAATATGCTGGGCAATGTCTTACACAGACTAATGTTACCATACCGATTATTATTCTAAAAATCATCCACGGTGCCTGATTTCCTTCAGTATACTTGACAGTGGATGTGATTGTAGGGAATATTTACTTTTGTAGCAGTGTTTGGAGTGTAGTTCAAACATCCTGACTCTTTTACATAATCTGCAAATTGGGTAGTTTTAACATATCACTTAATGTCGTGTCTGTATTTATTACAGAATCTCCCAAGTTTATTCTGAACTTGTGAGATTATGGAACTATTTAGGATCTCTGTATGTTCCTTTAAACTCTCTTACCTAGCTGTCCATGCAGAAATGTTCGTGCCTTTCAGAGTGAATGTTTTCTCTTTTGCATATCTGCTTTGTGGAACTCCAGTCTCTGGGATTTTTGGAAGTTGTGAAAAGCTGCTTTGTTTCAGTGGTACAGCACATTTTCATTCCAATCTGTCTGTGGATTAGTATGTTTTCATCCTCCTGTCATTATGGTGAGAAAGAAAAATAGTTTTTTATGGCAAAACATGTAATTAAAATGTAAACAATTAATTTGCGTTATTTATTCCTTCAAGTGAAAATTTCCTTTTCTCAAAATATTTAATCGTTAGGATCTTTGTACAGGTCAGGAAAATGCAGACATTCATGAATAGTACTTGATCTAAATGTGTGTGTATTCATACTGGAGCAATGTTGTTTAGGAAAAGTGAGATTCTTGTCTCTTTTTCTAGACAATCTGATTTTTATCCATAGGGCACTGTTTTCTCCCTTTCAATGGTCATTGAAGATATTAGTATATCAATAGTCTTTAATAACATTCTTTACTCTCTAGGAAAATATTCTGTGTGTGCAGTGGGCACAAAATTCCTCAGTAATTGTACATCTAGGTGTGCTATTACTATATTCACCCATAAATCCAGACCTGGCAATATTTTATCTGCTTGTACAAAGCTAAAATGAAATTTCTAACATCAAGCCTGCATAGAACAAAATTTTGGGTGCCAACAGGCACACTGAGAAGCCAGAGGGGTACAGTAGGAAAGCACTGGTTGCCTATTCAGTGGCCAGTTTTCTGCAGTGGGAATCCTGGATAATCATTCCAGTGCAAGATGTCGGTCAGCTTACATGAAATGATGTTGCATAATCACACAACTGCATGTCAACTAAAAAGGCACGTTACTAATGTATTAGTGCCGATACTGTAATAGAACCAATGTCTGGATTGAAGGTGGGACTGATGGAGGAATGATCAGGGCAGGGTCATAATAACAGTATGTTGATGAGGAATCTTTCAAGCAAACTCGGCATGTGGGCCCAAAACTCCTGTCAGGTGTAATGCGTTGTAGGATCCCTTTTGGAGAAGTACTATCTGTGAGGCTATGTACTGACACACCTTTTGTAGTTCATAGATATTGTGTGCAAATAGGGCTGCCGTAGTGGTGAAGAATACTCACCTCCTCACATGGCAAAGATAGTAATTCTGTTATTGATTGAAGACTGTGGATGCAGAACTTCTTGACTCTTATTGAAAGACTGCTCAGGATATTTGATTTCATAAAACCAACCTTAGAGCGTTACTTATCTTGTGTGCGGTTCTCTGTATTTAGTCAAAGCTATGTTTTCCTTATTAGCAAAATCCTTTCATTTCTCTTGAAAACATAGTGAATTAGGGGATGACCTGAGACTGTTTTACAATAAACAGTGACTGGGTTTTCTGTTGTTTCTAACTTAAGAAACCATCATGATTGTTTTCAGAAAGTGGTTCTTTGAAAATGAGCACAGTTAGCATGAAAAAGCCCTGTGATTATGCTGAAGTGGAAAGTTCAGGTAAGGCTTCACCTGCAAATGTTTTGTTTTCAACTGGCTTATAGCTGCCATTCCCCATTTATCCCAAGATATGTTTCATATGTGTGTGGGGAGAGGAAAGGAAATGTACTGTAAAGCAAACTATTGCATAAGCTCCGGCTGAGCAGGTATTTTGAATGCCAATCACTCAAGCAGGTGGGTGTCTGCTAAAGCTAAGTTGAACATTGGCTCACTGAGAAAGTATAATGGCTGTGTACTTTGATGCTAGCAAGTCAGATTTCAAAAATCATTAATCTCGTGGAAAAAAAACGTGAGGAAGGAATTTAGTGAATTTCTACTTATTTCCTAGTGTGTTATTCCGTATGCGTTTCAAGGTCACTGTCCTCTATCCATGCCCCTTTTTTGAAACCAGAACTTGTCACTTCTTTTCAGTTTTTGTTATTTATTTTTTTTTTTTAGCTTTAGCCCATGGAACAATAACATGAATATGTAGTACTCCATTTTTAAAGTTGCCTCTTATTATTCAGATGTCGTTCTTTACATAGAAAGATAAAGCGGGCCATTAAACAATTATCAGATAAACAAGCTAAAATAAAAATGGTTATTATTTGTATGAAGGTTGTACTGTTGTCTAAGCATCTTCTTACTTTGCTGGCTTCCCTGGTAACATTAGGATCATGCACACAGGATCACACAAGCTTTGAGCTTTTCTTTGCTGTGCTTAGTAGTCTAAGTCCTTTATAATGTCCCCTGTTGGCTAACCTAGAGATGTTTCTTTGCATTCCAGTACTTGTATTTTCTGGATTTGATTAATTTGTCCCTGTGTAATTTTCTCCTTGATGGAAGTTAAGAATTCTACTTTATTATCCAGTGAAGTACATTAAGCGTAAAATAGTTCTGTACTAAAACAGAACAGTTCAAAGGATAAGACAACCACAGCAGTGTAGCTAAGAAATAAAATGTAAATTGAATTGAAGGGAGAAGAATTGCTCCCTTTATGTCATGTTATAACATGACAAATGTCAGGCTGCTAGTGCATTGATCTCCTTGTTTCCATGGTTTCAGATGTACAGAGGCTCAAGAACATTGGTTATCTCTTATATTTGGACAGGACACTTTTCAGTGCAGATACTGACAGTTCATTCTCTGCTGCCCTATGCCAAGCCTGAGTGTGTGACTGTGGTAAAAGTTTAAGTCTGAGTGGATGCTGGTTTATGGAACTGATGTGGAAATTAGTAGAAGCTTGAAAATTGGAGGTTGGTGGGGATTTTGTTGTTGTCATTTTGGTTTTTTTAGCTCACTGCAGAGAAGCATGTTTGACTTCTGAAACAGGTGAAGTAAGCATTCAGAAAACACTAGTCACTCCATTATTCTTAATAAATACAGCAAAGCATCAGAAATATGCTAAATGATGTTATTTTGACTTAAATAGCCATAGGAAAATTTAGATATTAGTTTAAGGGTGAAAATTAAAGGTGCAAAAGTATTCAGTTTGTTTGTAGTATGAGTGGTCAAGAGTTGCACAGCAGTTAAACTCTGCAGCTACTCGGAACAGGTTCACACAAGCTCATTTGTTTTATGAACATAAGGATTTGATTTCTCAGGGAGTCTCTTGGGAGATTAGACTTGGCCACAACAGTAGCCTCAGAGAGTGTTTCCTTGATCTTCTTGCATCTGGTAAGTATTAATGTGGATCAAAATAAAGACTTGTTTACACTGTACGTGTGTATTTGTATCTTACCTTAAAATGAAAGCAGAGGTTACAGCAGCTTCAGCTATCCCCAGATTCCTGGAGCATGTGCTAGCCTAATGCTTTTCTGTAATGCATTTTCTTAACTCATTCATCTCTTCCACCTTGCAGGAAAATGTAGTGGAGATGCATGCACCCATTTCAAGTACAAAGATCATATAAAGTGACGGTACAAAGCTTAGAGTAAGTCTAAAATCATTGTAAAATACCACCTTTGCATTTAAAAATATTGTCATAAGAATGTGGCTCTAACTCTCCTGACAAATCTCTCATGTTTGTTACTAGTGATGTGTCGTCTTCTTTGCAGCGTGTGTGTGTACACAGACATTTATGTCCCATGTTCACCCTACCTGCCACGCCAATCAGTCCTAGCAGCACTTTTGTGCTCTCAGTACCTGATGGATTCCCAGAGCTTTGACTCCATTGACAAAAGCCATGGCAAACGGTGACTTTTAAGTGTGACCCGTGTCTATAGTCCTTTTAATAGTAGGGTTACATAGACTGAATGAATTGCTGATTATTTGGGACTCGGATACTAATTATTTGGGAAAGTACTCATTGCTGTTTGGACATACAAAAGGCATGCTATCTGTCTTGCAGTCCCAAAGCCCAAGTTCAGTGAAGTGTCCAGCATATTTAAACATTTTTTTTCGGAAGAACTTGAAAGTTGTGTACAGTGGACACATGATTAATTTTCTGCATATGAATAATCTCAGAACTTTCAATTAGATTTTAAACATATATTTAAAGTAAATGTCTGAATACTTACATGGATTGAGCACCATATAATGTTTCTAGTAATCAGTGATAAGTCTGTCAAAAAGCAATGTATTTTCCTTAATCTGTGCAAGTAGCGGGGACTATTTCATTATTGCGTTTAAGCACTGGCAGACTTCATGCGAGATATGTTTTTAAGGTGTGATTTGTGACCTATTCACTTTACCTTAGTATGAAGTCCCATTTTGTACATGTAAGGATCAAAAATAATCTAACTTATTTGTTCTAAATAAACAACAAGTTCCTCCTCCAACAAGTTTTCCTCCAAGGAAGAGAAATTCTAGCATGTTTAACACCCCACCTCACCTCTTACTTACTGTTGTTTTCTGTAGCCAGTAAAACTAAGGATTGATATCTATAAAGCAGCATTCCTTCAAAGTTTTCCATAGTTCATATTCTCAATGCTTGCTATAATTACAGATTAAAGGCAAGTTCTCCTTCCCCTCTCACAGATTTCTAAAACATTGCCTTACACTACTTGTAATTTTGAATGGAAATAAGACTGATGGGTTTCATACCTAAGGGAATGATTTAAAGAGGTAGTGAATGGTAATGAGCTGATAGCTCCACCAGACATAAAGTAAGTGAGAACATATGCATCTAGTTCTAGTCACAAGAGCCTTTATTAAAATAAAATGTTCCAGTGGTAATACCATAAGCAACATGCCTTGATGCTGTTAACTGTTAAAAATACAGTGTATCCCCTAAATATCCTCTGAATTAATTTAGTGACAAAGATAACTCTGTTTTTGGTTATAACTTTAAAACAATACTATACAACAAGAAGTCATAAAAAGGCTTTGAAAGGGCAACAATTACTGATAATTCCACAGGCTTTGCTGAGGAAATTCAGTGATTCCATGTGCGTTCCCATGAAGGCTTTATTTTTTTGTTGTTTTTTTAACTTTCTTCATTATGATGTCACATTGGATCGCTTTGAATACAGGTGTTTAAATTATGCAGCATTCATTGCCTCAATTTACATTGTCATTCTGAGAGTGCCATTTCCAGTTTTCAGGTAGTGAGTGCTGCCTCATTTCAACAGTTTTTAATTGCCATGTGGTATCAAATACAAAGAAGTTAATTTTTTCTTGTTCTAAATTGTCTTTATAGACATATATTTTTTTTATCCTTTTCATCTTGTTTTACTTCTGGTAGTGTGAACATCAGTAAGTAGCTTTATTTTACCTCACCTGGTATCATTTTGCTAAACCTTGCAAAGTATGAACTGTTCATGTTTTTATAAAAAAAAATAAATAATCCATCTGTTAGCCTGATTCTGTCACTTCCTAAGTTTTTTCTGGGGTTTGTTTTCATTTTTGAAAATGTCAAAATTCTTGATGGACTAATGTGCAGGAGAAAATACTGTGCAGGAGAAAATGCTATGCAGGGATTCCTGCTATCATTCGTGCTTGGTAGAAGTTTACCCTCTAAATGTGGTGTGGAATATTGAGCATGCAATAATTTATTCAAATTTATGATGAGCACACAGTGCCAGTGAGCAAAGAAAAATAAAAAGTTTAAGGTCTAAGTCAATACTACTGAGGCCAATGGGAAAATTTCACTTGATTTCTTAGATTAGTCTTAATGGAAATGCAGCACTCAAATATTAGCTATTTTGACATTTCACCTGATGTATGGGAACATATNTATTTGAGTGCTGCATTTCCATTAAGACTATTTTGATATTTCACCTGATGTATGGGAACATACCACTCATTTTCATAATTTTGCACAGGCTCGTAAAAGCAAATCCTCAGATATTTGGGAATGCCTTATGTGAGGTACTGCGGACGTGGTTGCTTTTCTTGTGTATATGTTTTGTCCAGGTCAGAGATTACATATGGGCCACAGGGGAAATTCCGTGTGATTGTGGAGATGAGATGGATTTTGCTCACTAAAATATTGTTCAGTATTTTTCTTAAATACCTCATTTGAAGGGGACTTATTGCATTAGCTGCTATATGTGATACAATCCTCTTTTGACTCAAAATGGTTATTTTTGTACTATTTTGTTCTAAAATTTAAAAATAGTTGAGTGATATGCAAAATGTAAAACTACTACAATTGCTATATTTGTGTGGTATTGTACTTCACAGATGGTAGTTCAGCACAGAAAGAATATTTAAATGATTTGCAAAACATCATGCGAGAGCTTTGTATTAAGGGTAGAATACAGTTTTCCTGGTCGGTATTCAAAGACCATTCCCATTTAATCATCCTTTACTTTTTCTTTTAAGTTTTCAAAGAATGCGGTCAATGGCATTCTCGACCCTTGCAGAAAACAAAGCAGGGGGCTTAGATTTTTATTCATTATACATCCTTGTTTCATTCCTTAAGTACCACCTACCCTTTCTGTACATCAAATAATGTTTTTTATGATAATAAATTATTTGAGCTGCTGAAGAGGTTTTTTTGACAAATTGTTGTTTTTGTTTTGTTTTGTTTTTTCTCCCATTGGAAAATGCATGGACCTCATGTGGAAAATCAGCAGTCTGTAAAAGTTTATCTGAAAATACTATTTCAACTCAGGAATCATATGTTGACATGTTCAAGGGTGATTTCTCAAGTGTCCCATGAGCGACCAGTAAGAAGTATCTGAAAGTCAAAATAAGGCCCCTGTTGCCTGTCTAGATAGGTATAAATGAGATTAAAATGGGCGGATAGACAAGGAGTCATTTCTGTCTGGCCGTTCTTGTATTTTGTTTGCTGCTCGAAAATGTCAAAATGTCTTAGATCCATTATGCAGGAATTGCTTACGTTTCAAAATACATCATGGGTCAAAGCCAGTTTTCTTCAAGCTTTATGAAATGCAATCATGTTTCAGTGTTTTTGTGTACAGAACCATGTTGACCTGTCAAAGTGGGTAGGTGTTCTGTAAATGTTTTTGTCCTAGTGGTCTGGTTCAGTAGGACAAGAACTGACCAGTAGGAACTTGGCTTCTTGCCTTGTCATATAGAGTATAGTCACCTATGTATGGAGTCTGGAACTTCTGTCAAGGTAAGAGCTTTAAAATGCAAACAATCCATTTTAGTAATATGCGAAGAAACCTCAGTTATGTAGCACAATCCGTGTATGACATAGTTATTGAAGTGTAGAATGCAGTTGTTGCACTAACATTGTGCAGCTGGTTGAATATCAACTTAGTAAAAATCGTCAAAGTCTGTTCTTTGAATCTAAATTGTGGAAACAGATGTAATATCATTGCTGAAATCTGAAGGATGTGTTATTCATTTGGGGGTCTGTTTTGGTAATTAGCAAGAAACATTTGCCTTGATAGTGTTGTTGTTTTGGAGAATGTATGATTAACTGGGAAAGTTGTCTTGGTTTTTTATTGTTTTCTTGGTTGATTTTTTTTGTTTTTGTTTGTTATGGGATATTTCCTTTTAACATAAGTCAAATAAATGCATTATGTATGGAATGAGAATACAGAACTTTTAGAGGCTCTACAGGTCACTAGTGCTATTTTAATAGTAATAAAATGGCTAAATAAAACAGTTGATACAGAATTGTCACACTGAAGATGAGATTTGTAGGAATCTTTTGTGTTTTCCTGTTATGGGATATACTGGGTTATATTGCTATTTAAGAAAAAAGAAAAGTCATCTGATTGTCAAACAGCTTGGATTTATGGGCTTTTCCTAAAGGCAGGCTCCTGTGGGTGTCCTGCATTCCCTATCTGAGCCCTATGTCAGGCTTTTTGCAAACAGACCCAACACCTGAGACCTTCCAAGACTTGCTGCTGCCCCTGTTACCCTTTATTTAAGAAAAAAGTGTAATTAATCTCTGAGAACCCTTCAGCGATGAATGGAGAATGATTTGGTAGGGAAGAAGGAGGGGGAAGGGGAGGAGGGCCAAGCTGACCTGTAATTGTTTCAGTCTGTTGGAAAGTCTTGTACTTCCCAGCAGGCATTTAGCACATTATAGTTAAGGTTAGATGACAAAACTAAGTTTTTATGGCAGCTCTCAACCTTTATTTTCTGTTTAAAAAGGGAAAAAATAATTTCATTAAACAGTAGAAAGTAGAACTTGGGACATAAACTTTAAGCACCTTTTTTAATTTTTCATGGTGACTCATTAAAAATGAATGGGTACAGAAAGACTGGAGTTCAAAAATTTTCCCCTTTGGCAGTCTCTTTTCCAGCTTCTCTTGTTATACTTTATAGTGGATTCTAAGAAATCTAAAATGATCTGGAACCTGCTTTGTCTGTATTATTCCTTGTAGTATATTGATACCTGGTTTATATTCGTACTGGCAATTGATTCGTATTCATCTGTAGGGTATTTTGTAAGCTGTCACCTGTAGTGGAAAATGTGTACAAGGTGATTGACTGAATATTGATTTAATAGAATCATAGAGTAATTCAGTTTGGAAGGGATCTCAGGAGGTTTCTAGTCCAACCTGCTGCTCAGCGCTTGATCCAGCTGGATCCTGAAAGCCTCCAAGACTGGAGACTGCACAGCCTCTTTGGGCAGCCTGTTGCACCATCTGACTGTCCTAATAGTGAAAAAATGTCTTTCCTTATAACCAGAGGGTCATCTTCGGTTTGCCTGTGATCTTTCGCCCTGCTGCCATGGACTGTTGTAGCTACATCTTCTTGGTAACCTCACCATGGACACTGGGGTGCTGCTGTTGAGTATCCCCAAAGCCATCCCTTCTCCTAGCTGAACAAGTCCTGGACCCTCAGCCTCTCCTTGCACGGCAGCTGCTCTCATAAGTATCAACTGGGGGTGCCCCCTCAATTTTGTGCCACCTGAAAACTTGATGATCAAGCACCCTGCCTCTTCCAGGCCATCGGTGAAATTGTTAAACCTGACAGGTCCCAGGAGAGAACATTGTGGGAGACAGCGCTGAAAGCCTTGTTGGGATAAAGGACATTCACTACTCTCCCTTCATTCACAAATACAGTCATTTTATCATGAAAGGCAATCAGGTTGGTCAGGCATGATTTACCATTGGTAAATCCATGCTGACTGTTCTCAGTCAGCAAGCTTGGCACATAATAAGCTGTATGAAGGCTGAATAACTTCTCAAGTGCATGAAATGTGACAGTTTTGTCAAGCTATTATACTAGGGAGTAATTTCAGAGGAACTATGGTGTACATTTGAAACACAAATGAAAGCATTTTGAAGGTCTGGAGGGTATTGTTGACCTTGTACCCTTTATCTCAGACTCATAGTCTCTTCATATCTTTGTGTTTAATTTCTATTCCTGGTGTAAGGTCATAGGCACAAGGGAAAATGGGAAAATTTGCTATAGATGTTTTTAGTGCAGAATGTGAATACTGATTTTTGTAGTTAAATCTGAAATTTCTGTCAGTGTCTTGTCATTCTGAAATGTCTCTGAGCCACTGAGATTTTTTTACTTGGCACTACAGTAAAAATAATGGATATTTTAGGAAAGTCGTGGTCATGCAACTGATAAGCCTACCTAAAAGAGTGAATCTTCTTTGCTGTTAAGCAAGAATCAGTTGCCTGTAAAAGCAACAACACTTTTAAATCTCTGATCTTTATTTTTCACATTTACCTTTTTAACTGTATTTAACTATATTACTGACCTAGATGCAGCTTGTATGTTCTGTTACAGTGTTTGTGTGTGAAACATCCCTTTCCACTACCCTTTTGGCAGTGTTCTGAATACTAGTACTTGAACTGCATTTTGCAGTATGATGTAACTAATGCCGAGGTGGTAACATAAATGATTAACCACACACTAGTGGAAAGGATTGTGAGTAAAGGAAATGATGTACTATAATTCAATTGGAAAAAATTGCACTCTAGTGGATTATTACATATTAATTATCCAGAGGTGTTTTCATTTACTTGGATTATACTAGTGCTTCATGAGGCTTGCATGTATGAAATCCCTAGAGCAAGCACTGCAAGAACTGCATGATTATTTTTCTTTTAATGCCTATGTATATTTAGAGTCTCCAATGAGAGTATCTCAGTTTAACCAGCTTTCAGTGAGATTTTATTGGAAGAAATATTAGAATGGCTTAATAGCACAATGCCTGCATTGTCTTATTTTTAATGTCACACTCTTTCCTATTCCTTTTACTTTTATGATGTAGCCTGATATGACATGACTAGGCCCGAGCTTCAAGAGAACGACATACTCTGTTTTCTAGTCAGAATGTTTAAGCCTCATGTCTCAACTGGGACAGAAACCAGAATGCTGAATATAGATGTACTTTAAAGCTTGGCTGTCAGAGATATACGGCCCGTAGGTAGATCAAATATTTTTTTAGAATGTCTGAGGAAAGAATTAATGAAACCGCATTTTAAAACCAATTTGGCAATGGATTCTGTTAGCTATGGACAGAAATGAGAAGATAAAGGAATGATCTGTGGGAAATGTTGAGGCAGTCTTTTGCAGCCACGTAGATAGAGATGCGGTTAGGAACAAGGTCTTGGATATGTTTATTTCTTTGCCGTTTGAATTAAACATTCCATAAATGATAAATGACATTAAATAACATCTGAGAAAGAGGTGTGGCATAGAGGATTTAAATATAGTAGATTGATTGTAGCTACTAAATCAATTCTACATGTAGCAGACTTTAAGTGTTTTAGTCTAGCTCTCAAGTATGTTTGGATGCATTAGGGAGCAGCTAACCAAGAAATAAGAATATTTCTAACAGTATGTAATGTAGTGCAGTATAGTGGTACCTGAACTGTGGTAAACAAGTGGTCCCTGGAGTTAATCTTCATTCATTAACATGAAGCTAATGAGCTACGTTTTATTACACAAATATAAATATTACTAGTTTAAGAAACAATTTCTATTTTATATGAAATATAGCATATGAACCATATGTTGTATATGCGTAATGAGCAACATATTAATTTTGATAAAGAATGGTTCCCCCACTCCCTTTTCTGGGCAGAGCAGTTAGCAGACTCTTGCAGGCACGTACTGTGTTGGCGAGTTATTCTGTTGCTTATTGTGCAATAAAATGAAATAACTGAAGAACACAGGAGTTACAGGCTGGTGACAGTGCTATTACTGTGCCTAATATATCTAACAAGACACTGAACTGTTGTCTGTGGGGGGTTATTCCTTAGAACACATTTTCACAACTGTAATTGCACCTCTTTTTCTTATACGTGTCTTGCTAATCTTAGCTTTAAAATCTATAGTAGATTTTTAATTTCATTTGTTCATTTCAAAAGTGCAATAAATTCTACAGCTAATACAGAAAAAAAGTGAGCATGAAGGTGATGCTAGTGAACAGAAACAAAGCTCGATAAATTACACAGGCAACAGTGGTTGTAAGTCACCAAGCTGTTTGGACACTGAAGAATATTTAATAGTAATGGCCATGACTAGTCAGAGGCTTATCATGCAACCCTTACTCTTATTAATTTTTCTTATTTGGCCAACTCTGCAAAATTTGCAGAACGAGAACATGAGTGACTTGCTTTGTATGGTGTTTAAAATTACTCTGTTTTAGAGTAAAATCACCAAAAAAATCAAGAGCCTGTAAGATATTTTCTCTGTATGAATAAATATGTTTGGACAAGAAAAAAAAAATACGGTTTGCATAATCCTCCATCACATGGATGTTACAATGCAAGGTAGTATCTAAAGTTCCTTAACGTCTTTACGATTAAAGTTATAAATTAATTTGGAGGGGTACGTCTAATGTTCCATCATTAATAATGAGCATTTGAGCAGCCTTAAAGGCTTGATTTTAAATTGGGATGAAAATAAACTGTTAAAAAGATAAACTGGAAAAAGCGAATTCACGTCATCTAAAATTGTTCTTAGTTCTATATAGTATTTTTATTCTGGCCTTTTAAATATTTAATTTGTGTATTACATCATTCTTTTTCCATTTCAAAGGTACCTGAAATGAACCAGAAAGAATAGTGCTATTTGACTGTTGTCTTAATTATGAATGTTCTAGGTCATTCAATTCATGAAGTAGCAATATTTCTTTTTTTTTCTTTTTTTCTGTTTCTTACCAACTTGTGACCCACTTCCAAGGTTATAAATACATTGTTTTAACAGTAGGAGAAAATGTCTTATCAGTCAGCCATTAGCAAAAGATACTAGGAATACAAAATTTCTTACATATTGGTGCGTTGGGTTAGGGAACATAAATCATCTGTAGCAGGACTGTACTTACAGTCAATCTTGAAGAATACAAATACACATACCAACTTTTATTCTTTTTTATGAAAGAAGAAACCACTATCTCTTAAAAAAAAATACCTCCCCTTCCCCCGCCCCCGCCAAATGCTTAACTGATGTTACCACTGACACTTCTTTAGGTCTTTTTCATCTGATGTGCTGCCACTGTCTTTTCTCAAGGTACTGTTGCTCTCATTATGAATCTTCTAGGGAAATAGGGAGAAGAAAATTGAAAAGTGAGCAAGGCTATTGCCTGATTTGGTTTTGCTGCTCTTCTTCAAGAGATGCAGTGAAATGGATCCAGGGTATCTGTCACCTTGCGAATCATAAAGTAAGCGTATACAAGTTTTTATTGGTGTAGCTGAATAGCTATTCCATCAGTCCAGATCTGTGGTGGAGACATGCAACCCCAAGGTATGCAGGATCACTACTTCTTTGATGATAACTTTTCCTCCCTATAGCAGAAACAACTGTATAGAGCCTATAGCAAACTTTTTCAAAGGCAGAAAACTGGCAAACTTCAGCAGGGGAAGTCATAGGAATACAGATACATGTAAAAGGAAGGCTGTCTGTTAAGAAGAAAGGATGAGTTGGTCAACCTAAAAATAAATGACTTTGAAATACATGAGACGTGGTGTGCATTTACATATCTTACACTGAAGCAATTTAATCCAGATATGGTTTAAATGTCCCAAATCCAAGCCTTTTGTGCAAAATCAGATCATTTTTTTCTAAAATACAAAATTTAATGCCTGTGAATAAGGACCTATAATAGAAACTCTGACAGGCTGCAGAAATGTAAGCAGGCATCATTATAATGAAAATTTTATTCTGATTAGTAAGAAAGTTCAGCTACATCAAGACTACAGATTTTAGGTTTTTTTCTGTTGAGGAATTGAAACTATGCTAAGTTGAACCTGTCATTCACTTTGAAGAATCAATTTTTTTAAAATACTTTTTAACACTTTTGTCATTGAGTGAGTGCTGTTCTTTTTATGAGGTTTTTTCCTTTCACATCAAAAGTCTTTCGAGGTTGTGTTGTTTTGTTGTGGTTTTTTTGTTTGGTTCCACCCTGCTATTTATTGTGAGAATCTGACCTTGCTCTGGGTCATGATTCTGTTTAATCTTTTAGTGTGATTTTTATCACAGAAGAAAGGACAATATGCAATAGATCACAACATGAACAAGGTTATTTTCTTGAAGATTATTTGCTGTGATTTTTCAGTAGCAGTCTGGCACAGAATCTTGATGGTTGCCATTAGCCATGAATACAGGGTTATTTTATCCTTCCTGAGCTGCCGAAAGACATTTTAATGAAAATACAAAAGCCTTCTGCCAGGAGAAGGTCAAAATGTCTGTTGATAACAAGTGTTTAAAGGGCTGATAAACTCTCTAAGAAAGATAGATTAAATATAATATTTCTTGTTATAATATTATCGTAATTTATTAAGACTATGTAGAGAGGTTGACGGACAACCCAATTCTCATCTATTTTCAGTGGATCCTAAATCTGGCCTTGCAAGACTCTACATTAAGCTCTAAAGCAAAAACCTGTGTATTCAGGCAGGTGTAAGAGAATTAATGGTCTTACCAGATAGCTACACATTTCAAGAACCTTACCTTAGAAGTCCAGACTCTAGGTCTATCTATGTAGATATACTTAAGTATGGTGTAAGTGTAGGAGCAGCTCGTTAATGTGTATGTTTTATACTGTTTTCTCTGATTTATCTTCACAATATTCCTAGCTTCTATAACTTGCACAAGAATTTGAAGTCTTTTAGTCTGTTGAATACACGCTAGAAAATTGAATGTAAAGCAATGACTTTTTGAAGGTCAGAAGATGTTTAAAATGGCAGATGACTTCAGGGTTTTGAGAGCTGAAAAAAATAATTTTTTTTTTTTTTTAAAGTAAATGAATTGCCATTGACAATTGGGAAAAAAATGAGGCAGTCTATTAATGATAAAAGACTCAGAAAATTTAGCTTAATCTGTAATGGATTGGGAACAGTCTTCTTTCAGTGGTGCCCACTGATAGGACAAGAGGTAACAGGCACAAACTTGAACATGAGGAGGAACTTCTTTACTTTGAGGGTGGCAGAGCATTGGAACAGGCTGCCCAGAGAGGTGGTGGAGTCTTCCACTCTGGAGACATTCAAACCCCACCTGGACGCCATCCTGTGCAACCTGCTGTAGGTGACCCTGCTCTGGCAGGGGTGTTGGAGTACATGATCTCCAGAGGTCCCTTCCAACCCTGACCCTTCTTTGAAAATGATTTGTACTGCTGACTTAGATTTGGTTTTTATGTCTAATAAATAAGTATGTTTAGAGAATCGCATTCTAGAAAGTAAAGGAATAAAAATAAATAATAAAATAACCAGGAAATACTGAAATTATTTAGAAACGGGAAGCTTACCAAGAGGAAATATCAGCTGTATATAATTTTATTACTTAAATTTTTATGTTTTCCCTATTGTCCTGAATGTTGTTTTATTTTTATAAATATATATATGGCCACTGTTTTTAATATATATACATACACATGTGCTGTATAAAGTAAGTGACTGGCCACAAGATGATGACACCAATTGTAAGACAATGTAACTGTACATGAGAACAGAAACTAGTTTATATAAATATTAGTATATCTTATGCTTATAGTTGTTTAAGTTTTCTACGCATATTTTCGTGAGTGATCTTTTGTTAGACTTCCCTTATACCACTTACTGTAGTGTCAATTCAAGGAAAATATTCTGTTCCACCAGAAGCAGCATTTCCTGAAGCACTTCAAGATGTCAGAGGTATTTTTAATAATTAACAGAAGGTTTGTTAGAAAAACGAGAAATGTGAACTTCCTAAGCTTTTCCACTTATTGACAACCCAGATGTTAAAGGAAATTGGTCTGCTCTGATCCATCAAAATCCACGTAGAGGAAATTTATGTTGATTAGAAGTCTAATTATGAGTCCTTTTTTGAAATCTAATTGCTTGTAAAAGGTACAAGAATGAACAAGTAGGAGGCTGTTACCCTCTGTACAGGTTCGGTAAAATGCCAGCTGGCAGGGCATTGCTTTCCTGATCTCATTTATTCTGTGCTTTTGCCTTGATGTGGATATAATAGTATCTTCTTTAATTTTCAGCCTGATTTGGGTTCCACATTCTCTGAAAATTATTCCTGGTCTATAGAGATGTAAGAGAGAGAAAAATAGAACTGTAAATCTCTCAAGAGAGAATCAGGATGTTTTGGATCTTAATATATATAAAAAAAATAATAATTGGCTGCTAGTTGAAGTTCATCAGAGGGTTTTTTTTCCTTCTGATCTTAGGTCATGCCCAAGTAACAATGTCTAGGAAAAAAAATCTGCAGTCTTGAGAACAATGCAGGTATATGGGGGAATAGTCAAAGGTTACTTGTCCCTCAAGTATGGAGTTGTGAATGGGCTTGTTCATTTTTATGAGGAAGGATGTTTTAGTAAAACTCAGATGTCACTGAAGATTCAAGGGAACAACAGAAAAATCCTGTGAATTCTTCCAGAATTGAGATTAGTAGTATAACTTGTAGAACCACATTATGACAGTAAGACCACTCTTTCTCAGAAGAGTTTATGAGTGTACAGCTTACTGGAAAATGGGCAACAAAATTTGGGACAAAATTAGTGGCATAAGTATTATTTGTGGATCTTAGGCCTTGCCTGTCTCACAACCAGTGCCCTCAGATGAACGTTAACCTGAGACCAACAGGCATCAGCCAGAGGAAGTTGTCAGGGGAGATTTCCTTTGCAGCCTTCTCTTACTCTGGCAGCATCTTTCTGGCCCTATACGTGCTGTAGCTCTGGGGTCTCTCTGCCGACCCTAACCCTTGATCCTCAGATAAGTCTTTACCCAGGACCAACAGCCATGACCCAGAGAGAGAGGCTTTCAGGGGAAACTTATTTTGGCAACCTTCCCCTTTGTTTGGCAGGCCTTTTAGCCCTACTTATGCTGCAGCTCTAAGACCTACCTTTCTTCTCAACCCTAATTCTAGGCCCTCGTCTGAGCCTTAACCCAAGACCAAGAGCTATAAGGAGAATTTACTGCAGCCCACCCCTTGCTTTGGCAACACCTTTTCAGCCTTACTTAGCTGCTTTAGGCTTTCTTTGTTTCCAAATCCTAACCCTAAGAATAATTGCAGGCCTTAAGGAAATTTTATGAGAGCGTGTTTGGCAACTTTTAATCTTTTCAGAAAATGTATCAGTCTTTTGTCCATATGCTGAATATGCTGTAAATTCATATGCTGTGTTCTGAAAAGGCAGGCTGTTAGTCTTCTCAGATAATTGTTCTTACATATTTTGGTTTATACTAAAATGCATGTGAAAGGGAGATAGTTACTTTTATGGTATGGAACAAATAGAAAGATCTGTCTAAAGTCTTTCAGATGAACAAATCTGAAAGTCTGCATAAAGACTGTGCGTAAAGAGGATTTTCCTCTGTTTTCCAGCTGCTATATTCTCTCAATCCCCTGAAGTAATTGAAATAACTAATTTTGTAAATGCTGCATTTATGATGCATAGAGAACAGTTGTGCATAACAAGGATGTAAATGCTTCTACGTTTCACTTCAAGGAAGAAGTGGTCTCATGTGATTTCAGTGAATATCACTGTCACTTATTTTAAAAACAAGTTCAACTACATCTTTAACTTGAAGATGAAACTTTAACATATAATAATATCTTTCACTATAGCATCTGGCATAGAAACATATTTTCTTCTCTGTGTGGAGGAAAAAAAAAAATCACCTCTGCTTATTTAGCTAATGCAGAATTTAATTTCACATGGTGTCTCTGTTTTACTGGCAGATTTTATAGAAGCATAGAATGGTTTAGGTTGGAAGGGACCTTAAAGATCATTTAGTTCCAACCCCCCTGCCATGGGCAGGGACACCTCCCACTAGACCAGGTTGCTCGAAGCCCCGTCCAGCCTGCCCTTGAACACTTGCAGGTATGGGGCATCCACAACTTCTCTGGGCAACCTGTTCCGGTGTCTCGCCACCCTCAGAGTAAAGAATTTCTTCCTAATATCTAATCTAAATCTGCCCTCTTTGTCTAAAACCGTTATCCCTTGTCCTATCACTATGCTCCCTGATAAACAGTCCCTCTCCATCTTTCTTGTAGGCCCCTTTCAGATACTGGAAGGCTGCTATAAGGTCTCCCCGGAGCCTTCTCTTCTCCAGGCTTCTCTTCTCCAGCTCTCTCAGCCTGTCTTCATAGGAGAGGTGCTCCAGTCCTCTGATCATCTTTATATTATAAATTATAATTATAATTATAATGTCATTATAATGTCATCTGTCCCTGCCCTCCCTTTAATCCTGACCCGTAAGCTGTCAGTGGACTCCTCATCCATCCCCAGGCGGAGCTCCATGCGCTCCAGCTGGTCATTGACATAAAGGGTGACGCCCCCTCCTCGTCTCCTCTGTCTGTCCTTCCTGAAGAGCCTGTATCCTTCTATTCCAACACTCCAGTCATAGGAGCCATCCCATCATGTCTCCGTGGTGCCAATAAGATCACAGCCCTGCAGGTGTGTGCACATCTCTAACTCCTCCTGTTTATTCCCCATGCTACATGTGCTTGCATAGAGGCATTTAAGTTGGGCCCCTGATGAAGTTGACTTACTGGCTGGAGTGGCTGGAATTCCTTTGTGCTGTGCTCCAGGTACTCTCCTGCTGACCTGTGACCCTTCTCCAGGCTCTGGGCATCTATTTCTGGCACTGGCATCAAACTGGTAGGAGTAAGATAAATGAGATTCCCCTCCCCTGGCAGCTTTTGTTTAAAGCCCTCTTCATGAGCTTGGCGAGCCTATGACTGTAACGTGGCTGGAATAATAAAGCTGACAACATCATCGAAGTGTGAAACAGTTTAACTCTTTCTTAGTTTTACTGCTTAAAACACAACTTGGTGGTGTTTCAGAAATTCATGATGTTTTCAAGTCTGGGGAATAAAAAGATATATGATCGGGCTACTTCACCGGGAAATCTGCAGGAGAGATGGAATCCTAACCCTTATGAGGGCGACTCCAGTTTGGTAGGAAAAGGCTAAAAGGGTATATGGTCAAGGTCTGCAAAATCATAAAGGTGGTAGCTTTAGGAGGAAGGTGATGACAAGCAGAACTGTTATTCATCAAATTGCACAGTTCTGGAACGAAGCGGGGGGTGGGAGGGAGGAGTCCCTGAAACCACTTAGGAAGTCAGTTTAAAGTAGGTAACAGAAAATAACTTTTTGATGCAGCAGGTAGAAATTCTGGAATTTCTCACTCCAGGAAGTTGTGGAGTGCCAGAGTCTGAGACAGACTTTTGCTGGATGGAGCATAGGATGACACAATGGAGTATTTCTTATATTCTTAATTCTAGTCAAGCAGTTTTACTTTTTTTTTTAATTAAACTAGAACTTTTTCTCTCCTGATAACACCAATTTATAAAGGTCTCATAAAAATAAAGATATGTATTTGGGGAATATAAGGAATTTATTTAGAATATTACAAGGAATGCTTAAATTTCTGACCATTTTCCTCAACAAATATTGAAAACTTGTTGAAAACAAGTATTTCATTCTCCTATTCTTATACACCCATGCCAGCAGTCAGATAATCTTGCCATTGTTCACCAGGGTCTTCTCTTGGCTGTCTCATGGAGATTTCATGATGATGTGTTGTAGAGCTGACCCATACATATCAGGCAGCCATCTAGAGTTCCAGTGGAGGAGTCTGAACAGCTGGGGTCTATTGGAAAGGCTTGCTTATCTTTAAGTAAAATAAGTCAAATTTTAAAAGATAAGGAAACACTTCTGTTCTAAACCCAAACAATTAGCTCTAAATAGAAAATTATGTTGAGAAATCATTTGGCTAAATTCTCTCCATGCAGTTCAGAGCAGTTCATGATGGAGGTTGGTTGTTAGCAAATTAAGGGGGAAGGGATGAGGGCTTTTCTACCTAGCAAGTGACTGAGAAGTTGCTCCAGCAAACTGGCTGAAGCCTTCTCAGCTGTTAGGATGGGGAAGACCAAGGATCCATTGCCTTCTCTTCCTTGTTCTGAGCTTATTAAATAGCTCTTTTCCACCTTCCTCCTCTGCAGGACATCGTATGTGATCTGTATACCAGGATTATATTACGCAAAACTAGCATAGATCCTTTTTTTCTGTCTGTTTGAAGTGGAACAGTGCTGGTTGATTACATTAGATGAAAATGTCGGTATGAACTTCCAGTAGGTAACAATCAGAATCATTACATACAGCAGCATGATTTAAATGATGGCACTTTACAATTTTTCACTTTTATTAGTTTTCTGTGAAAGTATACTGCTAAAGACTCTGCTGTTGACAAGATCATCTCTTTTTTCATTTTTTAAAGGGAACTTATTTTTATTTGGTTGGAAAAATACTTATTTTACTTGCACCGGAAGCTTGGGGAGTATTTTATTTTATTTTTTTTCCCAAAGAAAACCTTTGCCTTGGAGTGGCATCAGTCCATGCTGAGAACAGCAGTAGCAAATGGAGAGAGTAGCATGTACAGCAGAACCAACAGCAGCTTATCTATACTTCTACGTCCAATCTCTTTTTTGTATTTTGGCTAGGAGAAAATAATTTCCAACTCAGACACATGAATAGCATCTATGCAGAGAGGGCAGTAGGCTCCAGTTGTCTTTTTAAAGTTTCATTAAAACAGAAAAGCAGAGGTAACCAAAAAAATTAGAGGGAAACTGTGTTTGGGAAGAACATAGAGCTTTATTGCTAACTAAAGAAAAGCTTAAGAAGCTGGAAGAAGACTTTAAAGATAAGATTTCTTAAGTCACAAATTTGACCTCTGCTGCCCCTGGTCCCCCATTTTGATTTTGCTATGTGTGTATTATCTTTTGCTCAGTCCAGTGTGTTTTGTTTCTAGTTCGGGTGTTTTTTGTTTCATTTTGGGGGCTTTGTTTGTTTGGTTGTTTGTTTGGGTGGTTTTTTCATGGGGGTGAGGGGGATTGTGGGTGTGTGTCTTTTTTGGGGGGGAGGGTGGTGTTTTGGTTTTTTGTTGACAGGGTGGGTTTTTTTGTTATTTTTTGGAGGGGTGGAGGCTTGGGGTTTTTTTTTGGCAGGTTGAGGGGATTTGTTTTTTGTTGGGGGTTTGGGGATTGGGTTTTTTAGGGTTTTTGGGGGGGTGTTGTTTTGGGTTGGGTGTTTTGTTTTGTTCTTGGTTTTCTTTTTTTCCTTTATATGCATTCTAAGAACTTCATCACACTGATCAGATGAAGTATTGCACATTCTTGGGAGGAGTTTTACTTAAGGGTTAGAAAATATTTTGAGTTTCTCAATTCCTTTTCCAATTCCCTCAAAAATTTCTTGTCAATAACCTCCTGGTTATGGGAATTCACTCCTAGTCCAAGTTTGTCACATCTGTGCATTGGTTTCTAGTTATGTATTTCTGTTGTGGAAGCTTCTCATGTTCACTGTGAGTGACTAAGGTATAAACCAAAGGAGAAGAATGTTTTCTATCACAGTAACGTGTCCAGTAAACAAATGGGCATTTATATAGGATATTAAAGTAAATTTCCTTCTATTTCATTAAAATAGGTCACTGGCATTCAAGATAAACTAAGCAAAATAATTAAATATAAATATATGTTCTCTATGTGTTTAATATAGGAGTAGATTTCCCTGTTTCATTTTGTGCTAGAAAATGTGAGACTATACACACTTGGAAATCATCAGTATCATTTGTTCTTTTTATCTCTGAAACTGCAGTCTGTAAAGCCCTAGTGTTTTGGGATTTTGGGGGGTTTTAGTTTTGGGTTTGTTGGTTGGTTGGTTTTCTTGGGTTTTTTTGCAGATATGTAGTTTGATAATCTTGAAATGAAACTGGCACAGTGTGAATCCTTATAGCAAAAGCCTAAATATGTCTGTAAAAATAAATAAACACATCTAAATTTATATATTTACTATAATACAACACTTGACTGCGTATGTTTCTTGCTCTGAAGACAGGATGAGAGAATCAAGCTATCTTTTCATTAATTCCCTTAATAAACCAATGAAAGACGTCCTGACATTCAAATGCAAAGTGTGAGAAAGGTCCATGAGACCATAGAAAAATTTTGCATTGTACTCTACAAAGCAGTGAGGAGTGAAAGTTAGTTTACTTTCTGGGACTGAAATGTATTACTGAGACTTTATACTGTTAAAAGGAGAAGACTGTGATTGTCTGCAAGAGTCAATAACATATGCTAGCTATATTGTTAAGGTCTAGTGCTAGCAGTAAAAGTAGTTTCTACTCAAATTAAGGTACTTTTCTCAAGAGGGTATCTCTTGAAGAAATTAGAAAGCAACAAAGAAAAATATGCTTGCGAGGAACTGTCTATTTAATGAAAGACAATTGAATCTTGACTATTTCTCAAATTATATATTGTGATGATCAGCAACAATATTTTTCTGTGAAATACCTACAGTCACTCATTGTTACTGTCAATATGATAGGCACCAGTAGGTTCCAGACTCAAATGTTCTATAGTTCTGGTCTAGTATATCTATATTCAATAAAGCCAGAAAGGAGAAAAAGGAAAGGTTAAAGGAAACAACCTACTTTCAACACTTGTTTCTTCATGGGCAGATTGTCTAGGTTCTAATTAACTATGCAGGGTGCAGAGACACTGGCACTGCCTTTGCCTTAAGTAACTTAGTCCTTGATGACTTACAGGCATTTTTGCTGAGAACTGTCGTGCGACAATTTAATGGCTTATGTCACTATTATCTCACGTATCTTCTCCTATTTAGTGTTTATTGTAAACTGATACAGTTTTTTGGTTGGCTAATGATCTCTGGCATCAGTTATTGTTTTGCTTCATTCAGATTCTCCCTTGTCATCTTTTTGTAGGCTTAAATTAGATATTTGTTTCAGAAAAGGTCATACTTGTTATTTAATTGTCAGTTATTACAAATAATCATGCATCAGTTTACGTCCTAGTAAATAGGATATAATATAAATTTCACTCTTCAAACTGTGGTATGTTTTTAAGGTTCTTTCATTTATATACCAATTGCTTTCAGATTGCCTCTGTATTTTCCAGTAGTTTGTCCCTGATGATAACTTCCAGATTCTTTTTACACAAAATGTCCATATTTGAATGAAAATACAACATTACATTCTAATAATGCATACCTTTTTGGAAAATGTGAAAGACAAATTCGTATGCCAGATTGAGACATAAAATGAGAATTTTAATTTATAATTATTTGGGCTTTGGCCAGTTCTCCCTAAAATACTGGGAAACAGGGCTTGGTCCAACTAGACATTCATATTTGATCCCAAATAGTTTTAAAGTAATCTTTTCCTGTAGAACAGGTAGAACATGTGATTTAATATAGTATTGTTGCATGCCATGGAAAGCTTAATCTTGCATACGGAGTTAATATGCAGTGGAATAATGTACTTTCTTAGATCCAGAGCATGAAAAGGACTCAGGTCCCAGCTGTGGGGTAGAGTGCCCAACTGTAATTACTCCCTGACATTGTGGTGCCTAACGTGCCTTCAATCAAAGGTTTCTAGTCATCTAATCACATACAGAAAGTTTGCCTCCATTGTATTACAGTTAAATGACTCGGCACCTATTTTGTGCTCAAGCCTACTTCAGGTCCTCTGAAAAGGGTCCTCCAACAGTTTGTTGAGAGAGGCTACATTCAATAAGCCTATTCTTGGATCCAGCACAGGTGTGTGCTTGAATATATTTGTTCAATAATGTAACTCCATTTTGTTGAGATACGGTAGTCTAAAATCCACTGTCTTTGAGTGTGAGGGAGTTTCCCCTATGTTTTCTACAGAGGTGAATACCAGAGCTGGAGGCTTTGGCTCATTTGTTTAGAGGCACTTTCCATTCTTTTCTTGAAACTGTTCCACTGTGCCATGAACAACCAAATAATTGTTGGAGCAGAAAATACTGAGCAAAACTGAATGAAGGGAACTGGGAATTCTGAAGAGGCCAGTTCTTCAACTCATGCTTCAAGACAAAGTCTATTTAGAATAGGCAGATGTTGTATTGAAAGCACAAATTAAGTCTTCAGAGCAGAAGTGGTTTTACATCTTTTTTTTTTTTTTTTTTTTTTTAAAAAAATATTCCTGCAACTCTTCCCCTGCTTACATTCCCTCCCACACGGTTGGGAGATTTTGGGCTGCTGCAGTGACTAATGTTCTTCCTGCCTGCCAAAAAATCTTACAAATATCCAATAGACAGTGGTTTTTATTCTAGATCAGTTATTTTCAAATTTTTCTTTAGTGTGTTGACCTCTTTAGAAAATGCATTAATAGTGTTGTACAGCATATAAGACCTTGCTTTTCTTTATGTACAGTGGACTCTTTTAGAGGCAGTTAGGAGGATGGATTGTATTGTTTACAGAAGAAGCAGATTTGTTGCATCTCCATGGTTTCTGTCTGAGAATAGCAATTCTTTTCAGATAGAAAACTGTATTTAGTCCTTGTTTGCTACTTCACGTGACCTAGATTTAGATTACTGACCTCTAAATAAGAAACTATCAATTACAAGTAATTAGGTTTAAATCCCGCAGTTATTTTCACCAGAGAATCTCCAGAGCTAATGATTACTTCAGAGTAAATGATTTACCTTGAGTATATAATGTATGCATTGTAATATATTGTTCTAGTTCTTCAAATACTTTTACTATTAGTCTGATATATTCAATAAAAGCAGTAAACAAGTTTAGAATAGCTTTAGTCATATTCATAAAGAAGAGCTGTCTTCAAAGTGTGTGTATGTACATGCATTGTGGGAGTGGGGCATTTAGAGATCATACCTCTAGGGGTCTGGTTCACTTGAAGTTAATTTATTTTCGTATGCGACTTGATTTCTTTTCACTAAGGCTGAAAAAAAAAAATCAATTTCTATGATACGTTCCCCCTTCAAAGTCATAACCAACGCTGCTGATTCATGACAAGATTACCATGCCTTCAAAAGTTCAATTAGCTCAATCTGAAATAGAATTTCCAAAGGCAGTGTTGTCCTTTGAGGTAATATAAATGTCAGGAAAAAATGTACTAGCTGAATAAATATCATCCACTTACAGTTAAATACTAAGACTGCAGATGCATTCTACCTATGGCACTTAAACAAATAGTGCCATATTGTAGAAAAGGTTGCAAATATGCTTTTTAACCCCGAGCATTCTTTTCAAGAAGAATTGATTATAATAAAAATAGGCTTGAAGGAGTTCTAAAGTAAGGCACTTCTCTGAGTTGTATATTTCTTTGTGAAACTTCTTTTGCTTTGTTTGAAATCAAATGCACTAGATTCCATTTCTTTGCTGTCACTAGTTTTTGTGTATTGGTGGTATTTTAAGTTCTTAAGTTTCACTAAATTCTGAATTGAACTTCACATAGCGTTAAAGTGAGAGAAACAACTTTTCAGTTTTGTAAGAGTTTAGCTGTTTTGGTGCATAGAATTTTTGATGCCCAGTACAGCATCCACAGACCTGGGCTGGGCTTTTCACTTTTGTACATCATGGATGCACCTCGGGAAAGGTTATTTGGAAAGGTGACAATTGCATGCTTTGTGCAGACTTCATTTCTGTTAACCTGGTAATGTGAAAAAATGTATTTTGGATAAAAGTAGTCATTGGAAAGGGTGACTGAGAGACAAAGTGGTTTAAACCTGGCCCAAGGTAACTGTTTTTCTTCTTTCTTTTTTTTTTTTTTTTAAGGGGAAAAAAAAAATCCTTCCAAAAACTGTTGAGCTATGGTGACAACCTTAATAAACTGAGGTGGTCGTGCTTGATTGGCAGGTTTATCTGAATGGTTTAGTAAAGTCTTTTATTGTGCAGTGAGTACATAACAACACTGGTGTTAATGGCTTGCCTGCCTGGTCTTAAAGACTTTCAGTCAGTTGTCGAAATAAGAGTTTTGTTTCAGAATCTATTTGCACTGCTCCTTCTTTTCATGGCGCCGGGGAACTTTTGTGTTACGTGGTGTATACAGCTCACTGTTACACGTCTAAGGCTTAAGTATAGTATAGGCTTAAGGCTTTCAGGTAAGCATATGAGCAGTGTAAAAGAGACAGTGGAAGTCCTCACAAAACGTTGCAGAAGCAATGTGGTAATTTGGTAACCCCCCACTTGGATTTTTGGGGGTTTGTGATTCACTGACACTAGATTCTCTGAATTCAGTATACTTCACAGAATATTCTTTTAAGTGCTGCCTAGGTACACAGTGGTACGCCCTGTCCAGATGTTGTCAACATCTTGGCACCCTTTCTATGTCACACCTTAATTTAAGACAACATAGAAAGATTTAAGGAGAGAGTGAGTGGAGGAAAAGCACTGTGTTTTGTAAATTAAATTGCTTTTGAGAACCCCGTGTTTCAACTGTGTCCTGAAAACCTATGTGTTAGGAAAAATATGCAGAAAATAACTAAAGTTGTATCTTTGCTTCAGCCAGACTATGATCGCAGAGAATAGGTTGGGATTCCAGTGTTACAGGTGCACAGCTGAAATACATGGGGCAAGGAGGAATAATTTAGCAAGGATGCTTCTTTTTCTCACAGTAAAGCAATTAAAACAATGGACAGGGTTCAACATTCTCATCAGCAACTATTCCTCAATGAGCCCAAATGGAGAACAGGGCAACCTGTCCATTTTCAGTTCCTGTGCAGTTAAAATGTTGGTGGCATTATGAATCAGCTACTGAAACCTGCTAGAACTGTTGGGCATAATCTGAGCCCTGCAGTCTATTTTGAAACATTATTCTAAAAATTGCAGATTTTAATATTGCTCACCATCTTATTTCTACTACTGATTAATGTTTCCGAGATGCGGAGCTGTGATAATGACCTACAGAATCTGGTGTAATAGCTTAAGCATTTTTCCAGGGAGTAATGGAGGGATTTCATATGAACAGCTTGGTTTTAGGTTTAGTGTTGAGAGAAGTAATTACTGCAAAGTAATTGCACTGCTGGTGTTTTCATTTAGAACATTAAGTGACTATTCCAGCACAATTTAGGATGAAATCTGGTCAGATTTTGATAAAATCACATAGAAGTATTCACCTGTGAGAATCACACTCTATCTGGTAAACATCCTGGATCCATAAGTGAAAGTGGTGGTAGAAAACAAACAACACTTCAGATTTCTTACATTGGTCAAATGACCTGAATGCTACACAAGACTTGGGTGTTGAAGGAAAAGAGCTAGATTCTGGTTGAAAGTTTTATTTTTTCCCATGACATGTCAGCTTTGAACTTGTGTGGTATTAGCTTAATATATATTTGACTTTTTATTGCTTAAAATATTAACAAACAAGATTTATGGCAATTATATTTTGTACTCAGTGGCATCAGTTTTGGGTTTTTTTTTTTGTTTTAAACCTGAGTGATAATCCCAGCAGGCCAGTGCACAATCAGCATAATTCAGAACTTCTGGCAGTGTTCCTTTGTATCCCAGAACTGTGCTGAACATGGGTTTTGTAAGCGCAGGTAAAATAACTCTCAGTTGCTCTGCAGTGAGGCCGAGTGCCAACTCAACCAACAGTGTTTGTGTCGGAAACCTGGAAAATGCCCTGCGAAGTAGGAACTGGGTTTCTGACTATTTATCTTTTGTAATTACCAGAAATATTAGAATGAGCACAGGACTACATGAGCTCAAATTGAATGCTTTATTATTCACTAAAAAGTTACACCTTTGTGGTATCTTAATTGGCTACTGTGGAAATGATTACAATGTCCCAAACAGAATTGTGACTTTAAGTGTTGAGTAAGAGAAGAAACTAATTAACACTTGAGCAGGAAATGTTCTCACATATTGAACAATCTCAGCAAGAGGGAAATAACTATCTTGACTTCTTCCTAAAGTAACGTTCTCTAAGTTTTTGAAAACTGTCAAAGTTAAAGTAAGCTAAGAGATGCCTTTAAAGTGTGTCACATGGTTTTATGCAGAATATATGCTGTACGAGTATAGCTATTTGGAAGAGCGTCTGGGACAGGGGAATAAAATGTATTTGAAAAGGAAATATCCTGCATCAAATATCAGAAGTATTATCATAAATTAGATTAATATGGAGTTTGAACAATGGTATATTTTTAAAGCTGCAAATAGCCTGAAAATAATGAACTAACTTTAAACCAATCAAATATATTCAGAACCTTGCTTCAGGTTTAGAAGTATACTTCTCTTCAGCTTAGAAGTATATTTTTAGTTGAATTGTGACAGAGAATGCTGTAAAACCAATTGAAGTTCAAAACTGTTTTAATTAATAGGTTTATCCAGAAACAACTATTTTGTTTTATAAGGGAAAAGAGACTTTTTTTTTCTGTTGTTGATTTTGAAGCACTGCTGCCACCAAGGCTGGACTACTTTCTTGATAGGCAGTGCTATTTAAAGAGCACACAAAAAGCTATCAAAGGAAATAAAGAAAGAGAGGACTTACATTTGACTTTTTACTAGAGGTGACGAATAAAAAATGTTGTTTATCTGAAGCTTGTAAAGAATGTGATTAGTTTAGGAGATCAGGCATGGGAAAGGAAAATAGGAACACCTAAATGTGGTAACACTTTGTGTTTAATAAGCACTTTGTGTGCAACAGGAATCATAGAATCACAGAATCATAGAGTGGTTTGGGTTGGAAGGGACCTTAAAGATCATCGAGTTCCAACCCCCCTGCCATGGGCAGGGACACCTCCCACTAGACCAGGTTGCTCAGAGCCCCATCCAGCCTGGCCTTGAACACTTCCAGGGATGGGGCCTCAACAACTTCCCTGGGCAACCTGTTCCAGTGCCTCACCACCCTCAGAGTGAATTTTTTTTTCCTAATATCTAATCTAAATCTACCCTCTTCCAGTTTGAAGCCATTAACAGCAATGCTGCATAAGCAGCATTTTGAATTGTGAAAGTCATATTCTGAAGCCATTGTCTTGAGATATTTAGATGGGAGTTTCAAAGATTCAAAGATAAAGGATATGGAAATAGAAATATATGCACAGCAGGGGCTGATCATAGGCTTTAGGATATGCAAGCTGTGAAATGGGGTTGATAAGTTTTATAAAATATATAAATTGGTAGAAAGACCTGGATGATATTATGGTAATAGCAAGACTAGAGAAGGATGACTGGGAAACATACAGCATGAAATAACTAGGACCAAATAATATTTTCCAAAATTAGTGATTACTAGATTCTTATTAAAAATAAAACTAAACTCTTAAGAAAAATAATTTGTTATAGCTTGCCAGTTGATCATAACTTACTATATTCAGGTACTATATGTTTCATTGGTTGCTAGAATTATTTCCGAACTTCTTGAAAGTATTCAGGGATGTATAATTGCACTAGTAATATTGTGCTGTCCTTGCTTTATGCTGTGGTAAAAAAGACTTCATTTTTCTCTTTGAAGTGCTGCTTATCATTCCATGTACTCTTAATCATGTTCTTTCAGCCTTCGACACTTGTATTTTAGTTAATTTCATGAGTTATTGTTTACTTTTTAGTTCTGCAATTTTGCATTTCAGTGTTCTTAGCTCTTGTCAGTACCAGAGATATCTGTATCCTTCATTGACTACATTAATGTAGCAGCACTCCTAAGACTGGTTTTCTGATTATTTCGTGCATTTTCCGAGATTAAGAGACCCATCAGACTGGATGGCTCCAGTTGTCAGCTATTTTCTTACTTTAATGAAGTTAAAATTGAGGTTTGTGGTATCATTTGTGTATAATGACTTTAGATTTGATTTTGAATCCTCTGGCATCAATGATTGTGTGAAACAGAGCATCTAATAATATTGCAATCAGAGGAAGTATGGCTAAGTAAAGTATCAGATTGGAATATAGAGTATGTAGGTTCCCTTTACTCTTAGTCTAATGACAGAGCAGTGATGAGACAGGTGCTTCATCTCTGTGTGCTGTAGTTAACCTGCCTGTAAAATAGGCATAACTACGCTAATGCATGTGAAGTGCGTGCATTAGACTTTTAGAGCACTGTAGGAGAAAAGTTACTGTTAAAGGCATGATTCCTGTATTATCTCGCTTCAATCTAGTTTGGGAAATCCCAATCAGATTGTTAGACAACTACAGTATTTTGAATAATCTAAATTATTGATGCATTGTTTTTTCTGTGCTTGAGGGTCTTGATTTATTTCAAAACCAAGAAGTAGGTGTGTTCTTCCAAAGAAAGCCAAAGCATGTAGTATAAAGAAAAGGTAATGTACTTGAAAAACCTTATGACACAAGTGAGATCAGTAATCCAAATTTGGTATGGAAATAAACAGTCCTCTTTAAAAGTATAGAAAGATAAAATATATAAACGTTAACTCGCATCCCTAATTTTTAATCCTTTGTGAAGGTAATCCCTTTTCTCTGAAGTTCTGTACACTAGGAGTACGCTTATGGAGTTAGGAGGGTTGTACAACTAGAAATTAGTGAAATACTGACAATATCCAGTTCTGAGTAAAAGCATTAATACAAACTTTAATATGCTCCTAGTAAGTAATAGTAATATGAAATGAATCTGTTGTTAATGATACTCTCAAATATAGCTCTGCTGTTACAAGTAGTGCAAAGTTATTCCTTGATCCTCCTAGTTTGCCACATGAGGAATATCTACTCAAAATTCTAGCATGCAATAAGTATTTGTCAGTAAGAACAGTTCAAAAAAGTCTGCTTTTGACCTCACTTCATGATGACTTGGCCACCAAGGTTCCAGCAATGATTGACAGGACAGTAAATGAAATACTAAACTCTCTAACCACACTGAAACACAAGGTTATATGATGATAAATAATACTGTAACGAGAAACTGGAAATTATTTCTGTTCATAGGCTCTAAAAGCTTTGTTTTTCTGTTTCATGTCTCACCAACTTGGGCAGGGGACATTCTTCTGTCTCCAACTACATTACTGGGTGGCAGTACTGTAAAACAGAGAGTGGCTGCTATTTTCAGTGACTTGTCTTGTATAAACAGAAAAATAAAGCCAGTGTAAGAGTAATAATAAAAGTAGTATGTAATAACACTGAAAATTACCTCCCTATTCAGGGAATTGCATGAATCATAAATTTCTGTGGTACTTTATCCATAGAGTAAAAGAAAACCAGAAAAACAACACTAACAATAAACCATGGCAAACATAGTAAAATAAGAGGTTTTTTTTTTTTAATAAAAGCACAATATTTTGAACTATGCTGTTTATATAAAGTAGAGCAAGTCTAGACATGGAAGGAACAAAGGTTTACTTACAAATATCCAAAATGTAGGTCCATAACTCAGGATGTGGGAGAACTGTATCCCTGTTTCAAATCAGTGGGAATCAAATAAACAGAATTTCTGACATCTAGGCAAGATTCTAAAAGATGATGGTACACTGACTTGTTACAGTTTCCTGGAAAATTTTACTTCTGACTCTTTTTTTAAGGTCCTCTGTGGTGGTCAGATAATGAAAATGTTCAGTGGTCAGTTAGGAAGGTAAGAGAAGCCTTACTTTAGACAAGGTTACATATGACTTCAGAGAGGCTTAGGTGATTATGTTATACTGTATAAATAGAAAATAGTTAAGGCCTCTAGATGTAGAGGCCTCTAGATCTAAAACCTATATATGCAAGATGATGTCTAAAATGAAACAAAAACATACAGATTCATGTACTATCACTAGTTTTTGCTATATTCATATAGTGAAAAGGTTGAGGGAGGTGAGGGGGTTTTGGTTTTGTTTTTTNTTCCTTAAGATGAGTTTAAATAGTTTCAGGCTGAGCTTCTCATTAACTAGGAAAACATTAGAATGACATAACTTGAACGGCACTGATGTAACCTGTCAAATGAATAGATCCACAGCCACAATTACTTAAATGGTTTCATGTGCAAAGTGTATCTTCAAACCTTAAACAGAAAGTGTTTCAAATCACGTCCATCTGATAAAGATGCAGTTGACAGCATTGACAGGTTGCAGGTACAAAAGCTATTTTCTGTGTCATCAGCAAATGACAAATCATTGGTCATTAAGTAGAAGAATGGTTACCCAAGAATTTCACTACATGATTTTATATCCTGTAGTATAATTCTCAATATACCACATACTCATTGTTGTAACAATTCTGCTTTAAATACCCTGTACCTGCCTTTATAAGGTGGGGTTTTTTTCCTTCTTTTTGTTTTGAAAAAGGTCAATATATAAGCACGTTTATTTGTGTAGAAATAGAAGCAGCCACTGTTCTCCATACTTTTTAGAAACTGATATTTAAATCAGTCTTTTAAACTCTATCAAAATGTCAAATCTTTGCCTTCAAGATTGGAATGGAAATTTTAATTGAGCTTCTGGATGCCAGTGTTTTAACGTAATATCTAGTATACATGGAAGTACAGAGGCTTCCCATGCAAAAAACATTAAATTGGTTTTTCATAATAATTGTGACCTTTTTAGACCATTTTAAAATGAGCTTCATAGTTTCTTAATTTTATATACATATAAAAAAGCATATTGTTCTCCTTTGGGAAAAGTCCTGCATATTTTAGTAATAAAACAAATATGTTTTGTAAAACTCCTTAAAATTTTAGCAGGTCTAGCTCATATGTGATATGCATGTGTGATGCTGTCAGTAAGGGATGCCACAGTTAGTATCCTGTAGTACCTTTGATAAGATTTTATACAATTCTATAGAAACTAGTACCTTTGATAAGATTTTATACAATTCTATAGAAACTGTAAAATGCATAGTAACCTTCTGTATTTTTGATAATATATGGGTGATATTACATGAATCTTCAGAGGAATCTGATTAATAGTTTTTTCCCTGTGTAAATTAAATTTGAGAGGCATTATTCTGCTGTAATCAGGCAAAAGAAGCTTAGGTGATTTTGAGCTGACTGTAGTTGGTATGATGCTTCACAATTCATGTTCAGGCATGTGGGTATTGATTGAAGAACAGCTGTAAATGCATCAGAAAAAAAATTTATTAATAAGTCATGAAGTTTGAGTTCAGATCAGCCTGGTTTATTTCCTCATTTTAGAAGCATCAATGCTTCAATTGTGTATTTTCAAGTGCATGTGCTAAAGTGACATCTGTCAAAACCAGTGCCTATAGTTGAGAAGGTTGAACTTTTTTTGTAGTGTCTACAAATGTAAGTCTCTGATAAGAGCTATATTACCTTGCTGCCAAACATTTGTTGTGCAAATGGCTAGAATACCTAATGTGGTTGGAAAGCTCGGTGGTTGCTGTAGGTAGTTGGGATGCAGGCAGTGGAAAGAGCAGTGGGAAGGAAGACCTCAAGCTGGCCAAGATTTCCTATGGATGCCCTGGAGTGTGTCAGGAAAGTGCTGGCTGCAGGAAGGGCAGAGCTGGTTAAACTTTAGTTTGCAGCCTGGAAAACATGATGGAAGTTTCTGTAGCTATAGGGCAGGCCAAGGAAGAGGGTATATTCTGCCTATGTACAAGGTCTATGTAAGTAATGCCAAGAACATCTTCAGTCCTTGGGACACTGCAGAGTGTGAAAGGCACGTGTCCTAAAATCACTGAACTCCTTCCCTTCTTTCTACGGTTTGTATTTGTTGTATAGTGTATAGTTTAGTTGTATGTTTTTAATACTAAGTAACAAAGTAAAATTATCCCTACAAATTTTATGGTCCATATATTAACTAAGATGGAGACTATATCTAGATGTCATTTCATTTCATATAATGAAAATGCATTTATTTTCTAATTGAGAATTAGGATAGCTTTATAAGTCTGCTGTGATGTCCCTGAGGACATTGCCAATGAAAATGTAAAACCCACATGGCCTCCACAATTCTCTCCTAAGACCATGTTTTTGTCTTGGAAGTAACACAGTGTAATATGAGATACGGCAGTTGCCAAGGTAACTGTTCTTTTTTAGTTTGATAGCAGCAGGTGAATGATTGCCTGGATATCCACAGTAATTTGCTGGGGCTCTAGTAATTCAGTAAGGATGTACACATTTTTCTTTAGGCTTGTTTTTCTGTTACAGAGGCTTCAACTAAAATCATGATAATTATTAAAATATTACTCAATACTATTCAATGATTATTCTTCCTGTAGTGGTGTTATTAATATTAATATTTTATTAAGGTTTTAAATGAAGTATGCTAGAGCAAGGTCTTTTTATATTATGACGGTTCTTTTCAGAGAAACTTGTTTTCTGATTATTTTTCTTTTAAACTTAGTTTACTGTTTCAAGATCCTTCAAAAACTTATCTAATTAACTCATTTAAATCAGGAACTAATGAGACAAAAGCTGCAAGCAGAATTTCCAGTTTGTTTTTATTGTACCGTCCTTTAGTGAAATCGGCAAGATGTTTGAAAATAATACTAATCTCCCATTCTAACTCTGCTGCAGCATCTCCTGAATTTAAAAGAAAATACACTTAGCAAAGAGGTGTTTATATTTTGTGCATGGAATGCACAGGAAGGTTCTCATGAAATGTGACAAAATAATTATTTTCTTGACCAAAGGCAGTTCTTTTTTTTTTCTAAGTTGCTGTTGGTCTGAATCCCATCTGTATAATTAAATACTCCAATTTAGAAGACCCAACCTGTTCTGCATCCTGTGTTCTACTGTATTGTGCCAACTTCATTTTGCACATTTAGACTAAAATTTTCAGGGATTAGAACTGAAGTCTTCAGTGTGTCATAATTAGGTTTTAGATTTAATGTAGTAATAAGTCTTACAGCTTTATTGAGTCTGTTGGCAGACCCAGAAAGAGAATCTGTTGCATCATTCAGACCCCAGTTTGTTAGCTTACTACATAAACATAATCAGAATGTGAATTTCATTAGTTTTCTGTGAAGCAAATCTTAAATTTGCGACAATCTGAATATGTTTTAAAGGTTTCACCTATGTATAAAGTTGACAATACGAGCTTCTGAGCATGTGGTATATCTGTGGCCTGAATTCTAGCTGTTAGAATACCTCAGAATAGAGCAATCCTCCTCTCATAGTCTCTGAATTTTAGGTCTATATGTGAAATAGCATTTCTTAAAGGAAAAGGAGTCTTTCTTCCTAATTCTGTTACTATTATGAATAGTATCAACGTCCCCAAAATAACATTACAAGTAAGCTGGCAGTACATAAGTAACATTGCTAAATAAAACCATCAGCCATACTTGTGAAGACATGGACAAGACTGGGTCAAAGCTTTTATACCTGAGACTCAAATTCGTGTTTTCAGTGGAATTATTCTGTAAACTGACAGTGATGACACTCTGAAAGATGTACTGGAAATCTTGTATGTATTTATTTTCTGTATGTTTTTTCTGAACACTTGATTTCTGAAAAGGAGGATTTGTGCTGGAAACAAATCTTTCAAAGCTGACAGTGAAACTGCTTTATAACAAATGTGTAGTCTGCTTTCTCTCGGTTACTGAAATAAAATGCAAGGTGTGATATTGTTGTGTGGGATAGGCCATTCTTGGCTCAGAAGTAGATTGTTTCACCCCCAAAAAAAGGGTTGGGGAACAAGTAGATTTGTTTTAAGCATCCATCTTAGCCAAGACTACCATCTGACAGGTAGACTCAACATCTTGACACTATTGTAAATGTTAATGTTAGTGCTGCCTTTGTTTTGATAGCCTTGTCAGACACTTATTCATCAATAGTACTTATTTAAGTAGATCAGACTCCTAAAATTAACAAAACTACTGTAATTCCCTGTCCAAGGATGCATTTCTTTGACTTAGGTCTGTAACTCCTAACAGATGTGATAGTTGTTTTCTTCTCCCTTTATGACTTGACACTAAATCATGTAGCTCAGTTGAGTGACCACCAGTGACCGGAGCACAGCTCTAAGATTCTAGGTCAACTTAGAAGTTGCATGAAGTGCATCAGCTGGTAACAAATAAACCTCTACAAAACTTCTGGAGAAGCTTTTTTAAAAATTATTTTTTAATGTTTAATTATTGCAATAAATTTCTCTGTCTGCCTATAGTGATTTCCAAATTAAAGTCTGCTGTTAAACAAAGGCAAGCAAAAAGAATGTCACGTTAGCTGCTAGTCATTTCTGAACAATAGAAATAAAATGCCTTATTGATACAAATTAAATCCCTCTGCTTCTACATATCATGCTTTTGATTAATAAAGTCTCCCATTAGTAGAGCAGGATGGAAAATAGAGTTCTGGTAATTTCAGTAGTGTAAAACTGACTCTTCAGCATGAAACAATTAATGGCCTAGCTGTGAAGGTTTTGACTTCAGTAAAGTTAATTGTTAAAAACAAACAAACAAAAAATCCCTAAACAACCAACAAAACTGTGGGCACGGACATCCTCCTGAAGTTGCATTTCTCTGTAGTAGTTGTATTATTACCCACCAAAGGTGTAATATGGCTCCTACAAACTGCGAGTTCCAGGCATGTGTTTCCTTCAAAACTGAGTGTTATTGCAAAGGTGAATCGTTGAATCATCCATAGGTTGTGTTTTTAGAATTCTTTTTAGCTTATAAAAGTAAAGGTAGTAGGTACTTGCTGAGAATTTTAACAACATTAGTGAATTAAAAGTTTGAAATACAGATCTGTGAGTCCAGATAACATATTTGAAATGATTCAGTATTACATTTGAATAGAATAAATACTTTTTTTTTTTTAATTATGATTAAATTTTGGCTTGCTTATGTGTGCAGAAGCTGCAGAACAGATGCAATATTTACAAAAAGTTATACAACATAGTAGTGCTTCAAAACATGGTAATATTTTGTGACAAATGATCTTTATTAGTTGTCAAAAAACAGTATACTCTGCAGCAAACTTCTTTGCATCTCACTTCATCTACTCTTCTTGTCACAGATGTTTGATACCTGAAATGATAGTGTGAATGGTACATGTGAACAACTGCTTAAACAACCTGTTTGCAGGAGTAAGGGTAAAATTATATATATCTCTCTCTGATTTTCTTAGATTAGTTGTTTCTTCCTTAAAATATAAGTAAAGCAGTTTTCAATCTACATATTAGTTTAAAGATTCAAATTCTGTCTCTTGATCAATAACAACTCAATATCAGATCAATAAAAATATGTCTGAGTGTATATTAAATTTTGTATAGTATTTCAGTACAACTGCTTCTATGAACACTTTTTTCCATATTTAAGTGATACAGAAGCAATTTAACTGGCTATAATGTTTGACAAAGTAAACTAGTTTTGAGAAATAAAAAAGCTCAATATTTGTGAGAAAGCAAGTGCTTGGGCTCGTGCAATCAAGAAGTAGAAATGTATCATTTCATCTGTTTTGGAAGAGCTGAAGTAGTTAACAGAAGTGAGTACTGTGGGTGGAGAGGTAAGTTAAAACAGAGTTTAATATGTTTTGGCTAACTGGCTATAATACTGAAATAGTTGCATGTGTAATGGTGGAGTTAATTGAGTCTTGTGAGAATCAGAGTTCCTAAAACCTATTTCTAGAAATAAGTTCCGATTACTGTTTGCCAGGAAATGGGAACCCAGTGTGTGGGTTAGGGCTTTGCTGCACAGTGGCAGTAGAAATAATATTATAGACTTTGTGTGAATTACTACACTCTTATTAACAGGAGGATTTATCAGTGTAATTGTTTTTGAAAAAAAAAATAATTGGATTTTAAGAGTGTAGACTTCTTCCTTTTGCTTATGAGTACTTCTGTGATGTGCCCTTTAGAAAAAGCGAGCTACACTGGTTAGAAAAACTGGTTAATCACAGGTTGAACGTATGTTGGTCCAAATGGCCACCACAAAACAAATGCTGGTAAAATCCTACTTTGACTTATTTTGACAGCATAAACAGTATTTAGGGACTTAACCATTGGATGTGTGCAAATGTCATCCAGTATAATATAAAACTTCATCTCCAGCTTTCAGTAGGCATTCTCAAGTTCTGTATAGTGTGGCTAAATACAATCCAGGCATTTATGAGTGCAGATGGTGTTTTTAACCAGCTGTACCACTGTGATGTAAAAGGAATTCCTTGTAACATAGAAGGGCACCTCATCAGCTGAGGGGAATGTAAGGAGAAGTGGTCTAAATGAGCCAGTAGAAACATCTGTTGCACTCATAAATTTATATGAGGCTGTTCAGCTGTATAGAATTAAAATTATGTTTCACTAACGCTTATTTTAATAAACCATAAAAGGGTTGCAAATTATAGATGCTGACTGAATTTTAAAATCAAACTAAATGCTTTTTTTTTGTACTGCATTTTCACATCATGATGAAGTTGTGTCTCCCTTAATAAAGTTAGAAATTAAGTAATTTGGCAAAGAACATTAATAAGCCATTAAGAGTCATAGTTTGGGCCATCAATGATTAAGAGATATGGAAAAAAATTAGTGAACAATCTCCTGTTTATCCAAGTTGAAAGTTTCTTTCATATTCCTGCATCTTGGAATTAACCAAATGTTTTTTTAATTAAGCTCCTGATTGGCTTCAATGGTTATTAAATGCAACTGATTTATAAATCAGGTCAATTATTTTACAATACTGACTTACATTTTTAGAGAGCTCTTATCAGTGCTGCTAAGGTCATGACAAGAGTTTCGATACACTTGAGAATATAGAGAATGAATCATACACATATCCCAAGTGTGAGGTTGTTTCCTTAAATCTTAATGGCAGAACTCTCATTCACTTAAATAAGACTGCATTTCAACCTCTTTTCATCTCTTTTGTTTCTTACCTGCATAGTGACTTTCTTAATGCATTTTCAAAGTTGTCCTGCTGTCAGTCCCCAGTAATTTTTCTTCCTGTTTTTCCAGAATGGTTAATTCCAGTCTTTACTCAAGTTGACTACTCAGGTACCCACTTTCCTTTATAGCTGTGAATTGCATTGATGATGCATCTTTTCCATTTTTCTGTCATTATTTTATTCTACAGGTATAGCTCATTCTGCTTTCCTGCTGCAAATACTGTTTCAACTTACTGGTAGTCTTCAACCAAATCTGTTACAAGTGCCATAACAAATCTATCTCAGTATCCTAATGACCATTGATTTAAATGCGACAGAGGTTTTGTTATGTCTGTCTGGACTTCCCAATCTAACTGACATAATTTGGATTTACTAGAAAGTTTCTGAATGCTGTTACATTGTAATTTAAAAATAAAAGTCCTGAGGTAGACTGAAGAACATGCAAGTTGATATTTGCACTTAAGTTTTTAAAATAACCCATTTAAAATAAATAATTTCATGAATACTTGAAGACCAGTTTACTTACTGGCAATGCTTAGCAACATATTGAAATTGTTGATTATCTCAAAATATTGAATATTGATTCAAATGAATCATTGATATATATTAATCTTTCTACTTCTACTTAAAGAAATTAATTTCTTTTCTCATTTAAAGAAATTAATGGTCTGAAATTTGATTGTGTGCACTAGTCAGAGTCAAACTTGAATAATTCCTGCTCCCGAAGGAGTACTTCTGTCAGGCCTTGTTATGCTTGACTTGTATCATCCTTGGGAGCTGCTTTTCAAAATCGGTGTTTATTTGATATATATTTAATTTTTGGCTGTAAATTTGTCCAAACACGTGCACACATGTGCACACATGCCTTCTTTTATGCTACGAAGATAAGCAGAAAGGGATATTAGGAGGATGTCAATCTATGTTTTAGGTGGTTATGACTGACTGTATGCCATAATACATCTTCAGCTTGACTGCACCTTCTACTAACATTCACTGGGTCCTGCCTCACGGTGGAGCTGTTATATTTTCAATGGAGATGAAGACTTGAAAAGCTTTTTATTTTCTTCCAAGTCCTGTTTCTGATTTGAATAGATGTATGGGTTATGCTGGTAAAGAAAAATGGCAAGCAATCTTCCTCCCCCTCAGCAAAAGCTGGAGTCAGCAATGTGTCACACAGGTGGATGGGCCTACGACACTGACTGATTTTTACTCAATCTGACATTACCTTTCAGAGATTCAGGAAGATGCATACCTTTCACTTACAGTAGATATCCAGCAGGATTATGACAATATATGCATACCGGCTGTCAAAAGCAGTGCTATTCTTGTTGTGGCTGTTTGTAATTGGGAACGTTTTCCCACTAGAGAGTATATATGTGTGTGTGTGTGTGTGTATTGTGTTCTAATTAAGACTATAAGAGACAGTTATGGCAGGCTGTCAAATCAATGGGATGCTGGGTATATTTTAGTCTCTGTGCTATAGTCTAAATAACCTTTTAAGGACTCTGTTCTCTCAATGTGGTAAGTAAATTGTGAATGTTTTATACTTAATAGGCCTTTGAGTAATGCATTCCACATGGCTTTATTGCTGGAATGAGACCTTCTTATCACTAAATACACAATAGTGACATGAGGTCATTTCAGCACAACGAAATAGATGAACAAAGTCAGTTTACTGTGAAGTTTAGTTAAACAGGAATACTCTAAAGTAAACATTGGTGGCAAATTTAAGAAAAAATAGGGAAACCTACAAGTACTCACTTATTCTACTCATCTTTAACCTCTCAGTTTAAATACTGTGAACATCTATTGTAGCTGGATTTGTGAAAGTGACACTCATTTCCCTCTCATGTTTTTCTCTTTGATTTAGAGTCTGTCTTTATTCTGGGCACTTTAAAAGTTAACTGTATCACACATTTCAAAAGCTTCTGGCTCCAGACTGTATGAGGGAGAGATCTGGCCAAGCCTCTGTCTTAACAGGTGTAACAAATGACCTGTTTGTAGTTCATTTTGGGTTAAAAAAAATAAAAAATAAAGCCAGGTGGTCTCAATTTCAACTGGGGATGGCATTTACCAGAAGTGAGAAATTAAATCAGGCCCTGAACATCACGTAAGATCTGAATTGGGAGCAATACCGGTGGACTGTCTGATGGGCTGGTGCCCTGTGTACTATTGAAGAGGTTCACATTTTGAAGCCAGTATTCTATATGGAGTTGGGTGACATCTGTTTTGGCAAGACCTTTATTCACCTAAAAATACAGCTTCTAGTTACTAGCAGTATTTGTAAAATTGGGTCAAATTAGCTTTGGCTGGCACAAAAATGGAAGAAGAAACGTTCTTGAGTGGTGAAGCATTTCAGCATTCTAAACCAACATTTTGATCATTTGAGGCTAGACTGGGGGCAGGGAGACTTGGACATCGTGTACAAAACTGAAGACACATTCTCATTTGAAGCTCAAGTCTTGGGTTTGGTGGACATTATAGTTACATGTTAAAAATGGATGATTTTACTAGGGAGGACTGGTTCCTGTAATCCCATTGCCTCCAGAGTATTTTATTTTTTTTACCTGTTACTTTGAACTTTTTTGTAGGAGATGCTTCCGACACATGTATTGATTCAGGCAGGGAGAAGATTCACTTCGTTTAAGTACCTTTAGCCACTGGAATATATTGGTCAAAACCACCAACAACGCTGATTCATATCTCAGTGATGTAAATGATAATTTCACTTTAATTATAAATCTAGTTCTTATTATTAAAAATTACTGGAATAAAAGTATTTCCACCTGGATGAAATCACTTAATTTTCCCTAAGCCTTTATTATATTTTACTTTGTTTGGAAAAACTGAAAAGTTCTGACATAATTTTTTGAAAAAAATTCTTATTCTGTTTGTTCACAGAAACTTTTTCCTCCCTCTTCCCAGGTTACTCCTGGGCTATCTGAGTACTGGTTAAACATACCCAATACTTAGCTAATTTAGAAAATCTTATCCTTAAAAAGAAAATAAATAATGGGAGTTCTGTACTCTGTATTTTCTTTGTTATCAAAAACTAAACCATAATTGTCATAAAAATGATCTCTAACTTCTGCTTTCTCAACATTTAGAAGAAATAATTTGGTAGCATGATAGATTTATAGGTTTATCTATGAAGAAATTGAAGAAAATCTAAGTTCAATCTGCTTTGTATGGGAATGGTTATGTTTATTATTATGCCTTTGATGTAAAACTTGTCCATTTGTGTCCAGCTTGAATGGTGAGGTGAATTTCTCAATCCTGCATTACTGCTTAATGAAAAACGTTGTAGACTGTAGGCTTTTTACATTTGTTTTGTTTTGCTTTTTTTCAATGAGCTTGCTCAGAGAAGGAGTTAAACCTTGGGTTGTGGAATTAGTCTCTTCACCTTAGTCAGAGTGTTGGTTGTCTTACCTAGTGTTTTTCAGAGTATTTAGGGGCATGTTTAATATCATTGACGAAAACAGACGTTGAAATTGTCTGCTAATTGGAGTCCCAGGTGTTTTCTATTCTTTGGCTGTGCAGTCAGTCCTGCAGCTGTGCCCTATTTACCCCNTTCTATTCTTTGGCTGTGCAGTCAGTCCTGTGGCTGTGCAGTCAGTCCTACAGCTGTGCCCTATTTACCCGCAAGCTTTCTATGACTTTTAAGTGCCCCGAGTCTAGTTTTTGAGGAGTAGTTTTGGTTCTGGTCTCACATGCTATTGATGGTTCTTGGATGGATCAGGTCTGTTCTGAGAAAGAGGAAGATAATTCCTTATAGCAATATGCAAAATTATCTGATACTGATTGGAGGCTAGCTGGAACTCAGAGCACAGTTTTGTCAGTTCATCCTAAGTTATTGAGAATGAATTTGGACTCGCTATCTGACTAAGAAGCAACTGGACACAGACTTGCCAGCTGTCAAGACTGGTTTGCATGGGGCTTTATTGTGGGACCATTTAGGATGCATGTATGGTTGCTTCCTCTTTGTTTTATAGGTAAGTGTCTAAATTTCATGGCTTGAGTTCAGAAGAATTAAAATAGGTACAAAATAAACTGTCTATCCCTGTCCCATCTTTCTTCTCAGTTTGTGCTGTAGAACAGAACTTTCTGTCTTTCTGCTCAGCTTTTTATAAGTACTGCAGATAGCAGCATTTAAAAATCAAACTGCCAGTTTCAGTCCATGCTCTTGCTTCTCTACATCAGTTCTAGTTGGCAGCTTCAGCTCAGCTTGGAGTGGAGTGGCTGGTGTTGTCAGAAGCAACTTTTATTATCCTCTCAGCAAAAGTTATCAGAAAACTATAGCAGAAGGAAGAAGATGAGCTGAATAAGCCTCTAACAGGCTAATAAGGGTAAGTTCATAAATCCTGCAGGGTTTGAATATCTGAAAAGCATACTAATGCTTACGTTCCCTGAGAAAGGCTTGCTGTACTGTTCAATCTTTCTGCCAGAACTATGTAGGTGAATAACCCGTTTTCACAAAGATACTGCTCCTCTTCTGTCAGGCAAAGATATGTCATCAGGGAAGAATCCCTAAAATTTATGAACTGCAGACTCACTTGCATTTTTCAGCCTTTACTGGTATTTTATAAGTACAGATAAAGTAATGAATAGAGTATTCAAAACATACCCCCATTTTTTTTAATCTGTGTGTCAGTTTATTAGAGCAGCACTGGTTTCCAGCACTGTTGTATGGTGGTCTAAAGAAATCTCAAAGAGAATAATTTAATAATGTTAAGAGACTGACTGGATTAGAAAAGTGAAATATAAATGACAGTCAGCTTTTTCTAGACTTGTCCTATCTTTTCACTCTTTTGATCCTGTGGTCCCAACCCCCAGTTTCCTCCAAATAATTTTTAGACAGAATGAGCTTGGAACGCTTCCTTGGGATTCTGGCATATTGTGACAACCTACAAATGTCAACTGTACTTGTTTAGCTCAATCTGTGCTGGGTGAGTAATTACGATGCTTGCAGAAAGTACAATATCTGAGAGTACTGTACTTTGTGCCCATAGAATGGGTACATGGTTAATCTGACACATGCTGAACAAATACCACCTGCATAGAAGAAGAGATCCTATACAAAGTACTGTTCTGTGAACTGATTTTCCAGAATAAATGTCTTTGCCATAGTGGTCTGAAGGAAGGAGAATCTGTGGAAAAAAAACCATGTAAAATGAATTCTCTAGTAAAAGGGTTTCAATACATCTGTAAATGTTTGTTTGTGCATAACACACACCATGAGTTTTTTCTGGAAAAAAAAAAAATTAAACTCATAAGTTATTTTTTTCTATCAGTCAGGCTGTTCTCATAGTATCTTCGTGCTATTTAAAAGTTCTGGAAACCTTGCCCTTACAACCAAGACAACATTTCTTGAGCATTGAGTTACTCGGTTCTGTTCATGCTCTTTTGCTTTGCCCATCACCAAATTATTTGTTTGACTGATCTGTTCCTATGGGAACCATGTGGTTTTAATTACGTGTTATGACATGGGATTATCTTTTTGCTTTGATAAGATTGCATAATGTCATTCCATCCCTGCAATGAAAAAAAACAAGTATTTTTCAGTTGGCATGAAAATATTGTCAGAGGATAAACTAATGATGATACTTCCCCTAAGTTCTGTTACACTGGTATTTTGGGGCTTTTTATTTGTTCTGTATTTTTACCCAGGTGTTTCTTGCATGGTTTTAGTCACGTACACTGCCATGGGCAGTGTCAAAGCAAGAGTTCTGTGAGTGCAGCACTTGAAAAAATAGTTATGACCGGCATTATTCTGGAATGTGCTGTCTGAGAAAAACATTAAAGCCTACAGAATCTGAAACCCTTAATGGAACTTGTCTGAGCCTTTTAGTAATGAATAATTTTCAAGGTATAACACAATATATTAAGGTGAAAGTTGATATAATTTCAGGACTATTTCTCTTTATGTTGAGAGGACTCTGCTAAGGGTAAGCTGCTGAGTAAATTTTGTAAATTACTGCAGGTTCTGAAGTGAATTCCAGTCCCCCTCCTTCCCCTCCCCGCCCCGCCTCTTGTTCGAAAGATTTTATGGGAGCTCAGCATAAACCTCTCATGGTAAAAAACAGGAAACTGCATTTAGTTTCTAAAGCTGAACTCCTTGAACTAAGAAAGATGTCATGACTTTTGGTTTGTGTTAAGAAATTACTGTATTTTTTGTGATAAAGCAGCAAGCTTACTTTTTTCTGGCCCTCTTAATGACAGCTTTCAGAAAAAGTAACCTTACTTTTACAATATACAGAGGATAAGGTGGGGGGTGAGGGGACAGGGGGGAATCCTATTTTTACTGTTTTTTAGTGTATTCCTTTATGCTACATGTTTTTCTAACCTGACATAAACAGAAAATGAATCATAAAATGGTTTAGGTTGGAAGGGACTTTAAAGCTCATCTAGTTCCAGCCCCCCTGCCATGGGCAGGGACACCTCCTGCTAGATGCTCAGAGCCCCATCCAACCTGGCCTCATATTTATGAGTATTTTTTTTAACTTGCAGAGTAGAAAATGCTAATGTTATATCCATGTTGCACCGAACAGCCTTATGATTTCATGTCAATCTTAGTGTTTTCATTAAAATATAGATTGAAAAGTCAGTATTTTCTTGCACAGTATTCACAAGAGGATGTAATGGTTAATCTATTTTCTTTCATTTTTAAAATGATTTGTGTATTTGTATAGTTGCTTTTCAAAACCAAAATATTTCTGTTTAGACTTGCCATGCGTCTTCAGACAGAACAATCAATGGCTTAGAATACAGGGATTTCTATACTATCAATCACACTTGATTTCTTAACTTTACTGATCTATAAGTATTAATCTATTTTTTAATTAAAGTATGTACTTAGAGATTAAAGTTATGTATGAATAAAATAGGGTTGTTTTATAATTACAGTGCTTTAGGCAACCAAATAATCGAAGTCTGTGGTGTTCACACACACTTCCTCTGCAAACTCAGTTTATTAATTAATTATTATTAATTATTATTATTAATTTAACCCTTTATTAATAAAGACTCGTCAAGTACTTGTAACTGCATTTGCCGGAATTAATCGTTATTTTCTGATATTGTGTAGTCCTAGGTTTCGCTGACTTCAGTTACAATCAAGGATGTTTACAATCTCTATAATCAGACTCATTGTAATTTGTATTCCAGTACTCTTTGTTGACTTTAACGGTAAGCAATAGCCAAATCTGACCTAACAGTTTCAGGACAATAGTTGTCATAGTATTCTTTTGCTAATCTTATGTTATTATAGAAATTGGTTTTGCTCATGTCTTATGAAGAGAGCTAATTTATCTCTTGACCTCATATTTGACGCTCAATATGTACAGAAAATAATGCCCCTGCTGGTAGTTTGTATTTTGAATCACATTCAAAAAAAGAATGTTTAAAGAAAAGTAACTGCATTATCCCAAATCCCTGTCACTCACCTTTCAGAGTAAGGCCAATGGAAGTTGTTTGTATTGCAGGGCAAAGAAAAGTAGGCTGCCTTCATTCGTGACTGGTAACTTTCCTTTTGCTTTCCTGGTGTAACTGATTGTAGTATTGCAACATGAACCAGAGAACAACCGTATTTTTAATTAAATATATTTCTGTTTTGGGGAATAGCATTCCTCTGGCTCTTTCATTGTTTTTGGAAATTTTTGTAAGTAGAGTGAAGTATCTTCTAACAGTTTGAAAATCATAAGTTTGCATCCATCCTCTTCAATAAGTCAGAGTAGTGTCATCACAAACTTCACCTGAAATAGTCTTCTAAGCTAGGCCTTTTTGTGTGGTTTTTGGTCATTTGCCTTGTTTTTGCTAATTGCATTTATTTTTTGATTCATTTGTAGTTTCTTTTCGGTAGATTTTTCAAAGCGTTGCAAATGTGTTGTAACAACCTGTTGTACAAAGGTGTTCTGTGCTTAACATCTTAAGTTTTTTTTTTTAATTTCTTTTTTTTTTTTAAAAAATCAATTTTTAAGTGCAGTTTTATTCACACAGTGAAATATTTCTTTCTGGATCATGTCATTTCACTGTGTTACAGTCTCAGTACCTAAAGCAATTGAACAGCTGTCCTCAGTAGTTTAATGACTTAATCACTCAAGTATATGCTGTATTTAATTCTGAATTTCCACTTGGAAGATAACCTTCCTTTGGAGTAATGCTTAACACTTTAATTGTATTTTAGCTGGATTGGTATTGTAAGTCTGTTTTAATTTTTCTCTAAGGAATATCCTAGTGTATAAGAGTAACAATTTTTGATGACTTCCTTTAGGACAGCATTCACACAGTATGAATTGAACAAACTTCAGAATTTGTAAAGTGCAAGATGCAAACTGTCAGACTTATAAACAAAGTAACTTCTTTTTGTCACAAACCTGACAAAAATGCATCAAGTAAAAAATGTTTAACTTAATTGCTACCTTATTATTACATGACAGTGGCCTTTTTATTTTTTGTTTTTCCAGAATTCAATTATTGCAAACACTGAACTGAAGCTTTTTCACTGTAATATTATTAGATATGTTGATCTATATTAGTTTGGGGTTTGCCTTTTTTTTTTTTATTTTTATCAGGAGCAGTCTAATTGGTTATTTTTCTACAATAGTCACATTAGCGTCACTCCCAGTACCACAAATTATTTAGTTTTGCATGGGTACCCTTGACTCTTTCCTGATGTTGATAAGGTTGTACCCAGTTAATCCAAACTCAGGATTGCATTGCTCTAGCCATCTCCTGTAAATACAGCTTTAGTTTAGTATTAAGACAAGCAACAGAGGAAAGCAAAGGCACTAGCAAAACCAGCAACTTGCTCAAGGTGTTCTGAATTCCTTTGAAACAAATTATGTTGATAGATCTTTGAGCCTTCAGATTTTATTTTCTATAGTAATTCTCAATCTCCCTGTGTTTTTCTGTTGGGGTTTTTTTTGTTTGGTTGGTTTTATTTGGGTTTTTTTTTGATAGGGAGGTTGCTTTGTTGTATAATTAACACCATTGACTTTTACTTGCATGTAGAAATAATTCAAGCAGTTTGAATACCGTACAGGTCAACTAATCTCTTTTTAGTTTTCATTTCTATTTTTAATGGAGATAGGACTTTTGCTTTGTTCTCTGGATTCTTTGCTAACCTTTTCTGTCTCCAAAATACCCACCATCCGTACTCTTAAGTCTATGAATTTTTAGGTATTTGTAAGTTTCTGCAGATTCCGTGTTTTCTGTTTTGGCTTAATCTGTACTCTGTTTTATTTCATCATGGGAATAAATACCATGTTCTACTGTCACATACTGTACTTAAACACTTACCCTTGTTTGTATTGGGTAGCTACTTAAGGGATGGATGATATTTTGGATGTAAATTGTTGTGAGGGAAATTTAACTCTTTTAATGTTTTTAGATTAAAATTTAAATTTTGTTATTGCTAAAGAAAAATCATATGGTCATTTCTTCATTTCACAATTTTAAGTAACACTTGGTTAGGAAAAGACTAATAGTCCCACATGCATATATATATGTGTGTGTCTGTATGTATGTCTGTTTATATATATGTATATCATATATGATATGTAAATGTCATGTTACATTTATAGCAGTGAGAGTTTTTTCTTCTTTGCCTATCTTGGTATTGTGTTCACTTATGCCATTGATGAAAGGACGAAAATGACAACCATCAGAAAAGCTTGCGTCAAAGTACACACTGATTTGCTTTATGGAAAAAGTACAGAAGAGTTGATGTGGCTTTTAATGAGGGGGTGTTTCAAGAGATGCATTTTGCTGTTGGATGTGAACCAACCCCGTCAAAACCTCAGAATGCCAACGTGATCACCTATGATAAGCCTCTAAAACTTCTAAATATAATGCATGCAATTCGTTTACTAGCATGGTTAATTATTTTAGAAAATTGCTTGGAAACTTTTCTTTTTGAAACAGAAAACTCAAGTTTTCAATGCAAAGCTCTGGTATGGGCAAATTCAGAACCCATGACATAAAAGTTCACATGAAATTTAACTGCCAATTAATATTTATTTTACTAGGGTTTTTGTTTTGCCCAGGTTCAGAATCCAATCTGACATAGGTTTTATTTTCAAAATCTCCTTTTGTGTAGCTTAAATCAATTGTTGTCATTCAGGCCACATCTTTCTTTATCATTTCTTCACTTCAAATCTGATTGAATGTGATTGTGTATCACTGGAAATAGAAGAGACAGGGCATGAAAATGCAAGTAGTAGTAGATTACAGATTATTTTGAGGTTTTCTATCAATGTTCTTTAGATTTTGTTATATTCAGAGAAGCAAAATTCATATAAGTGCAGAGGTAGAATTATCAGTTGGTGGATTGCTGTGTATGGAAACAAAAGTAAAAGGTACATAGAAAGTGAAATGATCCCATGTTAATACTCCTACTGTTCTGAATCTGTGTAGTGCACACTTTATTTCAAGTGTAATATTTTTTTTCTTCAGAATCAAGTTAATTAAATAGGCATTTCATGCAGGGCTGCATATTCTTTGAAAGCTGTGTGTGTGTGATACTTTGGGCTGCTCTCACACCTCCAGAACATCTTATTTGCTTTTTGTCTCCTGTAAAAGTTTCTGACTTAAATCCTGGATGATCTACTTGAGCTCTGATGGTTACAAGTTATTGTAGCAATAATCAAGAACAAGATACTGGTACTTCAGTGAATTAAACCCTTTGTGGATAACACTTCCTTTTTCCTACCTTCACTCCCAAGTCCCTAGTTGGGATTGGCTCAGGCACAGCGGTAAAGTGGTACACGCTTTTCATCAGTACTAGGAATTCTACAGGCATTTAAGTAGTACATATGTGCAAAATCATCCCTTCAGCACTTCTAAGAAACTTGTTACTTTCCTGTGGTGGTAGAAAGAGGAAGCAAAGAATATTGATCTCTGACTGATTGAATTGAACATATATTAAGATTTAAGGTTTGGATTTAAATTCCTAGTATTTGATATTGGAGCTTAAGCTCAGTTGATGAAGATATGTCTGTCCGATGTGGGGATGAAACAGAACTGTGGATTTTGGCAGTAATCACTCAAAATAGTTATGTGGCAAAAAACTTAGAGTAGGAATAAAGGAACTGAAGATTACTTTACTTGTTATGAAAATAAGTGTTGTAGATGAAACAGCATTGGAAGACGTCTATATTTTTTGTTGGAAATATTCAACATCCAATCTGCGTTCAGAAACGGAACCACAATTATCATGACAGGATGAGATGATTATTTTTCTTTCAGATTTCAGATTAGAAAGAAATCTGCCAGAAAGAAACTCTGTCAGATATCATAGCATAATAATTAAATGTCTTCTAGATCTAGCTTATAATTGTCCGTTCATGGCACCCAAATAGTTTACTTTGTCTGCTTTCTTAAAAACTTGATTTCATTGCTGAGATGCTAGAGTTGAAGGGAAACTGTAAGAACTTACCCTCTTATGTTTTTTATTTTCATAGATTACTTCCCAAAGAGCCTCTACTTTTCCATGTGGGTACTTAAAGTACACATGAAAAGAAAAAACATCTTTTGAATGGTTACTCAGAAACATGCAGACCAAGGTTTAAGGGAGAGGGAGGAAAATAAAAGCATTTCATTCAGTCATCTCTTCAAATATTTTACAAAGAAATGTGACTCATCAGTAATGGACCCAGTCCGGCTCATCTGAGAAGAAATAGCTTGCATTTGATTGAGATTTTCTTTTCCTTTGCTTAACAGTGTGGAGACTGTGTATTTACAAGGCCAACATACTAAGGAGTAGGTCAGTTGCTAAGTCCAGCTTTCAGCTGCTGGCCTTTACAAAGGTGATCCTCATTTCTCCCATCTTCTTTTCTTTAAGGTGAAGTCACTTACATCTCTGGCTACTGTGACTGTCTCTCAACAGCAGTACCTGGAAGCATTTCCCTGAGATAGGCGCATTGCACTTTGCATCCCTCTTCCATGTAAGGGAGGATCACAAACGTGCATCATGCACTCTCTTACAGCCCCTTCCCCTCCGGATCCTGGTACCACATGAAGCATGTGAGGATTTGACTGGAAGGAAGCATGACACGTCCCAGGCAGGTTGACCCCCTGGGAACTGGGGGACCAAGGCTGGGGGATGTCCCACAGCATACACCTTCCTTGACTTCAAAGCATAGTGGTTGGCTCTGGGCTTTCTCAGATGTAGCTTTTGCTTTTGCTTTTTCGGGTGGGTGTAGACAAAACCAGTAAGTTTTGACAGTTGTTGCCTGAAGCTTAAGCTCTAATAAGTATCATAAGGAAAATGCCTTTTTGTCTGCAGGCAGAACCAGTGTGGTGCACTCAGAACAAACTTACCTGCCGAAACACCGGGGGGTAGGGTGATATTTCTGGGGGTCACCTCTCATGTATTAGAAATAGCTGTGGAAAGGTGGACACTCTTAAAATATTTCCCAAAGCATCCAGCTACAAACTGACTTTCTTACTGGACTAGTAAGTACTAAAATATAATGAAAATGATGCTTTCAGGACCTCATGTGCTATGAACAGGAGATCCAGAATTTTATGCCTTGATCTAAGGAACTAGAGCATCCCACCCTACACTGTCAAAGCACAAGTATCGGTGGTTTGGGATATGGTGCTGCACTTTGGATCTCATGTGGAAACATTTCCTGTCTTACTTTGCGAAGCTGGACTTCATAATTAAACTGTTAAGATCTTCCTCTGAGTTTGATAGGATTTAATAAAAAGCTGTTAGGTTTTTTTTTATTAATATTTTCACTAAAATAACCAATTCTGAGCTCTTATGTAGTTAATTTAACAAGAGTTATGGCTTTAAATCTTAAGCATGACCACTGTTTTCCAGAAAAGCATAAAGCAAACTTCTAGTATGTATAATTTTTTATGGGTATCTTTCTATTCTCTTAAAAAAAAAAANGTAGTAGGTTTTCCATATGAATTTTAATTATTATTTGTGAAGTGTTTTGGGATTTCTGGATGAAAAAAATTATTAAAGGCTAATACTGTTGTCTGTATCGTCTTATGGAAATAACTATTTTTAGGCAGTCATGTTGCTGCAACAGTGTGTTCTGCATTAACAAAAAAATGTTCAAAGCCTGTTTAAGTCAGCCTTTTTCATGGAATTAAGATGTTGAAAGCTAAAGCCAGAAGAAAATTAGCAGCCTGGTGTAAGGTGCTAAATCTACCTTGTTGCTCACCTGCTGCTCAGTTGCAGAGGCAGTTGCTGTCCTTTTTATCATGGTTCCCTGGAATTACCTTTGCTCTCTCATGTAGCTAGCCCATGGCCACAGCTTCACTGACTAGGGTACGTTTCTCTTTGATTCCTGCTTGACCAAAAAGGCAGAGTCCTGTGGTTGGAGTTAATGCTCTGTGGATTATTTATATTTTCATCTGTGTATACTTCCACTTCTATTTCTACCTACAGTGCAATGTAAGATACGCGAACCAGCCTGGGAATGCGGAACGTGGGCTTCTCCCTGTTGGCCACTAAGCAGTTGGCCTCTTACGTGTCATTCTGGTTTCCTGAGTTTTATACTTCTGGATGCCTGGCAGACCAGTTTCAACTGAAGGAAATACCCCATAGTTTCATAGTTGGGTCATTCTTTGGGATTTCGGGAAAAGTTGGTTTATCTCCACATGCTGAAGAAGTCTAGAGTTTAAGACTTGTACTTATTAGAAGGTGGTCAGTGCTTCATTTTCCAGCATGTTTTGGTTTGAACTTTATATGCTAGGTAAGATCAGAGCATGGCTAGAAAATTAGGCCCTTTAGGAGATGTAGGTAAGGATTGCCAAGTTTCTAGATACCAAATGGGTTTGGGCAGAAAAGAGTGTGCACCAAAGAAGCATTGTGGAAGGCATTGATGCAAGGGTAGATTTTTTTTTTTTTAAATGCGTAAAAAAGATTTCAGAAATCTGTGATGCGTGGGGGGTCTTGAGAGCTTATACAGGCATGTAAGATGTAAGACCTTGAAATTCCAAGGTGTTTCATTGCTGCTTTTGACTTGGCTGTGACTGCCCAGCTACTTTGTCATAACTGCAAGACTTCAAATACGTGCATGGGAATAAGAAGAAAAAAGGAGGGGGGAGTCCCATTAAAACCAAACTGGAAATCTGGCCCATAAAATGTCAATTGGACACTGATTGCTCTTCCCCAACGGGTAGTTAAATAAAACAGTTCCCTGCTGTTGCCCCTCAATAACATGACATTGTTTCCATTAATTTACTGTCTGGCACGTGCTCCTGTCTCATCGTAGGTGTGATCCAGCATTGTGACACAGACAGCTGCTGCGCTGATTCATGCAGGGCTGTGGGTGGTCTAGCATGGCTTCTAGCTAGACTAGGGATCCAGTGATCCAGTCTTGTAAATTGTCACCTTTTGCTGGCACTTGTAGTGAGGAGGTGAAGAAATNGAGAAAAAAAAAAAAAAAAAAAAAAAAAAAAAAAAAAAAAAAAAAAAAAAACAAAGTCTGTCCAAAGTTGCCCTCCTCATCTCGCTGGCAGCTCTTCTCAAACAGCTGAGGTGCACCCGCAGCTCGGCGAGAGGCTGGGCTGTCATTATTGCTCCCTGCTCTGGGGAAGTAAGCCCAGGGCTTCAGTACCATTAGTTTGGCACTGTTGCTGAAGAGTTTACCGAATTTCTAAACCTGAAGGACGCTCACATCAATTTGCTTATTTATCTCTACCAATTTGGTCCCATCAATTTGTGTTTGGTCTGCCTAAGTAAACAGTGTAACTCCATATATCAAAGTATTGCACAATAGACTATTTAGGGTTTGGGGTTTTTTTCTGCTTTGGCTTTGCCTTTTTAACAGACCGTCCCATATTTGCTGGTTTACCCAATTCTATTTGTTGCACAAGCTCTAGAAGACTTGACACAGAAGACAGCTTAACCATCAGATGGGAGCACATATGTTGCTAGTTCTGTTTGGATTAGGATGTTTTTTGACGACTACAGCCAATATCTGCTTTCTCTTAATACAGTGGTCTAAACAGTGGAAAAAAAAATATATTTTTAAGGTATTAGCTCTCAAGGCCTTGTTGTTAATCATATCTTTTAAACCATAAAAGTATGTATGATTGAATATAGAAACCTTAACATAGATGCATATATGCTTCGACCTGCAGATAAAGGAACACTACCAAAATTACTTTTCAGCAACTTTTATTTGTCTGCTAGGTGAGGATTAGTTATTGAGGGTAGCACCAATGACATGGTGGAAATGGAATTTCTTTTTTTTTTTTTTTT